>JAKZAO010000046.1:0-139958 GCA_023053555.1 Branchinecta lindahli | reverse complement strand
CGGGAGATCCAAGGACCCTTTGATCAAGGAGATCCAAGGACCCTTGATCCAAGGACCCTTAGATTCGGGAGATCCAAGGACCCTTTGATCAAGGAGATCCAAGGACCCCTGATCCAAGGACCCTTTGATCCGGGCGATCCAAGGACCCTTTGATCAAGGAGATCCAAGGACCCTTTGATTCGGGAGATCCAAGGACCCTTGATCCAAGAACCCTTTGATCTGGGAGATCCAAAGATCCTTTATCATAGGACCCTTTGATCCGGGAGATACAAGGACCCTTTGATCAAGGAGATCCAAGGACCCTTGATCCAAGGACCCTTTGATCCGGGAGATCCAAAGATCCTTGATCCAAGGACCCTTTGATCCGGGCGGTCCAAGGACCCTTTGATCAAGGAGATCCAAGGATCCTTGATCCAAGGACCCTTTGATTCGGGAGATCCAAGGACACATGATCCAAGGACCCTTTGAACCGGGAGATCCAAGGGTCCTTGATCAAAGGACCCTTTGATCCGGGAGATTCAAGGATCCTTTGATCCGGGAGATACAAGGACCCTTTGATTCGTGAGATCCAAGGACCCTTGATCCAAGGACCCTTGATACAAGGACCCTTTGATCCAGGAGATCCAAAGATCCTTGATCCAAGGACCCTTTGATCCGGGAGATTCAAGGATCCTTTGATCCGGGAGATACAAAACCCTTTGATTCGGGAGACCCAAGGACCCTTTGATTCGGGAGATCCAAGGACCCTGGATCCAAGACCCTTTCATCCGGGCGATCCAAGGACCCATTGATCCGGGAGATCCAAGGACACATGATCCAAGGACCCTTTGAACCGGGAGATCCAAGGATCCTTGATCCAAGGACCCTTTGATCCGGGAGGCCCAAGGACCCTTTGATCAAGGAGATCCAAAGATCCTTGATCCAAGGACCCTTTGATCCGGGCGATCCAAGGATCAAGGATCGGGCGATCAAGGAGATCCAAGGATCCTGTATCCAAGGACCCTTTGATCCGGGAGATCCAAGGACACATGATCCAAGGACCCTTTGAACCGGGAGATCCAAGGATCCTTGATCCAAGGACCCTTTGATCAGGGAGATCCAAGGACCCTTTCATTCGGGAGATCCAAGGACCCTTTGATCAAGGAGATCCAATGATCCTTGATCCAAGGACCCTTTGATCCGGGAGATCCAAGGACCCATTTATCAAGGAGATCCAAGGACCCTTGATCCAAGGACCCTTTGATCCGGGAGATCCAAAGATCCTTGATCCAAGGACCCTTTGATCCGGGCGATCCAAGGACCCTTTGATCAAGGAGATCCAAGGATCCTTGATCCAAGGACCCTTTGATCCGGGAGATCCAAGGACACATGATCCAAGGACCCTTTGAACCGGGAGATCCAAGGATCCTTGATCCAAGGACCCTTTGATCCGTGAGATCCAAGGACCCTTTCAATCGGGAGATCCAAGGACCCTTGATCCAAGGACCCTTTGATCCGGGAGATCCAAAGATCCTTGATCCAAGGACCCTTTGAATCGGGAGATTCAAGGATCCTTGATCCAAGGACCCTTTGATCCGGGAGATCCAAGGACCCTTTGATCCGGGAGATCCAAGGACACATGATCCAAGGACCCTTTGAACCGGAAGATTCAAGGATCCTTGATCCAAGGATCCTTTGATTCGGGAGATCCAAGGACACTTTGATTCGGGAGATCCAAGGACCCTTTGATCCGGGAGATCCAAGGACCCTTTGATCCGGGAGATCCAAAGATCCTTGATCCAAGGACCCTTTGATCCGGGCGATCCAAGGACCCTTTGATCCGGGAGATCCAAAGATCCTTGATCCAAGGACCCTTTGAACCGGGAGATCCAAGGACCCTTTGATCCGGGAGATCCAAGGACCCTTTGATCCGGGAGATCCAAAGATCCTTGATCCAAGGACCCTTTGAACCGGGAGATCCAAGGACCCTTTGATCCGGGAGATCCAAGGACCCTTTCATTCGGGAGATCCAAGGACCCTTGATCCAAGGACCCTTTGATCCGTGAGATCCAAAGAACCTTGATCCAAGGACCCTTTGATCCGGGAGATCCAAGGACCCTTTTATCCGGGAGATCCAAGGAATCTTTCATTCGGGAGATCCAAGGACCCTTGATCCAAGGATCCTTTGATCCGGGAGATCCAAAGATCCTTGATCCAAGGACCCTTTGATCCGGGAGATCCAAGGACCCTTTGATCAAGGAGATCCAAGGATCCTTGATCCAAGGACACATGATCCAAGGACCCTTTGAACCGGGAGATCCAAGGACCCTTTGATCCGGGAGATCCAAGGACCCTTTCATTCGGGAGATCCAAGGACCCTTGATCCAAGGACCCTTGATCCAAGGACCCTTTGATCCGGGAGATCCAAAGATCCTTGATCCAAGGACCCTTTGAACCGGGAGATCCAAGGACCCTTTGATCCGGGAGATCCAAGGACCCTTTCATTCGGGAGATCCAAGGACCCTTGATCCAAGGACCCTTGATCCAAGGACCCTTGATCCAAGGACCCTTGATCCAAGGACCCTTGATCCAAGGACCCTTGATCCAAGGACCCTTGATCCAAGGACCCTTTGATCAGGGAGATCCAAAGATCCTTGATGCAAGGACCCTTTGATCCGGGAGATCCAAGGACACATGATCCAAGGACCCTTTGAACCGGGCGATCTAAGGACCCTTTGAACCGGGAGATCCAAGGACCCTTTCATTCGGGAGATCCAAGGACCCTTGATCCAAGGACCCTTTGATCCGGGAGATCCAAAGATCCTTGATCCAAGGACCCTTTGATCCGGGAGATCCAAGGACCCTTTGATCCGGGAGATCCAAGGACCCTTGATCCAAGGACCCTTTGATCCGGGCGATCCTAGGACCCTTTGATCAAGGAGATCCAAGGATCCTTGATCCAAGGACCCTTTGATCCAGGAGATCCAAAGATCCTTGATCCAAGGACCCTTTGATCCGGGCGATCCAAGGACCCTTTGATCAAGGAGTTCCAAGGATCCTTGTTCCAAGGACCCTTTGATCCGGGTGATCCAAGGACACGTGATCCAAGGACCCTTTGAACCGGGAGATCCAAGGATCCTTGATCCAAGGACCCTTTGATCCGTGAGATCCAAGGACCCTTTCATTCGGGAGATCCAAGGACCCTTGATCCAAGTACCCTTTGATCCGGGAGATCCAAAGATCCTTGATCCAAGGACCCTTTGATCCAGGAGATTCAAGGATCCTTGATCCAAGGACAATTTGATCCGGGAGATCCAAGGAACCTTTGATCCGGGAGATCCAAGGACCCTTTGATCCGGGAGATCCAAGGACACATGATCCAAGGACCCTTTGAACCGGAAGATTCAAGGATCCTTGATCCAAGGATCCTTTGATCCGGGAGATCCAAGGACACTTTGATTCGGGAGATCCAAGGACCCTTTGATCCGGGAGATCCAAGGACCCTTTTTTATTTATTTTTATTTATTTATTTCAAATAAGGCCAACATGGGCCACAACATGACAAATAACACTAAACAAACAAAAAAATGTAGGTACCAGGTCACTTACGTGACTCCCGTCGAAAGACCCGCGTACAACTCGGGTCTAGGCTAAAACCCCCCCGTCGAAAATCCCCCCGGCGAAAACCCCCCCGCCAAAACCCCCCCGGCGAAAACCCCCCCGTGACCAAAACCCCCCCGGCGAAAACCCCCCCGTGACCAAAACCCCCCCGGCGAAAACCCCCCCGTGACCAAAACCCCCCCGGCGAAACCCCCCCGGTACCAAACCCCCCCCCCGGCGAAAACCCCCCCGTGACCAAACCCCCCCCGGCGAAAACCCCCCCGGTAACAAACCCCCCCCGGCGAAAACCCCCCGGTACCAAAAGCTCGATTCATTTACATTTAACACGAATCCAAAAAATTTCACTTGACTTCCCGTGATCTTGTTCTAATTCAAATGGAATTCTGGTACAACAAGACAGTGAAGCTTAGTCAGTTCTCAGTTGTACTTCCACTGGAATTAGTCCGCCCCTTGCGATGAGGACGCGCTCACTGGGAAAACTGTACGAGTTGCAGCAGTGAAAGTTGCAATTTATACCATTAAGGGGCATTTTTTTTTTTTTTTTTTTTTTTGGTTCCAAGGGAAAACAAGTTTAACAACTAGGCTATTACTTCGGTCCAATTAAGGCTAGGTACAATAATAAGGCACTTTTTTCCGATTATAGTTATGTCTAGATTTTTTTTCAAGATTTTTTTTTTAATACTTTTTTTAAGATTTTTTTGTAAGATTATTTTCCCCGGGGGGTTCTGGTACCGGGGTGTTTTGGTACCCGTGGGGTTTTGGTATCGGGGGGGGGGGTTTAGCCGGGGGGATTTTGTTACCGGGGGGGGTTTAGCCGGGGGGTTTTGGTCACGGGGGGGTTTTCGCCGGGGGGGTTTTGGTACCGGGGGGTTTTCGCCGGGGGGGTTTTGGTCACGGGGGGGTTTTCGCCGGGGGGGTTTTGGTCACGGGGGGGGTTTCGCCGGGGGGGTTTTGGTCACGGGGGGTTTTAGCCGGGGGGTTTTGGTACCGGGGGGGGTTTCGCCGGGGGGGTTTTGGCGGGGGGTTTTGTCCGGGGGGGTTTTCGCCGGGGGGGTTTTAGCCGGAACCCGTACAACTCATGAGTCCACGCAAGCCATACAGGCAGAGAAAGCCGCATCTGAGGCCCACAAAGGATCCTAAGAAGGGGGCTAGAGGATCGGAGGATCCTAGTTTGAAGGGAAAGAATTGACCGCCTCCGAAGTTCACCAAAAGATGGAAGCCCTTCACCAACAAACATTCCCGATGCACTACAATTCCAAGGAAGACCGTGAAGCCACCGGAACGAATTGTTAGACAGAACCCGAAAAGAATTCTCACATCTCACACTGACATTACAAGCAAGAGGAAGACAGTAAAGTGGCGTGCAGTAAGCCCTGAAAAGAAAACTTTTTACCGGGGCCTCGCAACTACCAAACCTCCTTATCAGTATATTTGCTCTGATAGATAGAGACCTCATGAGCGAAGAAACATGCGCTTCCGCAGTCATCGAAGATGAAAACGTGAAACCCAAATATTTGAAGTGCTGGACGACTTGAATCTTTGAGCTAGATAGTACAGCATCTGGGATAATCTTCAAATGAAGACCACGTGGAATGAATGCCATACACAGCGTTTTCTTCGTGTTGAAGACGACATCATGCATCAAAGCAAATTCATCACAGACAGCAAGTAGCTTATTCAGTGCTGCTACTGTTGGGGCAAGAATGGCTAGGTCGTCAGCATAACTAAGGTTGTTAAAACACAGCCCTTGTATGAAGCAACCAACTCCAGTTCTAACCAACATCAAATTCAAATCATCAACATACAGGTTATACAATAACGGAGACAGCACACCTCCTTGGCGAACCCCATTCAACACTGCGAATGGCTGGCTAATTACACCACTCCACTTCACTCGGAACTGCTGAGTCTGAAACCAAGCAGCTAGGGTTCCAGTTACCCTAGGGTCAATACCCCGCGAGACCATCTTATTCAGAAGCTTCTCGTGGTTAACCCTGTCGAACGCGGCCTTGGCGTCAATAAAACATACAAACACTGGGCTAGAAAACATCCAGAAATACTGGATCACCGCCTGCAAAATAAAAACACAAAAATCGGTTGACGATTTTTCTTTAAACCCAAACTGGTAATGTGACGAACGAAGCTGAGGTTCAAGAATAGTATAAAAACACTTTTCGAACACCTCTGACACAACAGCAGCCAGCGCAATTGGTCGGTAACTCGAAACTGAAGACATATCACCGGAGCTCGTCTTGGGTATGGGAACAAGACATACTTCAGTCAAAGCCTCTGGAACAAAATGATGATTAAGAAAACCATTAAATAGCACAGACAACATGCAAGTCACAGTCGGACCGGCAAATTTGATGTGGTTAGCTGTAATACCATCAAGCCCTCCACACTTACTACCTGCAAGCCCAGACACTACGCGAGAAATGCTCTCTACGGATATCAGCTGCTCACCAGGGTTAAGCTGGGAATCAATAAAGGCCTGACGCCTCAGACCGCCCACATCCGATTTTACCGACGAGAAAACTTCGCTAAAGTGTGATTAAGGAGATCAAAGGACCCTTGATCCAAGGACCCTTTTATC
Source organism: Branchinecta lindahli (assembly GCA_023053555.1). Taxonomy (NCBI): domain Eukaryota; kingdom Metazoa; phylum Arthropoda; class Branchiopoda; order Anostraca; family Branchinectidae; genus Branchinecta; species Branchinecta lindahli. The sequence goes on along the minus strand of JAKZAO010000046.1, from coordinate 133,765 downwards.
CGGGAGATCCAAGGAACCTTGATCCAAGGACCCTTTGATCCGGGAGATCCAAGGACCCTTTCATTCGGGAGATCCAAGGACCCTTGATCCAAGGACCCTTTGATCCGGGAGATCCAAAGATCCTTGATCCAAGAACCCTTTGATCCGGGAGATCCAAGGACCCTTTGATCCGGGAGATCCAAGGACCCTTTGATCCAGGAGATCCAAGGACCCTTGATCCAAGGACCCTTTGATCAAGGAGATCCAAGGATCCTTGATCCAAAGACCCTTTGATCCGGGAGATCAAAGGACACATGATCCGAGGACCCTTTGAACCGGGAGATCCAAGGATCCTTGATCCAAGGACACATGACCCAAGGACCCTTTGAACCGGAAGTTTCAAGGATCCTTGATCCAAGGATCCTTTGATCCGGGAGATCCAAGAACTCTTTGATTCGGGAGATCCAAGGACCCTTGATCCAAGCACCAGGAGATCCAAGGATCCTTGATCCACGGACCCTTCAACCCGGGAGATACAAGGACCCTTTGATCAAGGAGATCCAAGGACCCTTGATCCAAGCACCAGGAGATCCAAGGATCCTTGATCCACGGACCCTTCAACCCGGGAGATACAAGGACCCTTTGATCAAGGAGATCCAAGGACCCTTGATCCAAGGACCCTTTGATCCGGGAGATCCAAAGATCCTTGATCCAAGGACCCTTTGATCCGGGCGATCCAAGGACCCTTTGATCAAGGAGATCCAAGGATCCTTGATTCAAACAGGGATCCTGACTTCAACGAACAGGGATCCTGACTTAAACGAACAGGGATCCTGACTTCAACGAACACGGCTCCTGACAGCCGCTTGGCTGACTCCGACTACTACTAGTCCTCTTCAACGAACTTCAACGAACAGGGATCCTGACTATAACGAACAGAGATCCTGACTTCAACGAACAGGGATCCTGAATTCAACGAACAGGGATCCTGACTTCAACGAACAGGGATCCTGACTTCAACGAACAGGGATCCTGACTTCAATGAACAGGGATCCTGACAGCCGCTTGGCTGACTCCGACTACTACTAGTCCTCCGACTCCTCTCCCCTCCGAAGCTTGGCTTGACTCCGACTACTTCTAGTCCTCCGACTCCTCTCCCCTCCGACGCTTGGAATCCTGACTTCAACGAACAGAGATCCTGACTTCAACGAACAGGGATCCTGACTTCAACGAACACGGCTCCTGACAGCCGCTTGGCTGACTCCGACTACTACTAGTCCTCTACAAAGAACTTTAACGAACAGGGATCCTGACTATAACGAACAGGGATCCTGACTTCAACGAACAGGGATCCTGACTTCAACGAACAGGGATCCTGACTTCAACGAATACGGCTCCTGACAGCCGCTTGGCTGACTCCGACTACTACTAGTCCTCTTCAACGAACAGGGATCCTGACTCTAACGAACAGAGATCCTGACTTCAGCGAACAGGGATCCTGACTTCAACGAACAGGGATCCTGACTTCAACGAACAGGGATCCTGACTTCAACGAACAGGGATCCTGACAGCCGCTTGGCTGACTCCGACTACTACTAGCCCTCCGACTCCTCTCCCCTCCGAAGCTTGGCTTGACTCCGACTACTTCTAGTCCTCCGACTCCTCTCCCCTCCGACGCTTGGCTTGACTCCGACTACTACTAGTCCTATATATATGTTTCGGAAGCCTCCGGTGAGAGTAGAATGGCACAACTACCGATACTTGTGGACTTAGTCGAATTTCAATCTTGAGAAACAGGTATCCTGACTTTAACGAACAGAGATCCTGACTTCAACGAACAGGGATACTGACTACAACGAACAGGGATCCTGACTTCAACGAACAGGGATCCTGAAAGCCGCTTGGCTGACTCCGACTACTACTAGTCCTCTTCAACGAACTTCAACGAACAGGGATCCTGACTATAACGAACAGAGATCCTGACTTCAACGAACAGGGATCCTGACTTCAACGAACAGGGATCCTGACTTCAACGGACAGGGATCCTGACTTCAACGAACACGGCTCCTGACAGCCGCTTGGCTGACTCCGACTAGTCCTCTTCAACGAACTTCAACGAACAGGGATCCTGACTATAACGAACAGAGATCCTGACTTAAACGAACAGGGATCCTGACTTCAACGAACAGGGATCCTGACTTCAACGAACAGGGATCCTGACTTCAACGAACACGGCTCCTGACAGCCGCTTGGCTGACTCCGACTACTACTAGTCCTCTTCAACGAACTTCAACGAACAGGGATCCTGATTATAACGAACAGAGATCCTGACTTCAACGAACAGGGATCCTGACTTCAACGAACAGGGATCCTGACTTCAACGAACAGGGATCCTGACAGCCTCTTTGCTGACTCCGACTACTACTAGCCCTCCGACTCCTCTCCCCTCCGAAGCTTGGCTTGACTCCGACTACTTCTAGTCCTCCGACTCCTCTCCCCTCCGACGCTTGGCTTGACTCCGACTACTACTAGTCCTATATATATGTTTCGGAAGCCTCCGGTGAGAGTAGAATGGCACAACTACCGATACTTGTGGACTTAGTCGAATTTCAATCTTGAGAAACAGGGATCCTGACTTTAACAAACAGAGATCCTGACTTCAACGAACAGGGATCCTGACTTCAACGAACAGGGATCCTGACTTCAACGAACAGGGATCCTGACCTCAACGAACAGGGATCCTGACTTCAACGAACAGGGATCCTGACTTCAACGAACACGGCTCCTGACAGACGCTTGGCTGACTCCGACTACTACTAGTCCTCCGACTCCTCTCCCCTCCGAAGATAGGCTTGACTCCGACTACTTCTAGTCCTCCGACTCCTCTCCCCTCCGACGCTTGGCTTGACTCCGACTACTACTAGTCCTATATATATGTTTCGGAAGCCTCCGGTGAGAGTAGAATAGCACAACTACCGATACTTGTGGACTTAGTCGAATTTCAATCTTGAGAAACAGGGATCCTGCCTTTAACAAACAGAGATCCTGACTTCAACGAACAGGGATCCTGACTTCAACAAACAGGGATCCTGACTTCAACGAACAGGGATCCTGACTTCAACGAACGGGGATCCTGACTTCAACGAACAGGGATCCTGACTTCAACGAACAGGGATCCTGACTTCAACGAACACGGCTCCTGACAGCCGCTTGGCTGACTCTGACTACTACTAGTCCTCTTCAACGAACTTCAACGAACAGGGATCCTGACTTTAACGAACAGAGATCCTGACTTCAACGAACAGGGATCCTGACTTCAACGAACACGGATCCTGACTTCAAAGAACAGGGATCCTGACTTCAACGAACAGGGATCCTGACTTCAACGAACTCGGCTCCTGACAGCCGCTTGGCTGACTCCGACTACTTCTAGTCCTCCGACTCCTCTCCCCTCCGACGCTTGGAATCCTGACTTCAACGAACAGGGATCCTGACTTCAACGAACAGGGATCCTGACTTCAACGAACAGGGATCCTGACTTCAACGAACAGGGATCCTGACTTCAACGAACACGGCTCCTGACAGCGGCTTGGCTGACTCTGACTACTACTAGTCCTCTTCAACGAACTTCAACCAACAGGGATCCTGACTATAACGAACAGAGATCCTGAATTCAACGAACAGGGATCCTGACTTCAACGAACAGTGATCCTGACAGCCGCTTGGCTGACTCCGACTACTACTAGTCCTCCGACTCCTCTCCCCTCCGAAGCTTGGCTTGACTCCGACTACTTCTAGTCCTCCGACTCCTCTCCCCTCCGACGCTTGGCCTGACTCCGACTACTACTAGTCCTATATATATGTTTCGGAAGCCTCCGGTGAGAGTAGAATGGCACAACTACCGATACTTGTGGACTTGGTCGAATTTCAATCTTGGGAAACAGGGATCCTGACTTTAACGAACAGAGATCCTGACTTCAACGAACAGGGATCCTGACTTCAACGAACAGGGATCCTGACTTCAACGAACACGGCTCCTGACAGCCGCTTGGCTGACTCCGACTACTACTAGTCCTCTTCAACGAACTTCAACGAACAGGGATCCTGACTATAACGAACAGAGATCCTGCCTTCAACGAACAGGGATCCTGACTTCAACGAACAGGGATCCTGACTTCAACGAACACGGCTCCTGACAGCCGCTTGGCTGACTCCGACTACTACTAGTCCTCTTCAACGAACTTCAACGAACAGGGATCCTGACTATAACGAACAGGGATCCTGACTTCAACGAACAGGTATCCTGACTTCAACGAACACGGCTCCTGACAGCCGCTTGGCTGACTCCGACTACTACTAGTCCTCTTCAACGAACAGGGATCCTGACTATAACGAACAGAGATCCTGACTTCAACGAACAGGGATCCTGACTTCAACGAACAGGGATCCTGACTTCAACGAACAGGGATCCTGACTTCAACGAACACGGCTCCTGACAGCCGCTTGGCTGACTCCGACTACTACTAGTCCTCCGACTCCTCTCCCCTCTGAAGCTTGGCTTGACTCCGACTACTTCTAGTTCTCCGACTCCTCTCCCCTTCGACGCTTGGAATCCTGACTTCAACGAACAGGGATCCTGACTTCAACAAACACGGCTCCTGACAGCCGCTTGGCTGACTCCGACTACTACTCGTCCTCTTCAAAGAACTTCAACGAAAAGGGATCCTGAATATAACGAACAGAGATCCTGACTTCAACGAACAGGGATCCTGACTTGAACGAAATCGGCTCCTGACAGCCGCTTGGCTGACTCCGACTACTACTAGTCCTCCGACTCCTCTCCCCTCCGAAGCTTGGCTTGACTCCGACTACTTCTAGTCCTCCGACTCCTCTGCCCTCCGACGCTTGGCTTGACTCCGACTACTACTAGTCCTATATATATGTTTCGGAAGCCTCCGGTGAGAGTAGAATGGCACAACTACCGATACTTGTGGACTTAGTCGAATTTCAATCTTGAGAAACAGGGATCCTGACTTTAACGAACAGAGATCCTGACTTCAACGAACAGGGATCCTGACTTCAACGAACAGGGATCCTGACTATAACGAACAGAGATCCTGATCCTGATCCTGACTATAACGAACAGAGATCCTGACTTCAACAAACAGGGATCCTGACTATAACGAAAAGAGATCCTGACTTCGACGAACAGGGATCCTGACTTCAACGAACAGGGATCCTGACTTCAACGAACTCGGCTCCTGACAGCCGCTTGAGAAACAGGGATCCTGACTTTAACGAACAGAGATCCTGACTTCAACGAACAGGGATCCTGACTTCAACGAACAGGGATCCTGACTATAACGAACAGAGATCCTGATCCTGATCCTGACTATAGCGAACAGAGATCCTGACTTCAACAAACAGGGATCCTGACTATAACGAAAAGAGATCCTGACTTCAACGAACAGGGATCCTGACTTCAACGAACAGGGATCCTGACTTCAACGAACTCGGCTCCTGACAGCCGCTTGGCTGACTCCGACTACTACTAGTCCTCCGACTCCTCTCCCCTCCGAAGCTTGGCTTGACTCCGACTACTTCTAGTCCTCCGACTACTTCTAGTCCTCCGACTCCTCTCCCCTCCGACGCTTGGAATCCTGACTTCAACGAACAGGGATCCTGACTTCAACGAACACGGCTCCTGACAGCCGCTTGGCTGACTCCGACTACTACTAGTCCTCTTCAACGAACTTCAACGAACAGGGATCCTGACTATAACGAACAGAGACCCTGACTTCAACGAACAGGGATCCTGACTTCAACGAACAGGGATCCTGACTTCAACGAACACGGCTCCTGACAGCCGCTTGTCTGACTCCGACTACTACTAGTCCTCTTCAACGAACTTCAACGAACAGGGATCCTGACTATAACGAACAGGGATCCTGACTTCAACGAACAGGGATCCTGACTTCAACGAACACGGCTCCTGACAGCCGCTTGGCTGACTCCGACTACTACTAGTCCTCTTCAACGATCAGGGATCCTGACTATAACGAACAGAGATCCTGACTTCAACGAACAGGGATCCTGACTTCAACGAACAGGGATCCTGACTTCAACGAACAGGGATCCTGACTTCAACGAACACGGCTCCTGACAGCCGCTTGGCTGACTCCGACTACTACTAGTCCTCCGACTCCTCTCCCCTCTGAAGCTTGGCTTGACTCCGACTACTTCTAGTCCTCCGACTCCTCTCCCCTTCGACGCTTGGAATCGTGACTTCAACGAACAGGGATCCTGACTTCAACGAACACGGCTCCTGACAGCCGCTTGGCTGACTCCGACTACTACTAGTCCTCTTCAAAGAACTTCAACGAAAAGGGATCCTGACTATAACGAACAGAGATCCTGACTTCAACGAACAGGGATCCTGACTTGAACGAAATCGGCTCCTGACAGCCGCTTGGCTGACTCCGACTACTACTAGTCCTCCGACTCCTCTCCCCTCCGAAGCTTGGCTTGACTCCGACTACTTCTAGTCCTCCGACTCCTCTCCCCTCCGACGCTTGGCTTGACTCCGACTACTACTAGTCCTATATATATGTTTCGGAAGCCTCCGGTGAGAGTAGAATGGCACAACTACCGATACTTGTGGACTTAGTTGAATTTCAATCTTGAGAAACAGGGATCCTGACTTTAACGAACAGAGATCCTGACTTCAACGAACAGGGATCCTGACTTCAACGAACAGGGATCCTGACTTCAACGAACAGGGATCCTGACTTCAACGAACACGGCTCCTGACAGCCGCTTGGTTGACTCCGACTACTACTAGTCCTCTTCAACGAACTTCAACGAACAGGGATCCTGACTATAACGAACAGAGATCCTGACTTCAACAAACAGGGATCCTGACTATAACGAACAGAGATCCTGACTTCAACGAACAGGGATCCTGACTTCAACGAACAGGGATCCTGACTTCAACGATCTCGGCTCCTGACAGCCGCTTGGCTGACTCCGACTACTACTAGTCCTCCGACTCCTCTCCCCTCCGAAGCTTGGCTTGACTCTCCCCTCCGACGCTTGGAATCCTGACTTCAACGAACAGGGATCCTGACTTCAACGAACATGGATCCTGACTTCAACGAACAGGGATCCTGACTTCAACGAACACGGCTCCTGACAGCCGCTTGGCTGACTCCGACTACTACTAATCCTCTTCAACGAACTTCAACGAACAGGGATCCTGACTATAACGAACAGAGACCGTGACTTCAACGAACAGGGATCCTGACTTCAACGAACAGGGATCCTGACAGCCGCTTGGCTGACTCCGACTACTACTAGTCCTCCGACTCCTCTCCCTTCCGAAGCTTGGCTTGACTCCGACTACTTCTAGTCCTCCGACTCCTCTCCCCTCCGACGCTTGGCTTGACTCCGACTACTACTAGTCCTATGTATATGTTTCGGAAGCCTCCGGTGAGAGTAGAATGGCACAAATACCGATACTTGTGGACTTAGTCGAATTTCAATCTTGAGAAACAGGGATCCTGACTTTAACGAACAGAGACCCTGACTTCAACGAACAGGGATCCTGACTTCAACGAACAGAGATCCTGACAGCCGCTTGGCTGACTCCGACTACTACTAGTCCTCCGACTCCTCTCCCTTCCGAAGCTTGGCTTGACTCCGACTACTTCTAGTCCTCCGACTCCTCTCCCCTCCGACGCTTGGCTTGACTCCGACTACTACTAGTCCTATATAAATGTTTCGGAAGCCTCCGGTGAGAGTAGAATGGCACAAATACCGATACTTGTGGACTTAGTCGAATTTCAATCTTGAGAAACAGGGATCCTGACCTTAACGAACAGAGATCCTGACTTCAACGAACAGGGATCCTGACTTCGACGAACAGGGATCCTGACTTCAATGAACACGGCTCCTGACAGCCGCTTGGCTGACCCCGACTACTACTAGTCCTCTTCAACGAACTTCAACGAACACGGATCCTGACTATAACGAACAGAGATCCTGACTTCAACGAACACGGATCCTGACTTCAACGAACAGGGATCCTTACTTCAACGAACATGGCTCCTGACAGCCGCTTGGCTGACTCCGACTACTACTAGTCCTCTTCAACGAACAGGGATCCTGACTATAACGAACAGAGATCCTGACTTCAACGAACAGGGATCCTGACTTCAACGAACAGGGATCCTGACTTCAACGAACAGTGATCCTGACTTCAACGAACACGGCTCCTGATAGCCGCTTGGCTGACTCCGACTACTACCAGTCCTCTTCAACGAACTGGGATCCTGACTATAACGAACAGAGATCCTGACTTCAACGAACAGGGATCCTGACTTCAACGAACACGGATCCTGACTTCAACGAACAGGGATCCTGACTTCAACGAACAGGGATCCTGACTTCAACGAACTCGGCTCCTGACAGCCGCTTGGCTGACTCCGACTATTACTAGTCCTCCGACTCCTCCCCCCTCCGAAGCTTGGCTTTACTCCAACTACTTCTAGTCCTCTGACTCCTCTCCCCTCCGACGCTTGGAATCCTGACTTCAACGAACAGGGATCCTGACTTCAACGAACAGGGATCCTGACTTCAACGAACACGCTCCTGACAGCCGCTTGGCTGACTCTGACTACTACTAGTCCTCTTCAACGAACTTCAACGAACAGGGATCCTGACTATAACGAACAGAGATCCTGACTTCAACGAACAGGGCTCCTGACAGCCGCTTGGTTGACTCCGACTACTACTAGTCCTCTTCAACGAACTTCAACGAACAGGGATCCTGACTATAACGAACAGAGATCCTGACTTCAACAAACAGGGATCCTGACTATAACGAACAGAGATCCTGACTTCAACGAACAGGGATCCTGACTTCAACGAACAGGGATCCTGACTTCAACGATCTCGGCTCCTGACAGCCGCTTGGCTGACTCCGACTACTACTAGTCCTCCGACTCCTCTCCCCTCCGAAGCTTGGCTTGACTCCGACTACTTCTAGTCCTCCGACTCCTCTCCCCTCCGACGCTTGGAATCCTGACTTCAACGAACAGGGATCCTGACTTCAACGAACATGGATCCTGACTTCAACGAACAGGGATCCTGACTTCAACGAACAGGGATCCTGACTTCAACGAACACGGCTCCTGACAGCCGCTTGGCTGACTCCGACTACTACTAGTCCTCTTCAACGAACAGGGATCCTGACTATAACGAACAGAGATCCTGACTTCAACGAACAGGGATCCTGACTTCAACGAACAGGGATCCTGACTTCAACGAACAGTGATCCTGACTTCAACGAACACGGCTCCTGACAGCCGCTTGGCTGACTCCGACTACTACTAGTCCTCTTCAACGAACAGGGATCCTGACTATAACGAACAGAGACCCTGACTTCAACGAACAGGGATCCTGACTTCAACGAACAGGGATCCTGACTTCAACGAACAGGGATCCTGACTTCAACGAACAGGGATCCTGACTTCAACGAACACGGCTCCTGACAGCCGCTTGGCTGACTCCGACTACTACTAGTCCTCTTCAACGAACTTCAACGAACAGGGATCCTGACTATAACGAACAGGGATCCTGACTTCAACGAACAGGGATCCTGACTTCAACGAACACGGCTCCTGACAGCCGCTTGGCTGACTCCGACTACTACTAGTCCTCTTCAACGAACAGGGATCCTGACTATAACGAACAGAGATCCTGACTTCAACGAACAGGGATCCTGACTTCAACGAACAGGGATCCTGACTTCAACGAACAGGGATCCTGACTTCAACGAACACGGATCCTGACTTCAACGAACAGGGATCCTGACTTCAACGAACAGAGATCCTGACAGCCGCTTGGCTGACTCCGACTACTACTAGTCCTCCGACTCCTCTCCCCTCCGAAGCTTGGCTTTACTCCAACTACTTCTAGTCCTCTGACTCCTCTCCCCTCCGACGCTTGGAATCCTGACTTCAACGAACAGGGATCCTGACTTCAACGAACAGGGATCCTGACTTCAACGAACACGCTCCTGACAGCCGCTTGGCTGACTCCGACTACTACTAGTCCTCTTCAACGAACTTCAACGAACAGGGATCCTGACTATAACGAACAGAGATCCTGACTTCAACGAACAGGGATCCTGACTTCAACGAACAGGGATCCTGACTTCAACGAACAGGGATCTTGACAGCCGCTTGGCTGACTCCGACTACTACTAGTCCTCCGGCTCCTCTCCCCTCCGAAGCTTGGCTTGACTCCGACTACTTCTAGTCCTCCGACTCCTCTCCCCTCCGACGCTTGGCTTGACTCCGACTACTACTAGTCCTATATATATGTTTCGGAAGCCTCCGGTGAGAGTAGAATGGCACAACTACCGATACTTGTGGACTTAGTCGAATTTCAATCTTGAGAAACATGGATCCTGACTTTAACGAACAGAGATCCTGGCTTCAACGAAAAGGGATCCTGACTTCAACGAACACGGCTCCTGACAGCCGCTTGGTTGACTCCGACTACTACTAGTCCTCTTCAACGAACTTCAACGAACAGGGATTCTGACTATAACGAACAGAGATCCTGACTTCAACAAACAGGGATCCTGACTATAACGAACAGAGATTCTGACTTCAATGAACAGGGATCCTGACTTCAACGAACAGGGATCCTGACTTCAACGAACTCGGCTCCTGACAGCCGCTTGGCTGACTCCGACTACTACTAGTCCTCCGACTCCTCTCCCCTCTGAAGCTTGGCTTGATTCCGACTACTTCTAGTCCTCCGACTCCTCTCCCCTTCGACGCTTGGAATCCTGACTTCAACGAACAGGGATCCTGACTTCAACGAACACGGCTCCTGACAGCCGCTTGGCTGACTCCGACTACTACTAGTCCTCTACAAAGAACTTCAACGAACAGGGATCCTGACTATAACGAACAGAGATCCTGACTTCAACGAACAGGGATCCTGACTTCAACGAACAGGGATCCTGACTTCAACGAACTCGGCTCCTGACAGCCGCTTGGCTGACTCCGACTACTACTAGTCCTCCGACTCCTCTCCCCTCCGAAGCTTGGCTTGACTCCGACTACTTCTAGTCCTCCGACTCCTCTCCCCTCCGACGCTTGGAATCCTGACTTCAACGAACAGGGATCCTGACTTCAACGAACAGTGATCCTGACTTCAACGAACAGGGATCTGACTTCAACGAACACGCTCCTGACAGCCGCTTGGCTGACTCCGACTACTATTAGTTCTCTTCAACGAACTTCAACGAACAGGGATCCTGACTATAACGAACAGAGATCCTGACTTCAACAAACAGGGATCCTGACTATAACGAACAGAGATTCTGACTTCAATGAACAGGGATCCTGACTTCAACGAACAGGGATCCTGACTTCAACGAACTCGGCTCCTGACAGCCGCTTGGCTGACTCCGACTACTACTAGTCCTCCGACTCCTCTCCCCTCTGAAGCTTGGCTTGATTCCGACTACTTCTAGTCCTCCGACTCCTCTCCCCTTCGACGCTTGGATTCCTGACTTCAACGAACAGGGATCCTGACTTCAACGAACACGGCTCCTGACAGCCGCTTGGCTGACTCCGACTACTACTAGTCCTCTACAAAGAACTTCAACGAACAGGGATCCTGACTATAACGAACAGAGATCCTGACTTCAACGAACAGGGATCCTGACTTCAACGAACAGGGATCCTGACTTCAACGAACTCGGCTCCTGACAGCCGCTTGGCTGACTCCGACTACTACTAGTCCTCCGACTCCTCTCCCCTCCGAAGCTTGGCTTGACTCCGACTACTTCTAGTCCTCCGACTCCTCTCCCCTCCGACGCTTGGAATCCTGACTTCGTAGAACAGGGATCCTGACTTCAACGAACAGTGATCCTGACTTCAACGAACAGGGATCCTGACTTCAACGAACACGCTCCTGACAGCCGCTTGGCTGACTCCGACTACTATTAGTTCTCTTCAACGAACTTCAACGAACAGGGATCCTGACTATAACGAACAGAGATCCTGACTTCAACGAACAGGGATCCTGACTTCAACGAACAGGGATCCTGACTTCAACGAACAGGGATCCAGACAGCCGCTTGGCTGACTCCGACTACTACTAGTCCTCCGACTCCTCTCCCCTCCGAAGCTTGGCTTGACTCCGACTACTTCTAGTCCTCCGACTCCTCTCCCCTCCGACGCTTGGCTTGACTCCGACTACTACTAGTCCTATATATATGTTTCGGAAGCCTCCGGTGAGAGTAGAATGGCACAACTACCGATACTTGTGGACTTAGTCGAATTTCAATCTTGAGAAACAGGGATCCTGACTCTAACGAACAGAGATCCTGACTTCAACGAACAGGGATCCTGACTTCAACGAACACGCTCCTGACAGCCGCTTGGCTGACTCCGACTACTATTAGTTCTCTTCAACGAACTTCAACGAACAGGGATCCTGACTATAACGAACAGAGATCCTGACTTCAACAAACAGGGATCCTGACTATAACGAACAGAGATTCTGACTTCAATGAACAGGGATCCTGACTTCAACGAACAGGGATCCTGACTTCAACGAACTCGGCTCCTGACAGCCGCTTGGCTGACTCCGACTACTACTAGTCCTCCGACTCCTCTCCCCTCTGAAGCTTGGCTTGATTCCGACTACTTCTAGTCCTCCGACTCCTCTCCCCTTCGACGCTTGGATTCCTGACTTCAACGAACAGGGATCCTGACTTCAACGAACACGGCTCCTGACAGCCGCTTGGCTGACTCCGACTACTACTAGTCCTCTACAAAGAACTTCAACGAACAGGGATCCTGACTATAACGAACAGAGATCCTGACTTCAACGAACAGGGATCCTGACTTCAACGAACAGGGATCCTGACTTCAACGAACTCGGCTCCTGACAGCCGCTTGGCTGACTCCGACTACTACTAGTCCTCCGACTCCTCTCCCCTCCGAAGCTTGGCTTGACTCCGACTACTTCTAGTCCTCCGACTCCTCTCCCCTCCGACGCTTGGAATCCTGACTTCAACGAACAGGGATCCTGACTTCAACGAACAGTGATCCTGACTTCAACGAACAGGGATCCTGACTTCAACGAACACGCTCCTGACAGCCGCTTGGCTGACTCCGACTACTATTAGTTCTCTTCAACGAACTTCAACGAACAGGGATCCTGACTATAACGAACAGAGATCCTGACTTCAACGAACAGGGATCCTGACTTCAACGAACAGGGATCCTGACTTCAACGAACAGGGATCCAGACAGCCGCTTGGCTGACTCCGACTACTACTAGTCCTCCGACTCCTCTCCCCTCCGAAGCTTGGCTTGACTCCGACTACTTCTAGTCCTCCGACTCCTCTCCCCTCCGACGCTTGGCTTGACTCCGACTACTACTAGTCCTATATATATGTTTCGGAAGCCTCCGGTGAGAGTAGAATGGCACAACTACCGATACTTGTGGACTTAGTCGAATTTCAATCTTGAGAAACAGGGATCCTGACTCTAACGAACAGAGATCCTGACTTCAACGAACAGGGATCCTGACTTCAACGAACTCGGCTCCTGACAGCCGCTTGGCTGACTCCGACTACTACTAGTCCTCCGACTCCTCTCCCCTCTGAAGCTTGGCTTGATTCCGACTACTTCTAGTCCTCCGACTCCTCTCCCCTTCGACGCTTGGATTCCTGACTTCAACGAACAGGGATCCTGACTTCAACGAACACGGCTCCTGACAGCCGCTTGGCTGACTCCGACTACTACTAGTCCTCTACAAAGAACTTCAACGAACAGGGATCCTGACTATAACGAACAGAGATCCTGACTTCAACGAACAGGGATCCTGACTTCAACGAACAGGGATCCTGACTTCAACGAACTCGGCTCCTGACAGCCGCTTGGCTGACTCCGACTACTACTAGTCCTCCGACTCCTCTCCCCTCCGAAGCTTGGCTTGACTCCGACTACTTCTAGTCCTCCGACTCCTCTCCCCTCCGACGCTTGGAATCCTGACTTCAACGAACAGGGATCCTGACTTCAACGAACAGTGATCCTGACTTCAACGAACAGGGATCCTGACTTCAACGAACACGCTCCTGACAGCCGCTTGGCTGACTCCGACTACTATTAGTTCTCTTCAACGAACTTCAACGAACAGGGATCCTGACTATAACGAACAGAGATCCTGACTTCAACGAACAGGGATCCTGACTTCAACGAACAGGGATCCTGACTTCAACGAACAGGGATCCAGACAGCCGCTTGGCTGACTCCGACTACTACTAGTCCTCCGACTCCTCTCCCCTCCGAAGCTTGGCTTGACTCCGACTACTTCTAGTCCTCCGACTCCTCTCCCCTCCGACGCTTGGCTTGACTCCGACTACTACTAGTCCTATATATATGTTTCGGAAGCCTCCGGTGAGAGTAGAATGGCACAACTACCGATACTGGTGGACTTAGTCGAATTTCAATCTTGAGAAACAGGGATCCTGACTCTAACGAACAGAGATCCTGACTTCAACGAACAGGGATCCTGACTTCAACGAACAGGGATCCTGACTTCAACGAACAGGGATCCTGACTTCAACGAACAGGGATCCTGACTTCAACGAACACGGCTCCTGACAGCCGCTTGGTTGACTCACGACTACTACTAGTCCTCTTCAACGAACTTCAATGAACAGGGATCCTGACTATAACGAAAAGAGATCCTGACTTCAACGAACAGGGATCCTGACTTCAACGAACAGGGATCCTGACTCCCCTCCGACGCTTGGCTTGACTCCGACTACTACTAGTCCTATATATATGTTTCGGAAGCCTCCGGTGAGAGTAGAATGGCACAACTACCGATACTTGTGGACTTAGTCGAATTTCAATCTTGAGAAACAGGGATCCTGACTTTAACGAATAGAGATCCTGGCTTCAACGAACAGGGATCCTGACTTCAACGAACACGGCTCCTGACAGCCGCTTGGTTGACTCCGACTACTACTAGTCCTCTCCAACGAACTTCAACGAACAGGGATCCTGACTATAACGAACAGAGATCCTGACTTCAACAAACAGGGATCCTGACTATAACGAACAGAGATTCTGACTTCAATGAACAGGGATCCTGACTTCAACGAACAGGGATCCTGACTTCAACGAACAGGGATCCTGACTTCAACGAACAGGGATCCTGACTTCAACGAACACGGCTCCTGACAGCCGCTTGGCTTGACTCCGACTACTTCTAGTCCTCCGACTAATTCTAGTCCTCCGACTCCTCTCCCCTCCGACGCTTGGAATCCTGACTTCAACGAACAGGGATCCTGACTTCAACGAACACGGCTCCTGACAGCCGAATTTCACTCCGACTCCGACTACTACTAGTCCTCTTCAACGAACAGGGATCCTGACTATAACGAACAGAGACCCTGACTTCAACGAACAGGGATCCTGACTTCAACGAACAGGGATCCTGACTTCAACGAACAGGGATCCTGACTTCAACGAACAGGGATCCTGACTTCAACGAACACGGCTCCTGACAGCCGCTTGGCTGACTCCGACTACTACTAGTCCTCTTCAACGAACTTCAACGAACAGGGATCCTGACTATAACGAACAGGGATCCTGACTTCAACGAACAGGGATCCTGACTTCAACGAACACGGCTCCTGACAGCCGCTTGGCTGACTCCGACTACTACTAGTCCTCTTCAACGAACAGGGATCCTGACTATAACGAACAGAGATCCTGACTTCAACGAACAGGGATCCTGACTTCAACGAACAGGGATCCTGACTTCAACGAACAGGGATCCTGACTTCAACGAACACGGCTCCTGACAGCCGCTTGGCTGACTCCGACTACTACTAGTCCTCTTCAACGAACAGGGATCCTGACTATAACGAACAGAGATCCTGACTTCAACGAACAGAGATCCTGACTTCAACGAACAGGGATCCTGACTTGAACGAAATCGGCTCCTGACAGCCGCTTGGCTGACTCCAACTACTACTAGTCCTCCGACTCCTCTCCCCTCCGAAGCTTGGCTTGACTCCGACTACTTCTAGTCCTCCGACTCCTCTCCCCTCCGACGCTTGGAATCCTGACTTCAACGAACAGGGATCCTGACTTCAACGAACAGGGATCCTGACTTCAACGAACACGCTCGTGACAGCCGCTTGGCTGACTCCGACTACTACTAGTCCTCTTCAACGAAGTTCAACGAACAGGGATCCTGACTATCACGAACAGAGATCCTGACTTCAACGAACAGGGATCCTGACTTCAACGAACAGGGATCCTGACTTCAACGAACAGGGATCCTGAATTCAACGAACTCGGCTCCTGACAGCCGCTTGGTTGACTCCGACTACTACTAGTCCTCTTCAACGAACTTCAACGAACAGGGATCCTGACTATAACGAAAAGAGATCCTGACTTCAACGAACAGGGATCCTGACTTCAAAGAACAGGGATCCTGACAGCCGCTTGGCTGACTCCGACTACTACTAGTCCTCCGACTCCTCTCCCCTCCGAAGCTTGGCTTGACTCCGACTACTTCTAGTCCTCCGACTCCTCTCCCCTCCGACGCTTGGCTTGACTCCGACTACTACTAGTCCTATATATATGTTTCGGAAGCCTCCGGTGAGAGTAGAATGGCACAACTACCGATACTAGTCCTCCGACTCCTGTCCCCTCCGAAGCTTGGCTTGACTCCGACTACTTCTAGTCCTCCGACTCCTCTCCCCTCCGACGCTTGGAATCCTGACTTCAACGAACAGGGATCCTGACTTCAACGAACATGGATCCTGACTTCAACGAACAGGGATCCTGACTTCAACGAACACGGCTCCTGACAGCCGCTTGGCTGACTCCGACTACTACTAATCCTCTTCAACGAACAGGGATCCTGACTATAACGAACAGAGACCCTGACTTCAACGAACAGGGATCCTGACTTCAACGAACAGGGATCCTGACAGCCGCTTGGCTGACTCCGACTACTACTAGTCCTCCGACTCCTCTCCCTTCCGAAGCTTGGCTTGACTCCGACTACTTCTAGTCCTCCGACTCCTCTCCCCTCCGACGCTTGGCTTGACTCCGACTACTACTAGTCCTATATATATGTTTCGGAAGCCTCCGGTGAGAGTAGAATGGCACAAATACCGATACTTGTGGACTTAGTCGAATTTCAATCTTGAGAAACAGGGATCCTGACTTATAACGAACAGAGACCCTGACTTCAACGAACAGGGATCCTGACTTCAACGAACAGGGATCCTGACAGCCGCTTGGCTGACTCCGACTACTACTAGTCCTCCGACTCCTCTCCCTTCCGAAGCTTGGCTTGACTCCGACTACTTCTAGTCCTCCGACTCCTCTCCCGTCCGACGCTTGGCTTGACTCCGACTACTACTAGTCCTATATATATGTTTCGGAAGCCTCCGGTGAGAGTAGAATGGCACAAATACCGATACTTGTGGACTTAGTCGAATTTCAATCTTGAGAAACAGGGATCCTGACCTTAACGAACAGAGATCCTGACTTCAACGAACAGGGATCCTGACTTCAACGAACAGGGATCCTGACTTCAATGAACACGGCTCCTGACAGCCGCTTGGCTGACTCCGACTACTACTAGTCCTCTTCAACGAACACGGATCCTGACTATAACGAACAGAGATCCTGACTTCAACGAACACGGATCCTGACTTCAACGAATAGGGATCCTGACTTCAACGAACACGGCTCCTGACAGCCGCTTGGCTGACTCCGACTACTACTAGTCCTCTTCAACGAACAGGGATCCTGACTATAACGAACAGAGATCCTGACTTCAACGAACAGGGATCCTGACTTCAACGAACAGGGATCCTGACTTCAACGAACAGTGATCCTGACTTCAACGAACACGGCTCCTGACAGCCGCTTGGCTGACTCCGACTACTACTAGTCCTCTTCAACGAACAGCGATCCTGACTATAACGAACAGAGATCCTGACTTCAACGAACAGGGATCCTGACTTCAACGAACACGGATCCTGACTTCAACGAACAGGGATCCTGACTTTAACGAACAGGGATCCTGACTTTAACGAACAGGGATCCTGACTTCAACGAACTCGGCTCCTGACAGCCGCTTGGCTGACTCCGACTACTACTAGTCCTCCGACTCCTCCCCCCTCCGAAGCATGGCTTTACTCCGGGTTCCGGCTAAAACCCCCCCGGCGAAAACCCCCCCGCACAAAACCCCCCCGCCAAAACCCCCCCGGCTAAAACCCCCCCGTGACCAAAACCCCCCCGACCAAAACCCCCCCGGTACCAAAACCCCCCCGACCAAAACCCCCCCGGTACCAAAACCCCCCCGACCAAAACCCCCCCGGTACCAAAACCCCCCCGCATAAAAAAAGACGGGTATGTATGAGTAAAGTAACTGCTAGGTAGAGAGTAAGAGAAGAATAGACCCCCCCCCGGTACCCCCCCCCCCCCCGAATCCTTAGACACTCACACATATTTAGACTGGCATTTACTGGGCAACAAAACGAACAACCATGTGACAGTTTTACCATTGACAAGCACGAAGGTGAAGCTCTGATAGAATATTTCTGGGACTATCTTGAAAGTGCTATCACAAAACGAGCTCAACATTTCCCTTGACCCAAAGGATCCTCCCATTAAGTCTCATCAAAATATCTCATTCCCTTCGAAAGTTATCCTGCTCACAGACGGAAAGTAGAACAACTTTTGCGGTGTCATAGATTTTCCTCCGCTTACTGCTCATCTTTGAGTTTCTGGTATGAATCAGGGATAACTAAAGAGCAATCAGGCAAAGGGAGCTTCACATTGCACCAATGGGTGGCATCCTAACTGCAGCTTCCTTGCCAAGAAGGAGGAGGCATTGGGAAAGGATTTGTTGGGGGGATCGATACACAGAGTGGAACTGGCTTTGATTTGATCATTCCCATTTAACACCTCACTGACAACAGCTTCAGTTAATGAATGCGGGTGTTTGGTGACTTCAGCAAAACCATCAACCTTCACCTTCGCCTTACACTCTCTTTGTTTATCATTGTTCTGATACCCACTGTACTTCAGACATTATTGTAGAGTCAAGTTTGTGAAAGAAGTTTATTTACTCTTACTCTCTAACTACCAGTTACTCTACTTATACCCATCTTTTTTATGCGGGGAGGGTTTGGTCGGGGGGGTTTTGGTACTGGGGGGGTTTTGGTCGGGGGGGGTTTGGTACCGGGGGGGTTTTGGTCGGGGGGGTTTTGGTACCGGGGGGGGGGTTTGGTCGGGGGGGTTTTGGTCACGGGGGGGTTTTAGCCGGGGGGGTTTTGGCGGGGGGGTTTTGTCCGGGGGGGTTTTCGGCGGGGGGGGTTTAGCCTAGACCCCTTTACTCCAACTACTTCTAGTCCTCTGACTCCTCTCCCCTTCGACGCTTGGAATCCTGACTTCAACGAACAGGGATCCTGACTTCAACGAACAGGGATCCTGACTTCAACGAACAGGGATCCTGACTTCAACGAACACGCTCCTGACAGCCGCTTGGCTGACTCCGACTACTACTAGTCCTCTTCAACGAACTTCAACGAACAGGGATCCTGACTATAACGAACAGAGATCCTGACTTCAACGAACAGGGATCCTGACTTCAACGAACAGGGATCCTGACTTCAACGAACAGGGATCCTGACTTCAACGAACAGGGATCCTGACAGCCGCTTGGCTGACTCCGACTACTACTAGTCCTCCGGCTCCTCTCCCCTCCGAAGCTTGGCTTGACTCCGACTACTTCTAGTCCTCCGACTCCTCTCCCCTCCGACGCTTGGCTTGACTCCGACTACTACTAGTCCTATATATATGTTTCGGAAGCCTCCGGTGAGAGTAGAATGGCACAACTACCGATACTTGTGGACTTAGTCGAATTTCAATCTTGAGAAACAGGGATCCTGACTTTAACGAACAGAGATCCTGGCTTCAACGAACAGGGATCCTGACTTCAACGAACACGGCTCCTGACAGCCGCTTGGTTGACTCCGACTACTACTAGTCCTCTTCAACGAACTTCAACGAACAGGGATCCTGACTATAACGAACAGAGATCCTGACTTCAACAAACAGGGATCCTGACTATAACGAACAGAGATTCTGACTTCAATGAACAGGGATCCTGACTTCAACGAACAGGGATCCTGACTTCAACGAACTCGGCTCCTGACAGCCGCTTGGCTGACTCCGACTACTACTAGTCCTCCGACTCCTCTCCCCTCTGAAGCTTGGCTTGACTCCGACTACTTCTAGTCCTCCGACTCCTCTCCCCTTCGACGCTTGGAATCCTGACTTCAACGAACAGGGATCCTGACTTCAACGAACACGGCTCCTGACAGCCGCTTGGCTGACTCCGACTACTACTAGTCCTCTACAAAGAACTTCAACGAACAGGGATCCTGACTATAACGAACAGAGATCCTGACTTCAACGAACAGGGATCCTGACTTCAACGAACAGGGATCCTGACTTCAACGAACTCGGCTCCTGACAGCCGCTTGGCTGACTCCGACTACTACTAGTCCTCCGACTCCTCTCCCCTCCGAAGCTTGGCTTGACTCCGACTACTTCTAGTCCTCCGACTCCTCTCCCCTCCGACGCTTGGAATCCTGACTTCAACGAACAGGGATCCTGACTTCAACGAACAGGGATCCTGACTTCAACGAACACGCTCCTGACAGCCGCTTGGCTGACCCCGACTACTACTAGTCCTCTTCAACGAACTTCAACGAACAGGGATCCTGACTATAACGAACAGAGATCCTGACTTCAACGAACAGGGATCCTGACTTCAACGAACAGGGATCCTGACTTCAACGAACAGGGATCCTGACAGCCGCTTGGCTGACTCCGACTACTACTAGTCCTCCGACTCCTCTCCCCTCCGAAGCTTGGCTTGACTCCGACTACTTCTAGTCCTCCGACTCCTCTCCCCTCCGACGCTTGGCTTGACTCCGACTACTACTAGTCCTATATATATGTTTCGGAAGCCTCCGGTGAGAGTAGAATGGCACAACTACCGATACTTGTGGACTTAGTCGAATTTCAATCTTGAGAAACAGGGATCCTGACTTTAACGAACAGAGATCCTGACTTCAACGAACAGGGATCCTGACTTCAACGAACAGGGATCCAGACTTCAACGAACAGGGATCCTGACTTCAACGAACACGGCTCCTGACAGCCGCTTGGCTGACTCCGACTACTACTAGTCCTCTTCAACGAACTTCAACGAACAGGGATCCTGACTGTCAGGAGCCGTGTTCGTTGAAGTCAGGATCCCTGTTCGTTGAAGTCAGGATCCCTGTTCGTTGAAGTCAGGATCCCTGTTCGTTGAAGTCAGGATCTCTGTTCGTTAAAGTCAGGATCCCTGTTTCTCAAGATTGAAATTCGACTAAGTCCACAAGTATCGGTAGTTGTTCCATTCCACTCTCACCGGAGGCTTCCGAAACATATATATAGAACTAGCAGTAGTAAATGAATGAATGAATGAATTTTATTACCCGTAAAGTGAAAAACACAAAATACGGAGTATTTTAAAAAGACAAAATGATAAACAGCGAAAATAACAAAACAAACAAACTAACACAACAACAAGAACAAACTAACCAGCATCAATAAGAAAAAAGGGCCGCAGAGGGTCGTAAACGTGAATCAAGTTGATGGTCTTTTTACATAGATCAGCACTCGAAGTCTGAATCCGAGAAGGCACGTCTATGAGTCCAAATCGAGCAATGACTTTTCTGTTTCGGTGCCATCTAGGGAGCCGGAGGAGGAATTTACAATATTTAAAATAAGCTACCCGCAGTGTCAGGCGATCTTTCTTACGAAACAGATGAGCCATGCCGACTAAAAACAGAAGCACAGGGGCACAATAAGGGTTGTAAAGCATTCAAAGACCATTGCGGTTATAACGGCTTTTGTTTGGACGAAGACGAAGAACAAGGTAGAACTGCTGCTCCAGTAACAAGTGGAGCGACCGTCTATGAGCTATTAATACAAATAAACTCACATTTAGACGCATTAACTGATAATCCAATCTTAGACAGTTCATTCGTTAAAACACTAAGGTTAGCAAGCAATCCGCGGCGAGTCCGGGCAACAAGCAGAACGTCGTCAGCATATGCAACGTGAGACAAACCAATATCGCCATAGAAAACTGAACATTTAAGGGGACGCAGGCAAGAGGCAAGGACACATTTAAATATACTAGGCGACAACACGGCTCCTTGCCGAACTCCCTTATTTATTTTTACCGGGTCAGAGGTTTGGCCATTCCAAGTCACCCGAATTTCAGACTTTGAATACCAAAAAGACAATAAACGTACTAGGGAAGGATTAACACCTGAAGACGTAAGGGAAAATAAAGCCTGGGAATGCACAACATTGTCAAAAGCCCCAGAAATATCAACAGTAAGACAATATAAGGGCATCCTCGATTTTACGGCATCTTTCATGAGCCGGCTTAGAACATGATGCGCATGGGAGCAACCGATACCTCTCCGGAAACCAAACTGAAAAGGCGTAAAATCACATTTCGACTCAATTTCAGGTAATAATAAATGTTCAAGCAACTTACTTAAGAAACACGATACGGTAATTGGGCGATAATTTGCACATGACGTAGGGTCCTTACCAGGTTTTAGGATTGACGTTACACGACCACAAAGAAAACTATCAGGAACAAGCGATTGCGCTAGGCATGACTGAAAAAGTATTTGTAAATGGTCAAGTAGAGAAGGACAGTCATGGGCAAAAAATCGGTAAGAAAGGCCATCAGCATCAAGGCTATTTGAACGCTTAATTTTTCTTAAAGCCTGTCGAATATCAGACAAAGCTACAGGCTGCACATGAGCCTGCAGGAGACGGCACGGTAATAGCGCTTTGAGCAAATTACAATAAAAAGTTTGAAGAAGACTATTGAATACAGTGAACACACGCTGATAATGATCAAAAAAATTAGCTAACTGGAGGCAAGATAGCACAGATGGGGAACATTTCTCACTGTTTATAACTTTATTCCATGAGAACTTATCGGTAGGGCCCGGCCACGCATTCAAACGAGCTCTCTTCAGACTAGCCTTATATTCACGTTTACACTTTTGCTTCACTGAGAACACGGCGCCGGACGAGGGCCGGTCACACGCTATCCACATACGCAGCCAAAATTTAGCTTTTTGCTTTGCATGCCTTACTTCGGGATCCACGTTCCAATTAGGCTTCCTAGTGCCAATCCGAACTTTGTCAACAGGCACTGCAGCTTTAGCTGCAGATTTAAGGCAACTAACAATTTGGTAATAATAAGAATTAAGGTCAACTCTACTTGAAGGCGAGGATACCGAAGTTTGCAGCAGGTGATAAGGCACTTTTATGGTCGACAATAATGCAGTTAGCGTAGCAAGGTATAGGGGGATATTGGCACGATCCCAGTTCTGCTTCATAAGCCACTTCGGCTGAGCCGAAAGCGTTTGGCCAGATAGCTCACAGGACAAATCACAGCTGAGAATAAGGTGATCGTCATCGATTTTCTCTTCGTCTACACTGACAATCGATGACAATAAACCGGAACTAGAAGCGATCACGTGATCCAGATTCGATTTTGAGCAGCCTCTGTTGTGGATATACGTGAAAGGGAGGTTCTTTTCGGTGACATGATAACTATTCAGAAGTGATTCCAAAAAAGGGCTGATCTATCGGAAGTGCCAAGAATGTCACAATTCAGGTCACCAGCTAAAATCCAGTTCACGTTTTTTGATGATAGACTCTCGAGCAGAGACTTTAAGGTGGAGCCACATTTCACGAAAGAAGTGAACGATGCTATAGATCGTCGATCGCACGGAAAATAAACGTTAATGAAAGCAGTATTGTTACACTGGATCGCTAGGATGTTCGGATGGCTATGAATCACAGATGGCTTTGCTGGGGAATTGAAGAAAATTGCAAGACCACCAGATGGGCGGCCTTTAGTTTTCTTGGCCTCTCGCGAAAAAAAATGCTGGGTAGGGGATCGCTTTAGGCTAGACACGTTTGACTTGGTCAAAAGATGTTCTTGCAAGAAGACTACGTCATGGGCCAATAGTTCATTAATTAAAAAATCTTTGTCTTTAGTGC
The DNA here is from genome assembly GCA_023053555.1 of Branchinecta lindahli. Classification (NCBI taxonomy): domain Eukaryota; kingdom Metazoa; phylum Arthropoda; class Branchiopoda; order Anostraca; family Branchinectidae; genus Branchinecta; species Branchinecta lindahli. The sequence goes on along the minus strand of JAKZAO010000046.1, from coordinate 109,550 downwards.
CGTTAATATTAAGCGAGGCAAAACTTAAAGTAGTGGCCTGGTTCATTTTTGAGCGGAGGCCAGGGCGCGCTTGATCACTTGGCATTTCATGCTATAAGAAACGTGGGCTTCGCCGCAGTTGGCACATTTCGGTGCCACTAAGCATGGATTGTCTTTTGTATTGGAGTGGCATCCGGAACATTTATAGCACTTAATCTCATCTGGGGAATTTGGGCAGTGGGCTACCGAATGCTGGACACTTTGGCATCTAAGACACCGTCTGGGCAGTGCTTTATATTCAGATATTCTGAATGACTCGTAACCCACTCGGAAACCTGTAGCAATGGCGGCTTTCAGTGCAGCGCAATCCAGGAACTCTAAGCGGAACGTATGAGAAGAGCCGATCTGGGTCGCCACTACAAGACCGGGAATGGTGGAGACGAGTACACTGCTAGAAACACTATCGGGAAGTCCCCTGATAACTCCGAGCGGTTTGCGATCTATCACTTTAGCAAGAATGTTCGGATAGCTCGCTACGGCAGAGGCGGCGAGTGAGTCGGCAGATACTTTATCCCGCGTGACAACAACCCATCTTTTCCTTACTGGATCGGATTTTACCGATAGAATTCCATCATGTCCGGGGAAAGAATCGAGCTTTTCCTTGCGGGAAACGGGGTCTATTAGTTCCGGAGGCGGATTTTTAAGGACGACCGCGTACGAGGGTTTGCGATCGGTAGCCTTACTATCCGAGACCAAAGGGCCATTTATAGTCGTTGCGGGGCCATTAGAGTTAGCAAGCGATTTCAGCTGATCGAGGCACTGGTTAACCTTGGCGGTAAGGATGGAATAAGCTGACGCCGGAATACTGGGTACTTCGGAGGGGGATTTAATCCCGAAATCTGGAATGTCAATACCTTCTGCACAGCAACGAGTGATGGCATCGATGATGTCCGACAGTGACAGTAGTCCGACAGTAGTCGGAGTCAAGCCAAGCGTCGGAGGGGTGAGGAGTCGGAGGAATAGAAGTAGTCGGAGTCAAGCCAAGCTTCGGAGGGGAGAGACGTCGGAGGACTAGTAGTAGTCGGAGTCAGCCAAGCGGCTGTCAGGATCCCTGTTTGTTGAAGTCAGGATCCCTGTTCGTTGAAGTCAGGATCCCTGTTCGTTGAAGTCAGGATCTCTGTTCGTTATAGTCAGGATCCCTGTTCGTTGAAGTTCGTTGAAGAGGACTAGTAGTAGTCGGAGTCAGCCAAGCGGCTGTCAGGAGCCGTGTTCGTTGAAGTCAGGATCCCTGTTCGTTGAAGTCAGGATCCCTGTTCGTTGAAGTCAGGATCCCTGTTCGTTGAAGTCAGGATCCCTGTTCGTTGAAGTCAGGATCTCTGTTCGTTAAAGTCAGGATCCCTGTTTCTCAAGATTGAAATTCGACTAAGTCCACAAGTATCGGTAGTTAGCCGACTACTAGCAATAGTCGGAGTCAAGCCAAGCGTCGGAGGGGTGAGGAGTCGGAGGAATAGAAGTAGTCGGAGTCAAGCCAAGCTTCGGAGGGGAGAGACGTCGGAGGACTAGTAGTAGTCGGAGTCAGCCAAGCGGCTGTCAGGATCCCTGTTCGTTGAAGTCAGGATCCCTATTCGTTGAAGTCAGGATCCCTGTTCGTTGAAGTCAGGATCTCTGTTCGTTATAGTCAGGATCCCTGTTCGTTGAAGTTCGTTGAAGAGGACTAGTAGTAGTCGGAGTCAGCCAAGCGGCTGTCAGGAGCGGTGTTCGTTGAAGTCAGGATCCCTGTTCGTTGAAGTCAGGATTCCAAGCGTCGGAGGGGAGAGGAGTCGGAGGACTAGAAGTAGTCGGAGTCAAGCCAAGCTTCGGAGGGGAGAGGAGTCGGAGGACTAGTAGTAGTCGGAGTCAGCCAAGCGGCTGTCAGGAGCCGAGTTCGTTGAAGTCAGGATCCCTGTTCGTTGAAGTCAGGATCCCTGTTCGTTGAAGTCAGGATCCCTGTTCGTTGAAGTCAGGATCCCTGTTCGTTGAAGTCAGGATCTCTGTTCGTTGTAGTCAGGATCCCTGTTCGTTGAACTTCGTTGAAGAGGACTAGTAGTAGTCGGAGTCAGCCAAGCGGCTGTCAGGAGCCGTGTTCGTTGAAGTCAGGATCCCTGTTCGTTGAAGTCAGGATCCCTGTTCGTTGAAATCAGGATCCCTGTTCGTTGAAGTCAGGATCCCTGTTCGTTGAAGTCAGGATCTCTGTTCATTAAAGTCAGGATCCCTGTTTCTCAAGATTGAAATTCGACCACAAGTATCACAAGTATCGGTAGTTGTGCCATTCTACTCTCACCGGAGGCTTCCGAAACATATATATATGTGACGTGTGGACACAAGTCCACAAGTATCGGTAGTTGTGCCATTCTACTCTCACAGGAGGCTTCCGAAACATATATATAGGACTATTAGTAGTCGGAGACAAGCCAAGCGTCGGAGGGGAGAGGAGTCGGAGGACTAGAAGTAGTCGGAGTCAAGCCAAGCTTCGGAGGGCAGAGGAGTCGGAGGACTAGTAGTAGTCGGAGTCAGCCAAGCGGCTGTCAGGAGCCGAGTTCGTTGAAGTCAGGATCCCTGTTCGTTGAAGTCAGGACCCCTGTTCGTTGAAGTCAGGATCCCTTTTCGTTGAAGTCAGGATCCCTGTTCGTTGAAGTCAGGATCCCTGTTCGTTGAAGTCAGGATCTCTGTTCGTTATAGTCAGGATCCCTGTTCGTTGAAGTTCGTTGAAGAGGACTAGTAGTAGTCGGAGTCAGCCAAGCGGCTGTCAGGAGCCGTGTTCGTTGAAGTCAGGATCCCTGTTCGTTGAAGTCAGGATCCCTGTTCGTTGAAGTCAGGATCCCTGTTCGTTGAAGTCAGGATCCCTGTTCGTTGAAGTCAGGATCTCTGTTCGTTATAGTCAGGATCCCTGTCCGTTGAAGTTCGTTGAAGAGGACTAGTAGTAGTCGGAGTCAGCCAAGCGGCTGTCAGGAGCCGCGCGTTGAAGTCAGGATCCCTGTTCGTTGAAGTCAGGATCCCTGCTCGTTTAAGTCAGGATCCCTGTTCGTTGAAGTCAGGATCCCTGTTCGTTGAAGTCAGAATCCCTGTTCGTTGAAGTCAGGATCCCTGTTCGTTGAAGTCAGGATCTCTGTTCGTTATAGTCAGGATCCCTGTTCGTTGAAGAGGACTAGTAGTAGTCGGAGTCAGCCAAGCGGCTGTCAGGAGCCGTGTTCGTTGAAGTCAGGATCCCTGTTCGTTGAAGTCAGGATCCCTGTTCGTTGAAGTCAGGATCCCTGTTCGTTGAAGTCAGGATCCCTGTTCGTTGAAGTCAGGATCTCTGTTCGATAAATCCAATGGGGGAGCAATGGCTACACCCCTCCCCGCCCTCATCAACAACAAGCAACCAGCACGACATTAAGTGACCCAGTGTTTCCCTTTCTCCGAAACAGATTTAGTGTGTTAGCTTCTCTCAGCACTGAGCTCGAACAAGGGCATGCGAAAACTACCCCCATTCGTCATCCTTGTAATTTAGTAAAGATTAATCCTGCTTTTACCCAGGTACGTAGTCTCTCTGTCCAAGATAGCGAGCCTGAAACTTGCGACAAGCCAACTTTTTCTCCTATCCCAGTGTTACCACCAAATAAAGTCACTTTGAAAAAATCTGTTGTTAAAGAGTTTAGTGATAAACGGTACAGTTTCCCTAGTTTCCTCCTTACTAATGCAGAAAGTTTAAATTTTGAAAAATTAGTTGAATTGGAATCGACGACAAAAATAAATAGCGTTGAAATTATAGCGGTTACTGAAGTCCAGGCTCAAAACCCAGATCTCGTTAAAATGAATGGTTTTCAAGAGTTCGTTAAACTTCGCCCGGTAAACCATCCCCTAGGTAAAAAAGGAGGTGGAGTAATAATTTTTGCAAGAGAATCTCTGTCCCCGTCCCCCTTCTTGTGCCCGGAATTGATGTTTATGATGAAATAATCTGGATTTCAACAAAACACAAATGCCTCCCTCGTCCCTACACAAACGTAATTATTTGTTCTTTTTATTATTCTCCCGGACAGAATGCTTGCTCTCGCCGTGAGTTCCAGGACAAGCTCCAGGCAAGCCTTGACTTTGTTACTACTAAATACCCGAGTGCCGGAATTATTATGGCAGGCGATGCAAATGAACTTCGCCTAAATTACATGTGTAAAGACCAAAAACTTGAGCAAATTGTAGATTTCCCTACTACAAAAGGTGGAACTAGTTTAGATGTCATTTGCACTAATCTTAAACATTTTTACAAGTCCCCCACCCCGCTTCCTCCCCTTGGTGGAAGTTACCATTTTATTTTACAGTTAATTCCCCTATAAAAATTTAAAACACACGTAACGGTTTCTGAATATTCCTACCGCCCAATAACAAACCAAGGGCTTCTAGATTTTGGTGCTTGGATTTCCTCAGAGACTTTGGAAGATGTTACAACTTGTGAGACCCTTGATGCTAAGGTTTCTCTGTTTCAATCAAAATTAATGAAATAATACACGTCTTTTTTCCCTGAAGTAAAAAAACAATCTGCTATTCCGATAAACCTTATATCACTGAAAAGATAAAATCACTTATTCAACAAAAATTAAAACTGTTTCGTCATGGAAAAAAAGAGGCTGCAATTGCTTTGCGTAAAACAATAAAGAAAGAGATCAGACGAGCTGCTTCCAATTACGGAAGGACCAAATTAAATGATCTTAAAGAAAGTAAACCCCGCCAGTGGTTTAGAAAAGCTAAGGAGCTTGGTGGTCGTACGCGTAAGAATCTGGATTTCCATTTGGACGAGCCACCTCTGCAGACGGCAAATGAGCTCAACAAGCACTTAGCCGCAATAGTCCAAACTTTCCCCCCATTTTCAACTAGCCATAAAATCCCAAGCACACCAGTAGAAAGTATTCCATTAATTACAGTTAACGAAATTATTAGTAAAATAAAGAAGCTTAATATAATTAGCATTTGCCCCATTGACATCCCAACTGCTCTAATCAAAGCTTTCCCAGATAAATTATCTATTCCGCTGTTAAGTATTTTTAATGAAATTAGTAAATCGGGAAATTATCCGTCTTGTTGGAAGTTAGGGTATGTTACCCCCATTGAGAAAAAGGGAGGCCTAAATGACTTCACTGGAGTACGACCAATTACACTGACCCCAACTTTTTCAAAGATGTATGAAAGTTTTCTTGCCGATTGGTTGAAGGCAGAAATCCTAGAACTGATTGACCTTAAACAGTTCGGGAACCTTAAGGAAACGTCTACCTCTCATTACCTTGTGAGTTTACTTGATTTAATTTATAAAAACCTTGAAAACCCTGATACATGGTTAAATCTTCTATTTATTGATCTCCAGAAAGCTTTTGATCTTGTTGATCATAATATTCTTGTTGAAAAGCTGCTTTCAGAGTTTAAAGTTAGTCCTTTTTTGATTAAAATTATAGCTTCTTTTTTGACAAACCGATCTCAAATTGTCAAATATAATAATGTTTTTTCTGAACCACTCCCTATTTTTTGTGGTGTTCCCCAAGGTACTCGGTACTTTTATTTTAAATTATGATAAATAGTCTTATTTCTGATTACCCTGACCGATGGAAATATGTTGACGACCTCTCAGCTCTTGAGGTTTGTCGGCTAAATATTAAAAGCTCCGCAATGACCATTCTGGATGACATTACCCAAGAAGCTGCTCTGTCACAAATGAAAGTCAACTCCAAGAAATCTTCAATCATGACATTTAACTTTTTAAAATCCACCCCAGCTTTTCTTGACCCCATTCCCCCAGAAATCTCTGTCAAAAAAATTAAACTTCTCGGAGTTACTTTAACCAATGATCTGAAATGGAATGCCCACATCAAAAATATTTTAAAACAAGCCTCCCCATGTATTGCTGTCCTGAAACTACTTATGAAATTTTCTTGTCCTTCTAAAGACCTCCTCCAAATTTATGTTAGTTTTATCAGACCTATTCTTGAATACGCTTGTCCTGTTTGGCACTTCGAGCTCTCTTCAGAGCACAGATACCGTATCGAGAATATTCAAAAAAGGGCCCTCATGATTATTAACGGGGAGGGTAAAGTGCCCTAAAGTTACCTACTAAAAAGGTTCAAGCTGGCTACCCTGGAAGAGAGACGAACCCACCTTAGCATCGATTTCGGTATAAAAACCCTCTCTGTTCCCCGACTACGTAATATTCTCCCTCCCCCCTATTCTCCTATACGTATTAGACCCCAGCGAGAGAAATCCCAGAAAATCCCAAAACTAGCACCTGTGGCCCCTCTCCATGAAAGATATAGAAGGAGTTTCGTTCCGGCATTTGTTGAGTTGTACAATAACCGATAAGTTTTCCTTTTACTGTTTTTTTTTCTCTTTTGTAACAAGACTATAGAGTGAGAGAGTGTTATTTTATTCATTTTTGTATGACGAAAAGGTCAAATTCGGCGGCAACGCTGTGACAGCTACTTTTGAAACAATAAAATTCTATTCTATTCTATTCTATTCTAAAGTCAGGATCCCTGTTTCTCAAGATTGAAATTCGACCAAGTCCACAAGTATCGGTAGTTGTGCCATTCTACTCTCACCGGAGGCTTCCGAAACATATATATAGGACTAGTAGTAGTCGGAGTCAAGCCAAGCGTCGGAGGGGAGAGGAGTCGGAGGACTAGTAGTAGTCGGAGTCAGCCAAGCGGCTGTCAGGAGCCGTGTTCGTTGAAGTCAAGATTCCTGTTCGTTGAAGTCAGGATCCCTGTTCGTTGAAGTCAGGATCCCTGTTCGTTGAAGTCAGGATCCCTGTTCGTTGAAGTCAGGATCTCTGTTCGTTAAAGTCAGGATCCCTGTTTCTCAAGAATCGCTTGCGAAGTGATGAAAAAGATATATGTAATAAAGCTAATAACCAGAAACAAGGTCAGGTACCCCTCTTGTTGTAGCTTACATCTTTGCAGTCTGACTCTGATCCATAACTTACAGGTGACACCCACCTGATAAATTCTTCATGATATCTTGCTTCTGGCACTGATTCTCCCTCTGAAACTTTTGTAGATGCCTGCGGGTGATTCTAAATACTTTTGCCATCTCATTTTGAGTCAACCCAAGGTGAACCAGTCTCTGGACCTTAAAAACATCCAATTCCTTTACTTTCACAGTTGCCATTTTTTAGAGGTGATTTTGGCATCTAACATCTACAGCACAACTTTTAGGCCCTTGTTTTTTGGTCTTTCTCGGCCTGTTGTTTAATGGAGCTTCCAGAATATCTGTGCTCCAGATTTCTTGTCCTTTGTTTTTCTAAATTTACTTCGTCTTCTTCTTCTTGAAACTCCAAATGTTGGGGTCTCGGGCAGGTCTCGGTGGTATAGAGAGATTTCACCCTACCCGAAGAAAACGGATATTTCTACACCGTCATCGTCGGGATCAGAACAAAGAAAATTAACATTACGAGGTATAGGACTTTCAACTTTGAGACTAAATTACCGGCCTTGTATAGCTGCTGTGAGTCAGAGAGTTGTTGTAATTGTTATCTGGCTTCTTCTTGTTGGAATAATACAACTTTAGCAAATTAATGTCTTTTTTATGAGAGTTTGAAGGCTTGAGTAGAGTAGAGTTTTATTTCTAAAAAGTAGCTTTCACAGCGTAAACGCCGAATTTGACTTCTACGTCAAACATAAATATACACTCAGTCAATTTGAAAAAGTTTGTCAACAAAGACGGAGGCTCGCGTCCTAGTGGTCGGTTGTGACGCGCATTTCAAGGAGCGCGTCCATAGCTGACCAATAGGACGCGACTTTCTCTTTGCTTACAAACTTTGAAGCCTTCAAAGTTCAAACTCTCATAAAAAAGAACATTACTTTGCAAAATTTGTATTATTCCAACAAGAAGAAGCCAAATAACAATTACAAGAACTCTCTGACTCACAGCAGCTATCCAAGGCCGGTAATTTAGTCTCAAAGTCGAAAGTCCTATGCTTCCTTATGTTAATTTTTTTGTTATTCTCCAGTCCGTTTTCTTCGGGTAGGGTACATTCTCTCTATAAAGTCGCTTTCACATTGACGCGCCGACCCTTTACTGAGCTACACAACTCTGCGTCGCGCCTGCGTCGACGCAAGCCAGAGCTTACGCAGACAAATTAGACACAACGCAAGAATAAAACCAAGCTGTATTCATGCGTTGCGTCGACGCCTACCCATGAGATTTTTCAGCGAAAAAAATACTTTTTGGAGGAAAAGTAGAGAAAAATTTACTAATGCCGAAGGAAAACTTAGTATTAATGAAAAAAAAATCCGCAGAACAAACGGAGAAAGGAGCATGTTAATAACCATGCACCGTGAAAGCTTCGCGTACAGGTGTGAAAGGTACAATACGCGACCTGTGCGCAACGCAAGATAACCGCATAAGCGGCTCATCGCAACAACGCGTCGATGTGAAAGCTGCTTAAGAGACTATGGTTTGTTAATTGCAGGTCAATTAACGTGATGACGGTAATTATGCAGCACTGATGTTGTTTGCTGTGGTAACCAATTTCATCGTTGCATATACCCAGCTTTAGCTTTGTTTTACTTTGAGAGCGGTCAAAACAAGTTCAAGTCAATCTGTGAGAAAATCAGTGAGGAAACATGAAGGGGCACTTCGGGTCAGTACGATTACTATGAAGAATTAGAACCAGACATATCGCACGTTTCACTCGCAGTTTGAACGCAGCTGGTTTTGTGAACAGAGTTTCTCAGTACTTTGTTACATGAAAACCTTTTTAAAATATTCAACGATAATCAACCCTCTAATTTGTACATTAAGAGTGAATTTAATTCGCATTTCCATTTGCAAGATAGGTGCGTTCGTTTTGGAAGCAAAAGTTAAAGATGGGAAGTTCCGATCAAAATATTATGCAATTAAGGTGTGTTCGTGACCGAACGAGTTCTCCGAGCTAGGGGAGTTTCCGGTAGCTCGGGGGAAAGAAACGGAATTTTGAAAAGCTTGTTTAAGGTTAAAATCAAGGAAAAGCCGGGGAGTTGTGATCAGTTCGTGAAAGGTTCCAGTCTTAGCACTTGGTCTTTACTCATCGGTGAGGGGTTGTACTGAACCCGGATTGGGAATTCATATTATACAGAGTAAGTCGTTAATAATTCTCTCTCTATATATATATATAGGCTAACGTGAAACCTAGTCAACTATCACTTTTAGTTACCCCGCGCCTTGCACAGATCGTTCGACGTTACCGAACTATCCATTTTTCTACAACAACACGGTTTTCGAATGTTTTATTTTTCCAGGGTGACAATGGGCTGTCTATACAACCGCAAAACTTCCAGTTGGAAATAGTTGTTTCTAATTACTTTCCTAGGAATATGTCTCCTAAAAGGCTTATTCATTCTCTGTTATTCACACCGATTTCCAAAATGAGAAAATAGTGTTAAAGTTTAACTGAAAGGCTGACTTATTTTTGTGTCATTAAACTGAACACAATGAATTATTTGGATTTTGCAAAAGTATTTTCTCATTTTCCACTATCTGCTCTAGTTATGACGTTTTGAAAATCTGCTGCATTCCCCACACCGAAAATTATACTATGACGCGGGAAATTTTAATCTCAACACAAACGCGGCTTTTCAGTGGGCAGTGATGATACTGATGAAGATTGCTTAGTGCCTCAACAAAAAAATGTCTTAAATATTTCTTGAAAGGCATACAACACAAATCAGAAATCACAAGGAAATCCCACTATTTGAAATCGATTATTCGTGAATAGCGGAACAAAGAAGTAATGCATTTTCAGTGGGTCTTCAAGCCAATTTAAATGATTAAGTGATGGGTAACTAGATTGCCCTATCCCAGCCCTTTTCGGTTAAACTTAAAAAAAAATGAGAAAATGCTGTAAATGCTGCAAATTTGCATTTGTTTTCGTATAAAAGCAGTTAGCTGTATTTTTTCTTGAAAACTTCTGGAACACCAAAATTTTAAGCCAGAAAGAAGAAAAAAAGAATAAGCTAAATTTCAAGTTTTTCGCAAAATAATATGCTCCACAAAGTTTGACGCCGGTGAGACGAGAATCCGACCCACCATGCATTACGGGAATTTTGTGTGGCAATTCGTTCTGGAAGAAAAAATATTTCCGATGAATTTTATGCTGAATTAATGCCGCATTTACTGAGCGATAACTTAAAATTCGAAAGCGAAATGCTGCATAAAATCCTGCATTAACTCAGCACTTTCGCTCGTTTCGGAGCTTTCTGACACGCTCTAGTTACGATAACCGAAATTTCTGTTGCGTTTTTGTGGCACTTGCCCTTCGGCCCAGTGCCATATTACCGATTGCAATTCCAGCCCGTCCGTCGGTTTGTCGGTCGGTCGGTCTGTCCATGTTTTACTAGTTCGGACTTCCACCGAAGCTAAACTTGGCACGCATATCAGGGGCTTCAAAAGTTCAAATGATTAAGTTGGAAATAGTCACTTCCCCGATCCGAGGATCGTGGGGGATTGGAGGGGGGGGGAATCCAGAGTCTTGAGGCATTTCTAGCTTCTGAACGGGTAATCGGATCTTAATGAAAATTGATATTTGGAAAGACCTGGGTAAACGGAAATCTTGGGAAACGCGATAGGTGGAGGGATCGGGATGAACTTTGGTGGGACCTTTGACGTACCCGAACTGGATTCGTTCTCTGTGGGGGAGTGGTAATCCCGTGAGTTCTTTTAAACGGGTGATCGTATCTTCACAAAACTTGGTATGCGGAAAGACCTTGTGTCACAGATGACCCAGGGGAACCGGGAATCTTTGGAAACGCCTAGAGTGGAGGGATCGGGATGAAACTTGGTGGGAAGAGCAAGCACAAGTTCTAGATACATCATTGACATAAACGGACTGGACACGAGCACTGTGGAGGAAGTGGGGGGGGGGGTCCAGAATTCATATTTTTTGGGGCAAATTGCTTCCAACAATGGAACCTCAAACTGACGTAAAATTTATGACAGAAAACCTGACGACAGTGAATTCAAATGAAAGATGAATAACGTTCTTCTGTAATAAGCAATTCATTTTCATAATTAAAAGTACTTTTGCTCTGAATTCAGAACAAATTTTTTAATCTGTTTATTTTTTAATCTGCTACTTATTTCAGCACAGCTGTCTCGGCAACAGAAGTCAGAAAGTAGAAGAAGAAGAAGATTTGGAAATTGTTGCTGGTCAACAAGTAAAATGAACAGAGGTGGCTTTTCTTCCTTCTCTAGAGGAGCTAGAATGAACTCATATGGTCCAGGAAGAGTGTTCCCTGTAGACCATGATGAAGCTAGTAGGTCAACTACCAGTGGTAGGGACTTTTACTCAGTGGGTGGAGGAGGTCATGATTTTTCTCGAGGCTACAGTGACGGAGACTCTTTCCGGGGAACCCCATTGCAAAGCAGAGGGAGGCAAGCAGTGAGAGTAAGAGGAAGTAGATCACAGGTTCAGCAAAGCAGTAGTGACAACAGAGCAGCCCAAATGTAAGTAGAAATATACTATGAATAGGGCAGGAATAGGGTAGCCACTAAAAAAAAAAAAAATCAAACCTGAGCTTTTGAAGATCAGAATGTGATTCTCCTATCTTTTAGCTTTGATTTGAGGCCAAAATCACCTCTCTATCTTGTATCTAAGCATCTTAAATCTTCTTTAGAAAACAGTATTTTACATAAGAAAATGCCTATATTCATCCATTGACTTTAGGGTTTTGTCCTGGGTTTTGTCCATCTAGTGACCAGCTTAGAACTATGTGCTTCAATGAAATTCTATGAAACTGGGTGATTTTGAGCTGGTTTTGAGTGCATGGGGAGCCCCAGTAAGTGAGTTAGATGAGAAAATATGAATATGATCATCAAGGTTATAGTCCAATAGACCTATTGCTGCTATATGCTGCTGACTTTTCCTCCTTAGTATCAACAAATTTGTTTAGGCAAGTTCAGCTACTTTTTTATACATCTAAATTTACAATGAATATTAAGAAATAATATTAAATAGCTAGGACATCTTACTGTTAGCCTTATAAAATAGACAATTTTGTCCTGAATTCAATGGTATTTAAAAAAAAAAATTTGGAGATGTTTTAGATAGGTAAAACTGATAAGGAAAATTCACAGCAATCCATGCATTCATTACAACAAAATCGCCAATTTTTGCCACTAGGTGTTTTTGTGGCTACCCTACTATGAACTACCGGTGTTATTTACTCCCCAGATTTTGGGGTTTTCTGGCCGGATTTTAGGTCTGTTGTATTAGAAATTTTCTGTCCAGAAAAAAAACCTGGCCAGATTTCGGACTTGTAATGTCGTAGTAAACTATAAAATACTGAATTTGTAAATAAGGTTTGCTGATATATTCATGTTCAATGAGATTCTCATTGAACACATTCTCATTGAAAACATTGAAAAGAGTAAATTGAAGTTTGAAGGAGCCAGCATAAATATTAATTGGTTTGGGGAGTTTCATAGATATGTGAACTATTAGTGTTGTCAGGTTGTCCTTTTGTTTGGATGTTAGTTGATACCCAGGCTTTGTAGTTGGAAGTACTAATTAATTGAGCACCAGCATAGCTCAACAGAATGGAAAAACAGGTCAAATTAGGAATTTAACATTGAGCAGGATAGGATTTTAGACTTTCCAGACTGAATTATTGGCGTTTTGTAGCTATATGATCCGGTAATTTACATTGGTTCCGGAGCAAAGTCTCTTCCGAAATAAGATCTTCAGTATTTTAAGTTTTTATCAGAAAATGACACTTTACACTCTATTGATCAATCCTTGCATCTTTAATTATAACCAAGATTCTGGTGAGAACACCCAGGATTCCCAGATTTGTTTTCTTACCAGAAACAAAATCTCTCGAGGAAAAAAAATCAGGCCAGAAAAATTATCTTGGCAATTAGAACCTACCGCTAGATACATCAAGTGCATGAAAATGGGAAAGTCTGAAGTCAACAAACGTTCACATAAGCATACCTTTACTGGTAGCATTTTGCATAGCCTATGAAGAGTTTTGCATGGGCTAAGCTAAATACCATTCATACCCCATGTTTGGCATATGGTATCCAAAAAGCAGGGGCTTGTAGTTGACGTCAGTGCCCCTGTAATTGTCTGTGTAAAGTGATTCTTGCCTGAAATTGATTCTAGATTAATGCAAAAACCCTCCTCCAGCCAGAGTACCTGCTATAAGATGACTTATTTCTTGACTAGGTCTACTTAAAACAAGTACTAACTTGTGTTCCCACAAGTCTGATGTTGATGCCCAACTAACAGGTTTTGGGTTTTCTTGGTATCCTTTAAATCTCAGCCATCCTCAGGCCAATTATGAAAATTTCCCCCTTAGGCTACTCTCTGCTCTTAGTCCTGATATTGATATAAATAGGGCGGGCCTTCAAAGTAGGTTGACGGCCTCTATATCCAGATGGATCAAGGAAATTCCCAATGTAAGATGAAAACATGAAGGTTTGGATACACAATTCTAGTGTTGATAGCAAAACAGCAACATTTATTTGACATTTCGACTTCCATTCATGTCACTTCACCAGTTAAAGAAGACATATAACTGAATAGAGGAATTGTTATCAATTATTTTGATTTGTGTAGACTAATTGTTCCACTTTTGATTGTACAGCTACTGTACTTTGCATGTCCTGAATTCCTTCATTGATTTTAGGGAGGACGGTTTTTCTGGTCAACCTCAGCTGCACCTAGCGCCAGGTGGATCAAGGGATGAACAAGACTTTGGCCTTGAAGATGACATTGCAGATGGAGAAGTGACCATCTGTGACAGTGACCTCACTCATGAACAGTTGATCCGCGCAAAATTTACTCCATTGACAAAGAGAAAAAGGAAGAATCCAGGCTTTCTTGACGATTCGTAAGTAGAAGCCTTACAAATCTTAGATCTGTCCAACAGTGTACAATTTTAATTTTGACTTGTCTTATCACATACGGAGCAAATGTGTTTCCACTGATCAAGTTAAATATAGTTAGTTACCGAAACACTTTGTCAGTCGAACTTGGGTATCACCTAATTAAAACCTGAGGGATCCTATGCTTTACGCAAATGTTGGGCATTAGACGTATCTGTGACTCCACCAAATTTGCATAAGGACCCGAGACAAGCCCTACGAAAATTTTCCGTCATGGTTCTGAACATTTTGTGGGGAGTTTTGGGAAGGGGGAATTCGGAAATTACCAACTTCCGTAGTTTGCTAATGGGAGTTCCGATTGGATTGAACCTGTTGACCTGGATATGCGAACAGGTGCGGGGAAACTATGTCATGCAGAAAAAATAAGCGACTGATAATCGAAATCTGAGCTAAGTTTATGCGACCTAGATTTGTTTTATGGCTTCTGGACTGGATCCGGCCGTGGTAGGGGGATGCTACCTTTTTAAAATTAAACCTTGAACCTAGGATTGCTGTAGATAGAAGCTTGATTCGGATGAATTTAAGGCTGATTATGCATCTTTTATCGACTACTCTTCTCTGATAGATGTATTTTTTTTAGGCGAAGATTCTTAAAAAAGGACTGCCGGAAAGTAATACTCTGTCCTTGGGGTATGACCTCTGTGCCAAGAGGACAGCTATTGACTGACATGATGGAGGCGGGATTGGTGAAAGTATCAGTCCCAGTTGTGAACCTACGCTCAAAGCGCGACTTGATCGAATACTTTCTGCGTCAGGTGGACCTGAAGAAGGTGTCATTTAGTGTCCCAAACCTGAAAAGGTGAGAACGCTTTTTTGTTATATAGAAACCAAAAAAAAATTCATTGTGCTTTTTTGCTTCATTGTGAAGGGTGAACTAAAACAGAGACGATGCCCTAGAAACACGAAATGGGGCCAAGGGGATAGGTTTTGATGGATACGATCGAGGTGTCTTTTCGAAGATGTCGGTCCTTTCTTAAGTGCTTTATTCCACGCATATTGTTAAAGGACCTGTCGTACCTAAGGTACCAATGCAACCTACTTACGTAACAGCATTCATTAGTTCCTAAACCCAGGGACATGTGTTACAATCAGAACCTCGCAAACGACATCTAACTTATCTTTGCACTTGCCACGATTGGTATCCATGCGCGTTATCCTCTCAACGAGTGTTCTCGCCTCATGATATTAATGCATAAAACCAAAACTTTGAGTGCTTAAAGCCTGCATAACAGTACATAAAACCTGAGATTTTGCTAGAAATCAATGGACATGGGGAACGGCTTAAAGCAGACAAGGCCGTGGATAATTTGTTAAAGGTAGAGCCTGGGTTTACAATATCCAGACGGTTTTGAATCGACTAGTAGAATAAAAATAGTAAATAGTACTAGTTGTGTTTGAAGTAGCTAATAGTATTGTCCGACATGGAGGATTTCACATATTCTGAAACCTTCAGTACAGGTACCGCATCGCGTTCACTACAGTATGACTGCAAAATAGAGCATACCAAAAATACAATGATGAAGAATTATTATTGATCGCCACTGCCAGTTTGTTTTCGAACAAAATTTTTGGAGTCACCAACTAAGTTTTCTAGTTAACAGTGAATTTGCAGGACAAAATATACATGCTTGGTGTAGCTGTTCAGTTAGGAACCTTCCTGAAATTGGTTTGCGCATGAAGTTTTGATCCCGGAATGCTTTCTTGAAGTTTGTTGAAGTTCGATGGAATATACCTTGACAAATACTGAGCATGTTGATATGCCGAGTAATTACCAAGATGCTGGAATTGTAGAAAAGTATCAATTATGGTGCATTTACACGCTGCGTAAATACGAGCGTATTTTGAAAAACGTCCGTATTTGACGCACGTATTTCGGCTTGAAAAGATCTCTAGCAATACGGGCGTATTTGAGAAATCGGTCCGTTTTATATACAAATACCTCCGTATTGCTAGAAACCTTTACTAGCTCAAATACGTGCGTAAAATACGCTCGGATTTCAAAATACGCTCGGATTTTACGCAGCGTTTAAATGTACCATTATTCCGGATTGACTCAGGATAGAGTTCCTGTCGAAAATATCCAAAAACTATTGCATTTCACCATATTATGTTCTGTCGATTCATAATCAGCTGATCTTGTTTTTTTTTGCAGCATCGTTGACATCTATGTCGGAAAAGGGGACCGAGGGACGGCAAAGCTCATCAGAGCAGATCATCTCGTCAGAAGTGGCCAAAACCTGACCGGAGAGTATCTCAAGGAGATAGTAATAAGAAGCGGTACAGTGTACCTTGTTCCCACTGAGATAATCGTCTTCGAGATATATTCCGTAAGTAAATAGACTTTGATTGATACAAGTACTCAGGAAAACTGTTAAGAATGGTTAAAACTGAAACTTAAAACTGAAGCTTCATCGTGAGACCTGTCATGGCTCACCAGTTATGAACTCCAGAAAGATAAATAAAAAACAGTGAAAACCGAAAGCCGGATAAGTGCTCAGACGCGGAGTTAAAAAGTATGAATCGGTCAGATTTCTTCTTTCGTGTAACACATCGCGTAATCCTGACGGCAACAATAGAGCTCTCAGAATCTCCCTACACAATTTGGCAATCTTAGATCTTTAAAGTTTAACTGAAAAGCCAACTTATTCTTGTCTCATTTAGTTGAATACACTGAATTATTTGGATTCTGCAAAGGAATTTTTTTATTTTCCACTATCTGCTTTAGTTGTGACGTTCAGAAGATCCGCGGCCGTCCCCATAGCGTAAATTCTACTATGACGCGGGAAATTTTTATTTCAACACAAACGCGGCTTTTAAGTGGGCAGTGGCGATATTGGTGAAGATTGCTTAGTGCCTGAACAAAAAAAAGTCATAAATCTTTCTTGTAAGGCATAAAACAAAAATACAAGCGCATAGTTACCACAAATCACACGGAAATTCCACTATTTGAAAGTCGATTATTCGCGAATAGCGGAACAACCAAGTAACGCATTTTCAGCGGGACTTCAGTCCAACTTAAGTGAATAAGTAATGGGTAACTAGATTGTCCTATCCTAGTCCTTTTCGGTTAAACTATAAGTTTGCAAGCAAAAGTAGTGTAAGTTTGTTCCGCAAACTAAAGGCTTCAAGTCCATGAAATACAATTCGTTTGTTCTATCTTGCTCCGACACTAATGTGAATTCCATGTGTCTCCCCTTTGCGCAAAAACGGATATGTAAATAAAGAGGATATGTAAATAAAAAATAAAGAGTAAACCGGAACTTGACGCGCAAGGAATTGATTGACAATAAGGAGCAACTAGAACTTTTATCTTTATATTCAGTAAAAATGCCAACAAGTCTACCAAGTTACACCATGACCATTCTTGGTTTGCTAATTATGAAGTGGGCCTAATTTACTTGCTTCTGGACCGGAAGGGTGGGGTGACGCGCCCTCTCCCCCCTTACTGTCTCACAGGTCTATGTCAGCTTAGGACCTCGGATTGTGGAGCCTGCGATTGTGTCGCCAAGATAACTTACCCCTTTCCGTCGACTTATGTCGCCAAGAAGGGACAACTTGGCCCTCAGGACCTATCCGATTTTCCAGTTTATAGCCCTGACAATAGCTTACAGACCAACCTCCCCCTCGATAGAGATCAAATCGAAGAGGGGGATCAGATGTATATCAGGGGCTGGCTAGGTTTAGATTCGAATGTCAGTTGAAATAAAGCAATTTCAGAAATACTACAAATCGGACGAAGATGCGGCAGATGAGGAGGAGAACGATGAAGCATCGGCAGTAAATCAGACTGCCAACACAGTCACCATCGATGCTGCGGATGACAGCGACCATGCAACCGAGAGGTCAGCCATGTCAGCCAGTGAAAAAGCTGGGAATGCAAATGAAGTTGGACGACAGGACGGTGAAATTGCGGGTGATGGAGAAGATGTTAGTGATGAGGAAGTGGCGGTCACGAAGAACGAGAAGGCAAAAGGCAGGCGGCCGAATAAAAAGTTAGGTGTCGCCGGTGCAATAAAAAGTTCAAGGCCCAAACGGGGAGCTGATAAAGACTAATTAGATTTTCTACGTTTTTTTACCTTGCTGCTCCGTATTTGTCAAGTTTTGTACTTTTTTACTTTTGTAGTAAATAATTATATATTTTGATCTTTCATCATTAACGGAAGCGTAGGTTGGGAGTATAAAGTTTTTTTTTTCTGAAGAGCGTTGTATTTTTGTGCTTCGGACTCCTATCGAGCTTCAAGGACATCGAAGTATATACGAACATCGTCTACGTGGCAAGAATAAAACCAGAAGCAAAGTCTGCTGCATGTATATCTTAAATCTGGAATCATCTTTGATCCGCTGGTCATCTGAAATAAATATTGACCAGTGCAAAGCAAGAGCGAAGCGTGAAACACCAAAATGGATGGTGTGGTGCAAGTATTAAGTCAGTAGGGAATTTTGGTCTTGGACCCTTTTTTCTTTTTACAACATATTTCTTCTGGAAATCTCTGTTATATTTTGCGTAATCTCGGGTACATTTTTGATTTTTTTTCAATAATTTATTTCTGCTAATTAATTTTCCTTTAATTCTCGGCGATATTAGTTGCAATCTCAGCTGCTGCTCAGCACTAATTAGTTAGCTGCTGTTAGCTGCAATCCTCGGCTTTTTGCTACGATTTTCATTCATTCTCGGCGACATAAGCTGCAATCTCGGCTTCTTTTTTGGATTTCTCGGTGACACTTTTTGCTTTGAAATGTGTATTATTTCTGGAATTTTCGGTCGCATTTTGCGCAATCTCGGCAGCATTTTCCGTAATCTCGGAGACATTTCTTGCATTTCTGGGCAACATTTCTAGGATTCTCGGTAACATTTATGGCTATCTCGGAAGCCACATTGATAATTTTCGCCTACATTTTTGTACTTCTCGGCGACATCTTTTTCGCGGCAATCTCGACTACAAAGGCGTCAATCTCGGCGACAAAGAGTGCTGTCTCGGGTACACATAAAACTTCTCAGCGACAAATGCAGGAATCTCGGCTACATTTCTGACATTCTCGGCAACTTTTCGAGCATTCTCGGCGACTTTTTAGCTGAAAACGGTGCTAAATCCATGCCATACAAGTCCACAAGTATCGGTAGTTGTGCCATTCTACTCTCACCGGAGGCTTCCGATACATAGGATCCCTGGAGTTTTGAAGGAGTTTTGTTCCGGCATTTGTTGAGTTGTACAATAACCGATAAGTTTTCCTTTTAGTGTTTTTTTTTTTCTCTTTTGTAACAAGACTATAGAGTGAGAGAGTGTTATTTTATTCATTTTTGTATGACGAAAAGGTCAAATTCGGCGGCAACGCTGTGACAGCTACTTTTGAAACAATAAAATTGGATCCCTGTTCGTTGAAGTCAGGATCCCTGTTCGTTGAAGTAGCAGTAGTCGGAGTCAAGCCAAGCGTCGGAGGGGAGAGGAGTCGGAGGACTAGAAGTAGTCGGAGTAAAGCCAAGCTTCGGAGGGGAGAGGAGTCGGAGGACTAGTAGTAGTCGGAGTCAGCCAAGCGGCTGTCAGGAGCCGAGTTCGTTGAAGTCAGGATCCCTGTTCGTTGAAGTCAGGATCCCTGTTCGTTGAAGTCAGGATCCGTGTTCGTTGAAGTCAGGATCCCTGTTCGTTGATGTCAGGATCCCTGTCCGTTGAAGTCAGGATCTCTGTTCGTAATAGTCAGGATCCCTGTTCGTTGAAGTTCGTTGAAGAGGACTAGTAGTAGTCGGAGTCAGCCAAGCGGCTGTCAGGAGCCGAGTTCGTTGAAGTCAGGTTCCCTGTTCGTTGAAGTCAGGATCCCTGTTCGTTGAAGTCAGGATCCCTGTTCGTTGAAGTCAGGATCTCTGTTCGTTAAAGTCAGGATCCCTGTTTCTCAAGATTGAAATTCGACCAAGTCCACAAGTATCGGTAGTTGTGCCATTCTACTCTCACCGGAGGCTTCCGATACATAGGATCCCTGGAGTTTTGAAGGAGTTTTGTTCCGGCATTTGTTGAGTTGTACAATAACCGATAAGTTTTCCTTTTAGTGTTTTTTTTTCTCTTTTGTAACAAGACTATAGAGTGAGAGAGTGTTATTTTATTCATTTTTGTATGACGAAAAGGTCAAATTCGGCGGCAACGCTGTGACAGCTACTTTTGAAACAATAAAATTCTATTCTATTCTATTCTATTCTAAAGTCAGGATCCCTGTTTCTCAAGATTGAAATTCGACCAAGTCCACAAGTATCGGTAGTTGTGCCATTCTACTCTCACCGGAGGCTTCCGATACATAGGATCCCTGGAGTTTTGAAGGAGTTTTGTTCCGGCATTTGTTGAGTTGTACAATAACCGATAAGTTTTCCTTTTAGTGTTTTTTTTTCTCTTTTGTAACAAGACTATAGAGTGAGAGAGTGTTATTTTATTCATTTTTGTATGACGAAAAGGTCAAATTCGGCGGCAACGCTGTGACAGCTACTTTTGAAACAATAAAATTCTATTCTATTCTATTCTATTCTAAAGTCAGGATCCCTGTTTCTCAAGATTGAAATTCGACCAAGTCCACAAGTATCGGTAGTTGTGCCATTCTACTCTCACCGGAGGCTTCCGAAACATATATATAGGACTAGCAGTAGTCGGAGTCAAGCCAAGCTTCGGAGGGAAGAGGAGTCGGAGGACTAGTAGTAGTCGGAGTCAGCCAAGCGGCTGTCAGGAGCCGAGTATGTTGAAGTCAGGATCCCTGTTCGTTGAAGTCAGGATCCCTGTTCGTTGAAGTCAGGATCCGTGTTCGTTGAAGTCAGGATCCCTGTTCGTTGATGTCAGGATCCCTGTTCGTTGAAGTCAGGATCTCTGTTCGTTATAGTCAGGATCCCTGTTCGTTGAAGTTCGTTGAAGAGGACTAGTAGTAGTCATAGTCAGCCAAGCGGCTGTCAGGAGCCGTGTTCGTTGAAGTCAGGATCCCTGTTCGTTGAAGTCAGGATCCCTGTTCGTTGAAGTCAGGATTCCAAGCGTCAGAGGGGAGAGGAGTCGGAGGACTAGAAGTAGTCGGAGTCAAGCCAAGCTTCGGAGGGGAGAGGAGTCGGAGGACTAGTAGTATTCGGAGTCAGCCAAGCGGCTGTCAGGAGCCGTGTTCGTTGAAGTCAGGATCCCTGTTCGTTGAAGTCAGGATCCCTGTTCGTTGAAGTCAGGATCCCTGTCCGTTGAAGTCAGGACCCCTGTTCGTTGAAGTCAGGATCTCTGTTCGTTATAGTCAGGATCCCTGTTCGTTGAAGTTCGTTGAAGAGGACTAGTAGTAGTCGGAGTCAGCCAAGCGGCTCGCGATGAAAAATTTCTGGGGCCTGTAGTAGCATGATACTACTACCCCCGTAGTAGTATGTAGTAGTAATTCAACTTTTTCGTAGACTTCCATGCTACTATACTACTTCATAGTATTCGGATACTACTGAGTCCGAAGGTAGTATTTCATGCTCCTACATACTACTAGCATGAAGCGCCACGGTACTATGCGATGCTACTACATGGTGCTTGGGAAATCTATTCCGACCTCGCTGCGTCTGTACTCCATTCCACTGCATGCTATCGCTGCGTCTGTACTCCATACCACTGCATACGATTCCATGCTATTGTTCTCATTACAATTTCGACCTACATCGTAAAGTAGCTAAATATAGTCGTCGTTAATAAAAATAATTAACCGGTTACCGGGCGGATTTTTGCCGGCAGGTCAATAATGCCGTTCATAGTTCAAAATCGGATCAGGTCAGTTCTGTGCTCTGTGCGAATTGGGAATCCTGGAACTGTCTGGAAGCTCGGTGGGCTAGCGTCGCATTTCTCCAGTAAGCAGTAACCGGGGAATTGTTTTTAAATCACACCTTCATGATTTACTGTTTTACTACCTTCACCTTCTGTTCCAAACCATGTTAAGCTGTATAACTGACTTTAGATAATTATTGCATTACATTATTCTTAATATAAAAACTTATTGACTAATTCTTAAAAAATTGATCGGTTAAGGGCAGGCACTCTCAAATTTTGCGTGGTAATGCTTTAGTATTAGATAATAGAGTTTATTTGCGCAAACGGTTTAGGAAATATTTTGAACTTTACAGAAAAAAGGCATATGTTAAACAGTGGAAGGCATTGATAAATTTCTAGCATCTCCAGGGTTGTTACGATTACTCAGTGAGACGCAGGTCAGATATTTTTACGAAGAATATGCTGTTTCATGGAATATCACTCATACTGCTACAGCTCCGAAAAATATAGTGATATGTAGTAGTAAAGAATCATAATATGAGCACCGCAGCGACTTTATCAAGAGTATGAAAGACTATCAGTGCTACTCTAAGCAACTGCTTCAACAAGCTCAGTAGTATGTAGTAGTATAACTACTTTCATACAATTGCGACTAGTAGTAGTCGGAGTCCAGCCAAGCGTCGGAGGGGAGAGGAGTCGGAGGACTAGAGGAGTCGGAGGGGAGAGGAGTCGGAGGACTAGAGGAGGCGGAGGGGAGAGGAGTCGGAGGACTAGTAGTAGTCGGAGTCAGCCAAGCGGCTGTCAGGAGACGTGTTCGTTGAAGTCAGGATCCCTGTTCGTTGAAGTCAGGATCCCTGTTCGTTGAAGTCAGGATCTCTGTTCGTTATAGTCAGGATCCCTGTTCGTTGAAGTTCGTTGAAGAGGACTAGTAGTAGTCGGAGTCAGCCAAGCGGCTGTCAGGAGCCGTGTTCGTTGAAGTCAGGATCCCTGTTCGTTGAAGTCAGGATCCCTGTTCGTTGAAGTCAGGATCCCTGTTCGTTGAAGTCAGGATCCCTGTTAGTTGAAGTCAGGATCCCTGTTCGTTGAAGTCAGGATCTCTGTTCGTTATAGTCAGGATCCCTGTTCGTTGAAGTTCGTTGAAGAGGACTAGTAGTAGTCGGAGTCAGCCAAGCGGCTGTCAGGAGCCGTGTTCGTTGAAGTCAGGATCCCACAAGTATCGGTAGTTGTGCCATTCTACTCTCACCGGAGGCTTCCGAAACATATATATAGGACTAGCAGTAGTCGGAGTCAAGCCAAGCGTCGGAGGGGAGAGGAGTCGGAGGACCAGAAGTAGTCGGAGTAAAGCCAAGCTTCGGAGGGGAGAGGAGTCGGAGGACTAGTAGTAGTCGGAGTCAGCCAAGCGGCTGTCAGGAGCCGAGTTCATTGAAGTCAGGATCCCTGTTCGTTGAAGTCAGGATCCCTGTTCGTTGAAGTCAGGATCCGTGTTCGTTGAAGTCAGGATCCCTGTTCGTTGATGTCAGGATCCCTGTTCGTTGAAGTCAGGATCTCTGTTCGTTATAGTCAGGATCCCTGTTCGTTGAAGTTCGTTGAAGAGGACTAGTAGTAGTCGGAGTCAGCCAAGCGGCTGTCAGGAGCCGTGTTCGTTGAAGTCAGGATCCCTCTTCGTTGAAGTCAGGATCCCTGTTCGTTGAAGTCAGGATCCCTGTTCGTTGAAGTCAGGATCCCTGTTCGTTGAATTCAGGATCCCTGTTCGTTGAAGTCAGGATCCCTGTTTGTTATAGTCAAGATCCCTGTTCGTTGAAGTTCGTTGAAGAGGACTAGTAGTAGTCGGAGTCAGCCAAGCGGCTCTCAGGAGCCGTGTTCGTTGAAGTCAGGATCCCTGTTCGTTGAAGTCAGGACCCCTGTTC
The DNA here is from genome assembly GCA_023053555.1 of Branchinecta lindahli. NCBI lineage: Eukaryota > Metazoa > Arthropoda > Branchiopoda > Anostraca > Branchinectidae > Branchinecta > Branchinecta lindahli. Next base: position 85,996 of record JAKZAO010000046.1, on the reverse strand, counting down.
GTTGAAGTCAGGATCCCTGTTTGTTGAAGTCAGGATCCCTGTTCGTTGAAGTCAGGATCCCTGTTCGTTGAAGTCAGGATCTCTTTTCGTTAAAGTCAGGATCCCTGTTTCTCAAGATTGAAATTCGACTAAGTCTACAAGTATCGGTAGTTGTGCCATTCTACTCTCACCGGAGGCTTCCGAAACATATATATAGGACTAGTAGTAGTCGGAGTCAAGCCAAGCGTCGGAGGGGAGAGGAGTCGGAGGACTAGAGGAGTCGGAGGGGAGAGGAGTCGGAGGACTAGTAGTGGTCGGAGTCAGCCAAGCGGCTGTCAGAGCCGTGATCCCTGTTCGTTGAAGTCAGGATCTCTGTTCGTTATAGTCAGGATCCCTGTTCGTTGAAGTTCGTTGAAGAGGACTAGTAGAAGTCGGAGTCAGCCAAGCGGCTGTCAGGAGCCGTGTTCGTTGAAGTCAGGATCCCTGTTCGTTGAAGTCAGGATCCCTGTTCGTTGAAGTCAGGATCCCTGTTCGTTGAAGTCAGGATCTCTGTTCGTTATAGTCAGGATCCCTGTTCGTTGAAGTTCGTTGAAGAGGACTAGTGGTAGTCGGAGTCAGCCAAGCGGCTGTCAGGAGCCGAGTTCGTTGAAGTCAGGATCCCTGTTCGTTGAAGTCAGGATCCCTGTTCGTTGAGGTCAGGATCCGTGTTCGTTGAAGTCAGGATCCCTGTTCGTTGATGTCAGGATCCCTGTTCGTTGAAGTCAGGACCTCTGTTCGTTATAGTCAGGATCCCTGTTCGTTGAAGTTCGTTGAAGAGGACTAGTAGTAGTCGGAGTCAGCCAAGCGGCTGTCAGGAGCCGTGTTCGTTGAAGTCAGGATCCCTGTTCGTTGAAGTCAGGATCCCTGTTCGTTGAAGTCAGGATCCCTGTTCGTTGAAGTCAGGATCCCTGTTCGTTGAAGTCAGGATCCCTGTTCGTTGAAGTCAGGATCCCTGTTCGTTGAAGTCAGGATCTCTGTTCGTTATAGTCAGGATCCCTGTTCGTTGAAGTTCGTTGAAGAGGACTAGTGGTAGTCGGAGTCAGCCAAGCGGCTGTCAGGAGCCGAGTTCGTTGAAGTCAGGATCCCTGTTCGTTGAAGTCAGGATCCCTGTTCGTTGAAGTCAGGATCCGTGTTCGTTGAAGTCAGGATCCCTGTTCGTTGATGTCAGGATCCCTGTTCGTTGAAGTCAGGACCTCTGTTCGTTATAGTCAGGATCCCTGTTCGTTGAAGTTCGTTGAAGAGGACTAGTAGTAGTCGGAGTCAGCCAAGCGGCTGTCAGGAGCCGTGTTCGTTGAAGTCAGGATCCCTGTTCGTTGAAGTCAGGATCCCTGTTCGTTGAATTCAGGATCCCTGTTCGTTGAAGTCAGGATCCCTGTTTGTTTTAGTCAAGATCCCTGTTCGTTGAAGTTCCTTGAAGAGGACTAGTAGTAGTCGGAGTCAGCCAAGCGGTTCTCAGGAGCCGTGTTCGTTGAAGTCAGGATCCCTGTTCGTTGAAGTCAGGACCCCTGTTCGTTGAAGTCAGGATCCCTGTTTGTTGAAGTCAGGATCCCTGTTCGTTGAAGTCAGGATCCCTGTTCGTTGAAGTCAGGACCCCTGTTCGTTGAAGTCAGGATCTCTGTTCGTTATAGTCAGGATCCCTGTTCGTTGAAGTTCGTTGAAGAGGACTAGTAGTAGTCGGAGTCAGCCAAGCGGCTCGCGATGAAAAATTTCTGGGGCCTGTAGTAGCATGATACTACTACCCCCGTAGTAGTATGTAGTAGTAATGCAACTTTTTCGTAGACTTCCATGCTACTATACTACTTCATAGTATTCGGATACTACTGAGTCCGAAGGTAGTATTTCATGCTCCTACATACTACTAGCATGAAGCGCCACGGTACTATGCGATGCTACTACATGGTGCTTGGGAAATCTATTCCGACCTCGCTGCGTCTGTACTCCATTCCACTGCATGCTATCGCTGCGTCTGTACTCCATACCACTGCATACGATTCCATGCTATTGTTCTCATTACAATTTCGACCTACATCGTAAAGTAGCTAAATATAGTCGTCGTTAATAAAAATAATTAACCGGTTACCGGGCGGATTTTTGCCGGCAGGTCAATAATGCCGTTCATAGTTCAAAATCGGATCAGGTCAGTTCTGTGCTCTGTGCGAATTGGGAATCCTGGAACTGTCTGGAAGCTCGGTGGGCTAGCGTCGCATTTCTCCAGTAAGCAGTAACCGGGAATTGTTTTTAAATCACACCTTCATGATTTACTGTTTTACTACCTTCACCTTCTGTTCCAAACCATGTTAAGCTGTATAACTGACTTTAGATAATTATTGCATTACATTATTCTTAATATAAAAACTTATTGACTAATTCTTAAAAAATTGATCGGTTAAGGGCAGGCACTCTCAAATTTTGCGTGGTAATGCTTTAGTATTAGATAATAGAGTTTATTTGCGCAAACGGTTTAGGAAATATTTTGAACTTTACAGAAAAAAGGCATATGTTAAACAGTGGAAGGCATTGATAAATTTCTAGCATCTCCAGGGTTGTTACGATTACTCAGTGAGACGCAGGTCAGATATTTTTACGAAGAATATGCTGTTTCATGGAATATCACTCATACTGCTACAGCTCCGAAAAATATAGTGATATGTAGTAGTAAAGAATCATAATATGAGCACCGCAGCGACTTTATCAAGAGTATGAAAGACTATCAGTGCTACTCTAAGCAACTGCTTCAACAAGCTCAGTAGTATGTAGTAGTATAACTACTTTCATACAATTGCGACTAGTAGTAGTCGGAGTCCAGCCAAGCGTCGGAGGGGAGAGGAGTCGGAGGACTAGAGGAGTCGGAGGGGAGAGGAGTCGGAGGACTAGAGGAGGCGGAGGGGAGAGGAGTCGGAGGACTAGTAGTAGTCGGAGTCAGCCAAGCGGCTGTCAGGAGACGTGTTCGTTGAAGTCAGGATCCCTGTTCGTTGAAGTCAGGATCCCTGTTCGTTGAAGTCAGGATCTCTGTTCGTTATAGTCAGGATCCCTGTTCGTTGAAGTTCGTTGAAGAGGACTAGTAGTAGTCGGAGTCAGCCAAGCGGCTGTCAGGAGCCGTGTTCGTTGAAGTCAGGATCCCTGTTCGTTGAAGTCAGGATCCCTGTTCGTTGAAGTCAGGATCCCTGTTCGTTGAAGTCAGGATCCCTGTTAGTTGAAGTCAGGATCCCTGTTCGTTGAAGTCAGGATCTCTGTTCGTTATAGTCAGGATCCCTGTTCGTTGAAGTTCGTTGAAGAGGACTAGTAGTAGTCGGAGTCAGCCAAGCGGCTGTCAGGAGCCGTGTTCGTTGAAGTCAGGATCCCACAAGTATCGGTAGTTGTGCCATTCTACTCTCACCGGAGGCTTCCGAAACATATATATAGGACTAGCAGTAGTCGGAGTCAAGCCAAGCGTCGGAGGGGAGAGGAGTCGGAGGACCAGAAGTAGTCGGAGTAAAGCCAAGCTTCGGAGGGGAGAGGAGTCGGAGGACTAGTAGTAGTCGGAGTCAGCCAAGCGGCTGTCAGGAGCCGAGTTCATTGAAGTCAGGATCCCTGTTCGTTGAAGTCAGGATCCCTGTTCGTTGAAGTCAGGATCCGTGTTCGTTGAAGTCAGGATCCCTGTTCGTTGATGTCAGGATCCCTGTTCGTTGAAGTCAGGATCTCTGTTCGTTATAGTCAGGATCCCTGTTCGTTGAAGTTCGTTGAAGAGGACTAGTAGTAGTCGGAGTCAGCCAAGCGGCTGTCAGGAGCCGTGTTCGTTGAAGTCAGGATCCCTCTTCGTTGAAGTCAGGATCCCTGTTCGTTGAAGTCAGGATCCCTGTTCGTTGAAGTCAGGATCCCTGTTCGTTGAATTCAGGATCCCTGTTCGTTGAAGTCAGGATCCCTGTTTGTTATAGTCAAGATCCCTGTTCGTTGAAGTTCGTTGAAGAGGACTAGTAGTAGTCGGAGTCAGCCAAGCGGCTCTCAGGAGCCGTGTTCGTTGAAGTCAGGATCCCTGTTCGTTGAAGTCAGGACCCCTGTTCGTTGAAGTCAGGATCCCTGTTTGTTGAAGTCAGGATCCCTGTTCGTTGAAGTCAGGATCCCTGTTCGTTGAAGTCAGGATCTCTTTTCGTTAAAGTCAGGATCCCTGTTTCTCAAGATTGAAATTCGACTAAGTCTACAAGTATCGGTAGTTGTGCCATTCTACTCTCACCGGAGGCTTCCGAAACATATATATAGGACTAGTAGTAGTCGGAGTCAAGCCAAGCGTCGGAGGGGAGAGGAGTCGGAGGACTAGAGGAGTCGGAGGGGAGAGGAGTCGGAGGACTAGTAGTGGTCGGAGTCAGCCAAGCGGCTGTCAGAGCCGTGATCCCTGTTCGTTGAAGTCAGGATCTCTGTTCGTTATAGTCAGGATCCCTGTTCGTTGAAGTTCGTTGAAGAGGACTAGTAGAAGTCGGAGTCAGCCAAGCGGCTGTCAGGAGCCGTGTTCGTTGAAGTCAGGATCCCTGTTCGTTGAAGTCAGGATCCCTGTTCGTTGAAGTCAGGATCCCTGTTCGTTGAAGTCAGGATCTCTGTTCGTTATAGTCAGGATCCCTGTTCGTTGAAGTTCGTTGAAGAGGACTAGTGGTAGTCGGAGTCAGCCAAGCGGCTGTCAGGAGCCGAGTTCGTTGAAGTCAGGATCCCTGTTCGTTGAAGTCAGGATCCCTGTTCGTTGAGGTCAGGATCCGTGTTCGTTGAAGTCAGGATCCCTGTTCGTTGATGTCAGGATCCCTGTTCGTTGAAGTCAGGACCTCTGTTCGTTATAGTCAGGATCCCTGTTCGTTGAAGTTCGTTGAAGAGGACTAGTAGTAGTCGGAGTCAGCCAAGCGGCTGTCAGGAGCCGTGTTCGTTGAAGTCAGGATCCCTGTTCGTTGAAGTCAGGATCCCTGTTCGTTGAAGTCAGGATCCCTGTTCGTTGAAGTCAGGATCCCTGTTCGTTGAAGTCAGGATCCCTGTTCGTTGAAGTCAGGATCCCTGTTCGTTGAAGTCAGGATCTCTGTTCGTTATAGTCAGGATCCCTGTTCGTTGAAGTTCGTTGAAGAGGACTAGTGGTAGTCGGAGTCAGCCAAGCGGCTGTCAGGAGCCGAGTTCGTTGAAGTCAGGATCCCTGTTCGTTGAAGTCAGGATCCCTGTTCGTTGAAGTCAGGATCCGTGTTCGTTGAAGTCAGGATCCCTGTTCGTTGATGTCAGGATCCCTGTTCGTTGAAGTCAGGACCTCTGTTCGTTATAGTCAGGATCCCTGTTCGTTGAAGTTCGTTGAAGAGGACTAGTAGTAGTCGGAGTCAGCCAAGCGGCTGTCAGGAGCCGTGTTCGTTGAAGTCAGGATCCCTGTTCGTTGAAGTCAGGATCCCTGTTCGTTGAATTCAGGATCCCTGTTCGTTGAAGTCAGGATCCCTGTTTGTTTTAGTCAAGATCCCTGTTCGTTGAAGTTCCTTGAAGAGGACTAGTAGTAGTCGGAGTCAGCCAAGCGGTTCTCAGGAGCCGTGTTCGTTGAAGTCAGGATCCCTGTTCGTTGAAGTCAGGACCCCTGTTCGTTGAAGTCAGGATCCCTGTTTGTTGAAGTCAGGATCCCTGTTCGTTGAAGTCAGGATCCCTGTTCGTTGAAGTCAGGATCTCTGTTCTTTGAAGTCAGGATCCCTGTTCGTTAAAGTCAGGATCCCTGTTCGTTAAAGTCAGGATCCCTGTTCGTTGAAGTCAGGATCTCTGTTCGTTATAGTCAGGATCCCTGTTCGTTGAAGTTCGTTGAAGAGGACTAGTGGTAGTCGGAGTCAGCCAAGCGGCTGTCAGGAGCCGTGTTCGTTGAAGTCAGGATACCTGTTCGTTGAAGTCAGGATTCCAAGCGTCGGAGGGGAGAGGAGTCGGAGTACTAGAAGTAGTCGGAGTCAAGCCAAGCTTCGGAGGGGAGAGGAGTCGGAGGACTAGTAGTAGTCGGAGTCAGCCAAGCGGCTGTCAGGAGCCGAGTTCGTTGAAGTCAGGATCCCTGTTCGTTGAAGTCAGGATCCCTGTTCGTTGAAGTCAGGATCTCTGTTCGTTAAAGTCAGGATCCCTGTTTCTCAAGATTGAAATTCGACTAAGTCCACAAGTATCGGTAGTTGTGCCATTCTACTTTCACCAGAGGCTTCCGAAACATATATATAGGACTAGTAGTAGTCGGAGTCAAGCCAAGCGTCGGAGGGGAGAGGAGTCGGAGGACTAGAAGTAGTCGGAGTCAAGCCAAGCTTCGGAGGGGAGAAGAGTCGGAGGACTAGTAGTAGTCGGAGTCAGCCAAGCGGCTGTCAGGATCCCTGTTCGTTGAAGTCAGGATCCCTGTTCGTTGAAGTCAGGATTCCTGTTCGTTGAAGTCAGGATCTCTGTTCGTTAAAGTCAGGATCCCTGTTTCTCAAGATTGAAATTCGACTAAGTCCACAAGTATCGGTAGTTGTGCCATTCTACTCTCACCGGAGGCTTCCGAAACATATATATAGGACTAGTAGTAGTCGGAGTCAAGCCAAGCGTCGGAGGGGAGAGGAGTCGGAGGACTAGAGGAGTCGGAGGGGAGAGGAGTCGGAGGACTAGAGGAGTCGGAGGGGAGAGGAGTCGGAGGCTGAGGCCCTGTCGGAGGCCCTGTTCGTTGAAGTCAGGATCCCTGTTCGTTGAAGTCAGGATCTCTGTTCGTTATAGTCAGGATCCCTGTTCGTTGAAGTTCGTTGAAGAGGACTAGTAGTAGTCGGAGTCAGCCAAGCGGCTGTCAGGAGCTGTGTTCGTTGAAGTCAGGATCCCTGTTCGTTGAAGTCAGGATCCCTGTTCGTTGAAGTCAGGATCCCTGTTCGTTGAAGTCAGGATCCCTGTTCGTTGAAGTCAGGATCTCTGTTCGTTAAAGTCAGGATCCCTGTTTCTCAAGATTGAAATTCGACTAAGTCCACAAGTATCGGTAGTTGTGCCATTCTACTCTCACCGGAGGCTTCCGAAACATATATATAGGACTAGTATTAGTCGGAGTCAAGCCAAGCGTCGGAGGGGAGAGGAGTCGGAGGAATAGAGGAATCGGAGGGGAGAGGAGTCGGAGGACTAGTAGTAGTCGGAGTCAGCCAAGCGGCTGTCAGGAGCCGTGTTCGTTGAAGTCAGGATCCCTGTTCGTTGAAGTCAGGATCCCTGTTCGTTGAAGTCAGGATCCCTGTTCGTTGAAGTCAGGATCCCTGTTCGTTGAAGTCAGGATCCCTGTTCGTTGAAGTCAAGATATCTGTTCGTTATAGTCAGGATCCCTGTTCGTTGAAGAGGACTAGTAGTAGTCGGAATCAGCCAAGCGGCTGTCAGGAGCCGTGTTCGTTGAAGTCAGGATCCCTGTTCGTTAAAGTCAGGATCCCTGTTCGTTGAAGTCAGGATCTCTGTTCGTTAAAGTCAGGATCCCTGTTTCTTAAGATTGAAATTCGACTAAGTCCACAAGTATCGGTAGTTGTGCAATTCTACTCTCACCGGAGGCTTCCGAAACATATATATAGGACTAGTAGTAGTCGGAGTCAAGCCAAGCTTCGGAGGGGAGAGGAGTCGGAGGACTAGAGGAATCGGAGGGGAGAGGAATCGGAGGACTAGTAGTAGTCGGAGTCAGCCAAGCGGCTGTCAGGAGCCGAGTTCGTTGAAGTCAGGATCCCTGTTCGTTGAAGTCAGGATCCCTGTTCGTTGAAGTCAGGATCCCTGTTCCTTGAAGTCAGGATCCCTGTTCGTTATAGTCAGGATCCCTGTTTGTTGAAGTTCGTTGAAGAGGACTAGTAGTAGTCGGAGTCAGCCAAGCGGCTGTCAGGAGCCGTGTTCGTTGAAGTCAGAATCCCTGTTCGTTGAAGTCAGGATCCCTGTTCGTTGAAGTCAGGATCCCTGTTCGTTGAAGTCAGGATCCCTATTCGTTGAAGTCAGGATCTCTGTTCGTTAAAGTCAGAATCCCTGTTTCTCAAGATTTAAATTCGACTAAGTCCACAAGTATCGGTAGTTGTGCCATTCTACTCTCACCGGAGGCTTCCGGAACACATATATAGGACTAGTAGTAGTCGGAGTCAAGCCAAGCGTCGGAGGGGAGAGGAGTCGGAGGACTAGAGGAGTCGGAGGGGAGAGGAGTCGGAGGACTAGTAGTAGTCGGAGTCAGCCAAGCGGCTGTCAGAGCCGTGATCCCTGTTCGTTGAAGTCAGGATCTCCGTTCGTTATAGTCAGGATCCCTGTTTTTTGAAGTTCGTTGAAGAGGACTAGTAGTAGTCGGAGTCAGCCAAGCGGCTGCCAGGAGCCGTGTTCGTTGAAGTCAGGATCCCTGTTCGTTGAAGTCAGAATCCCTGTTCGTTGAAGTCAGGATCCCTGTTCGTTGAAGTCAGGATCCCTGTTCGTTGAAGTCAGGATCCCTGTTGGTTGAAGTCAGGATCCCTGTTCGTTGAAGTCAGGATCTCTGTTCGTTATAGTCAGGATCCCTGTTCGTTGAAGTTCGTTGAAGAGGACTAGTAGTAGTCGGAGTCAGCCAAGCGGCTGTCAGGAGCCGTGTTCTTTGAAGTCAGTATCCCTGTTCGTTGAAGTCAGGATCCCTGTTCGTTGAAGTCAGGATTCCAAGCGTCGGAGGGGAGAGGAGTCGGAGGACTAGAAGTAGTCGGAGTCAAGCCAAGCTTCGGCGGAGAGAGGAGTCGGAGGACTAGTAGTAGTCGGAGTCAGCCAAGCGGCTGTCAGGAGCCGAGTTCGTTGAAGTCAGGATCCCTGTTCGTTGAAGTCAGGACCTCTGTTCGTTATAGTCAGGATCCCTGTTCGTTGAATTAAGGATCCCTGTTCGTTGAATTCAGGATCCCTGTTCGTTGAAGTCAGGATCCCTGTTCGTTCAAGTCAGGATCTCTGTTGGTTATAGTCAGGATCCCTGTTCGTTGAAGTCAGGATCCCTGTTCGTTGAAGTCAGGATCCCTGTGCGATCCAAGGACCCTTTGATTCGGGAGATCCAAGGACACATGATCCAAGGACCCTTTGAACCGGGAGATCCAAGGATCCTTGATCCAAGGACCCTTCGATCCTGGAGATACAAGGACCCTTTGATCCGGGAGATCCAATGACCCTTTGATCCGGAAGATCCAAGGACCTTTTGATTCGGGAGATCCAAGGACCCTTGATCCAAGGAACCTTTGATCCGGGAGATCCGAGGACACTTTGATTCGGGAGATCGAAGGACCCTTGATCCAAGGACCTTTTGATCCGGGAGAACAAAGGATCCTTTGATCCGGGAGATCCAAGGACCCTTTGATTTGGGAGATCCAAGGACCCTTGATCCAAGGATCCTTTGATCCGGGAGATCCGAGGACCCTTTGATTCGGGAGATCCATGGACCCTTGATCCAAGGACCCTTAGATCCGGGAGATCCAAGGACCCTTGATCCAAGGACCCTTAGCTCCGGGAGATCCAAGGACCCTCTGATCAAGGAGAACCAAGGATCTTTGATCCAAAACCCTTTGATCCGGGAGATCCAACGACCCTTTGATCAAGGAGATCCAAGGATCCTTGATCCAAGGACCCTTCGATCCGGGAGATTCAAGGACCCTCTGATCAAGGAGATCCAAGGACCCTTTGATTCGGGAGATCCAAGTACCGTTTGATCAAAGAGATCCAAGGATCCTTGATCCAAGGACCCTTCGATCCTTGGGAATTCCATGGACCCTTTGATTCGGGACATCCAAGGACCCTTTGATCAAGGAGATCCAAGGATCCTTGATCCAAGGACCCTTTTATCCAAAGATCCTTGATCCAGGACCCTTCGATCCGGGAGATATAAGGACCCTTTGATCCGGGAGATCCAATGACCCTTTGATCTGGAAGATCCAAGGACCCTTTGATTCGGGAGATCCAAGGACACATGATCCAAGGACCCTTTGAACCGGGAGATCCAAGGATCCTTGACCCAAGGATCCTTCGATCCGGGAGATACAAGGACCCTTTGATCCGGGAGATCCAATGACCCTTTGATCCGGAAGATCCAAGGATCCTTTGATTCGGGAGATCCAAGGACACATGATCCATGGACCCTTTGAACCGGGAGATCCACGATTCCTTGATCCAAGGACCCTTTGATCCGGGAGATCCAAGGATGCTTAGATTCGGGGGATCATAGGACCCTTGATCCAAGGACCCTTTAATCCGGGAGATCCAAATATCCTTGATCCGGGATATCCAAGTATCCTTGATACAAGGACCCTTTGATCTGGGAGATCCAAGGACCCTTGATCCAACGACCCTTTGATCCGGCGATCCAAGGATCCTTGATCCAAGGACCTTTTGATCCGGAAGATCCAAGGACCCTTGATCCAAGGACCCTTTGAACCGGGAGATCCAAGGATCCTTGATCCAAGGACCCTTTGATCCGGGAGATCCAAGGACCCTTTCATTCGGGCGGTCCAAGGACCCTTTGATCAAGGAGATCCAAGGATCCTTGATCCAAGGACCCTTTGATCCGGGAGATCCAAGGACACATGATCCAAGGACCCTTTGAACCTGGAGATCCAAGGATCCTTGATACAAGGACCCTTTGATCCGGGAGATCCAAGGACCCTTTCATTCGGGAGATCCAAGGACCCTTGATCCAAGGACCCTTGATCCAAGGACCCTTGATCCAAGGATCCTTTGATCCGGGAGATCCAAAGATCCTTGATCCAAGGACCCTTTGATCCGGGAGTTCCAAGGACCCTTTGATCCGGAAGATCCAAGGACCCTTTGATCCGGGAGATCCAAGGACCCTTGATCCAAGCACCGGGAGATCCAAGGACCCTTTGATCAAGGAGATTGAAGGATCCTTGATCCAAGGACCCTTGATCCAAGGACCCTTTGATCCAGGAGATCCAAGGATCCTTGATCCAAGGACCCTTTGATCCGGGAGATCCAAGGATCCTTGATCCAAGGACCCTTTGATCTGGGAGATCCAATGACCCTTTGATCCGGGAGACTCAAGGACCCTTTGATTCGGCAGATCCAAGGACCCTTTGATCCGGGAGATCCAAAGATCCTTGATCCAAGGACCCTTTGATCCCGGAGATCCAAGGATGCTTGATCCAAGGACGCTTTGATCCGGAAGATCCAAGGACCCTTGATCCAAGGACCCTAGATTCAAGGACCCTTAATCCAAGGACCCTTTGATCCGGGAGATCCGAAGATCCTTGATCCAAGGACCCTTTGATCCGGGAGATCCAAAGATCCTTGAAACAAGGACCCTTTAATCCGGGAGATCCAAGGACCCTTTGATCCGGGAGATCCAAGCATCCTTTGATCCGGGAGATCCAAGGATCCTTGATCCAAGGACCCTTTGATCTGGGAGATCGAATGACCCTTTGATACGGCAGATCCAAGGACCCTTGATCCAAGGACCCTTTGATCCGGGAGATCCAAAGATCCTTGATTCAAGGACCCTTTGATCCGGAAGATTCAAGGATCCTTGATCCAAGGTCCTTTTTATCCGGGAGATCCAAGGACCCTTTGATCCGGGAGATCCAAGGACCCTTTGATCCGGGAGATCCAAGGACCCTTTGATTCGGGCGATCCAAGGACCCTTGATCCAAGAACCCTTTGATCTGGGAGATCCAAAGATCCTTTATCATAGGACCCTTTGATCCGGGAGATCCAAGGACCCTTTGATCAAGGAGATCCAAGGACCCTTTGATCCGGGAGATCCAAAGATCCTTGATCCAAGGACCCTTTGACCCGGGCGATCCAAGGACCCTTTGATCCAGGAGATACAAGGACCCTTTATTCGGGAGATCCAAGGCCCCTTGATCCAAGGACCCTTAGATTCGGGAGATCCAAGGACCCTTTGATCAAGGAGATCCAAGGATCCTTGATCCAAGGACCCTTTTATCCGGGAGATCCAAGGACCCTTTGATCAAGGAGATCCAAGGACCCTTGATCCAAGGACCCTTTGATCCGGGAGATCCAAAGATCCTTGATCCAAGGACCCTTTGATCCGGGCGATCCAAGGACCCTTTGATCAAGGAGATCCAAGGATCCTTGATCCAAGGACCCTTTGATCCGGGAGATCCAAGGACACATGATCCAAGGACCCTTTGAACCGGGAGATCCAAGGATCCTTGATCCAAGGACCCTTTGATCCGTGAGATCCAAGGACCCTTTCATTCGGGAGATCCAAGAACCATTGATCCAAGGACCCTTGATCCAAGGACCCTTTGATCCGGGAGATCCAAAGATCCTTGATCCAAGGACCCTTTGATCCGGGAGATTCAAGGATCCTTGATCCGGGAGATTCAAGGATCCTTGATCCAAGGACCCTTTGATCCGGGAGATCCAAGGACACATGATCCAAGAACCCTTTGAACCGGAAGATTCAAGGATCCTTGATCCAAGGATCCTTTGATCCGGGAGATCCAAGGACACTTTGATTCGGGAGATCCAAGGACCCTTTGATCCGGGAGATCCAAGGACCCTTTGATCAAGGAGATCCAAGGATCCTTGATCCAAGGACCCTTTGATCCGGGAGATCCAAGGACACATGATCCAAGGACCCTTTGAACCGGGAGATCCAAGGATCCTTGATCCACGGACCCTTTGATCCGGGAGATCCAAGCACCCTTTCATTCGGGAGATCCAAGGACCCTTGAACCAAGGACTCTTGATCCAAGGACCCTTGAACCAAGGACTCTTGATCCAAGGACCCTTGATCCAAGCACCCTTTGATCCGGGAGATCCAAAGATCCTTGATCCAAGGACCCTTTGATCCGGGAGATTCAAGGATCCTTGATTCAAGGACCCGTTGATCCGGGAGATCCAAGGACCCTTTGATCCGGGAGATCCAAGGACCCTTTGATCCGGGAGATCCAAGGACCCTTTGATCCGGGAGATCCAAGGACCCTTTGATCCGGGAGATCCAAGGACCCTTGATCCAAGGACCCTTTGATCCGGGCGATCCAAGGACCCTTTGATCAAGGAGATCCAAGGATCCTTGATCCAAGGATCCTTTGATCCGGGAGATCCAAGGAAACCTTTGATTCGGGAGATCCAAGGACCCTTTGATTCGGGAGATCCAAGAACCCTTGATCCAAGCACCGGGAGATCCAAGGACCCTTTGATCAAGGAGATTCAAGGATCCTTGATCCAAGGACCCTTTGATCCGGGAGATCCAAAAACCCTTTGATCAAGGAGATCCAAGGATTCTTGATCCACGGACCCTTCAACCCGGGAGATACAAGGACCCTTTGATCAAGGAGATCCAAGGACCCTTGATCCAAGGACCCTTTGATCCGGGAGATCCAAAGATCCTTGATCCAAGGACCCTTTGATCCGGGCGATCCAAGGACCCTTTGATCAAGGAGATCCAAGGATCCTTGATCCAAACAGGGATCCTGACTTCAACGAACAGGGATCCTGACTTCAACGAACAGGGATCCTGACTTTAACGAACACGGCTCCTGACAGCCGCTTGGCTGACTCCGACTACTACTAGTCCTCTTCAATGAACTTCAACGAACAGGGATCCTGACTATAACGAACAGAGATCCTGACTTCAACGAACAGGGATCCTGACTTCAACGAACAGGGATCCTGACTTCAACGAACAGGGATCCTGACTTCAACGAACAGGGATCCTGACTTCAACGAACACGGCTCCTGACAGCCGCTTGGCTGACTCCGACTACTACTAGTCCTCTTCAACGAACTTCAACGAACAGGGATCCTGACTATAACGAACAGAGATCCTGACTTCAACGAACAGGGATCCTGACTTTAACGAACAGGGATCCTGACTTTAACGAACAGGGATCCTGACTATAACGAACCGAGATCCTGACTTCAACGAATAGGGATCCTGAATTCAACGAACAGGGATCCTGACTTCAACGAACAGGGATCCTGACTTCAACGAACAGGAATCCTGACTTTAACGAACACGGCTCCTGACAGCCGCTTGGCTGACTCCGACTACTACTAGTCCTCTTCAATGAACTTCAACGAACAGGGATCCTGACTATAACGAACAGAGATCCTGACTTCAACGAACAGGGATCCTGACTTCAACGAACAGGGATCCTGACTTGAACGAACAGGGATCCTGACTTCAACGAACACGGCTCCTGACAGCCGCTTGGCTGACTCCGACTACTACTAGTCCTCTTCAACGAACTTCAACGAACAGGGATCCTGACTATAACGAACAGAGATCCTGACTTCAACGAACAGGGATCCTGACTTCAACGAACAGGGATCCTGACTATAACGAACAGAGATCCTGACTTCAACGAATAGGGATCCTGAATTCAACGAACAGGGATCCTGACTTCAACGAACAGGGATCCTGACTTCAACGAACAGGGATCCTGACTTCAACGAACAGGGATCCTGACTTCAACGAACAGGGATCCTGACTTCAACGAACAGGGATCCTGACAGCCGCTTGGCTGACTCCGACTACTACTAGTCCTCCGACTCCTCTCCCCTCCGAAGCTTGGCTTGACTCCGACTACTTCTAGTCCTCCGACTCCTCTCCCCTCCGACGCTTGGCTTGACTCCGACTACTACTAGTCCTATATATATGTTTCGGAAGCCTCCGGTGAGAGTAGAATGGCACAACTACCGATACTTGTGGACCTAGTCGAATTTCAATCTTGAGAAACAGGGATCCTGCCTTTAACAAACAGAGATCCTGACTTCAACGAACAGGGATTCTGACTTCAACGAACAGGGATCCTGACTTCAACGAACAGGGATCCTGACTTCAACGAACTCGGCTCCTGACAGCCTCTTGGCTGACTCCGACTACTACTAGTCCTTCGACTCCTCTCCCCTCCGAAGCTTGGCTTGACTCCGACTACTTCTAGTCCTCCGACCCCTCTCCCCTCCGACGGTTGGAATCCTGACTTCAACGAACAGAGATCCTGACTTCAACGAACAGGGATCCTGACTTCAACGAACAGGGATCCTGACTTATACGGACACGGCTTCTGACAGCCGCTTGGCTGACTCCGACTACTACTAGTCCTCTTCAACGAACTTCAACGAACAGGGATCCTGACTAAAACGAACAGAGATCCTGACTTCAACGAACAGGGATCCTGACTTCAACGAAAACGGATCCTGACTTCAACGAACAGGGATCCTGACTTCAACGAACAGGGATCCTGACTTCAACGAACTCGGCTCCTGACAGCCTCTTGGCTGACTCCGACTACTACTAGTCCTCCGACTCCTCTCCCCTCCGAAGCTTGGCTTGAATCCGACTACTTCTAGTCCTCCGACTCCTCTCCCCTCCGACGCTTGGAATCCTGACTTCAACGAACAGAGATCCTGACTTCAACGAACAGGGATCCTGACTTCAACGAACAGGGATCCTGACTTCAACGAACACGGCTCCTGACAGCCGCTTGGCTGACTCCGACTACTACGAGTCCTCTTCAACGAGCTTCAACGAACATGGATCCTGACTATAACGAACAGAGATCCTGACTTCAACGAACAGGGATCCTGACTTCAACGAACATGGATCCTGACTTCAACGAACAGGGATCCTGACAGCCGCTTGGCTGACTCCCACTACTACTAGCCCTCCGACTCCTCTCCCCTCCGAAGCTTGGCTTGACTCCGACTACTTCTAGTCCTCCGACTCCTCTCCCCTCCGACGCTTGGCTTGACTCCGACTACTACTAGTCCTAAATATATGTTTCGGAAGCCTCCGGTGAGAGTAGAATGGCACAACTACCGATACTTGTGGACTTAGTCGAATTTCAATCTTGAGAAACAGGGATCCTGGCTTTAAAAAACAGAGATCCTGACTTCAACGAACAGGGATCCTGACTTCAACGAACAGGGATCCTGACTTCAACGAACAGGGATCCTGACAGCCGCTTGGATGACTCCGACTACTACTAGTCCTCTTCAACGAACTTCAACGAACAGGGATCCTGACTATAACGAACAGAGATCCTGACTTCAACGAACAGGGATTCTGACTTCAACGAACAGGGATCCTGACTTCAACGAACAGGGATCCTGACTTCAACGAACACGGCTCCTGACAGCCGCTTGGCTGACTCCGACTACTACTAGTCCTCTTCAACGAACTTCAACGAACAGGGATCCTGACTAACGAACAGAGATCCTGACTTCAACGAACAGGGATCCTGACTTCAACGAACAGGGATCCTGACTTCAACAAAGAGGGATCCTGACTTCAACGAACAGGGATCCTGACTTCAACGAACGGGGATCCTGACTTCAACGAACAGGGATCCTGACTTCAACGAACAGGGATCCTGACTTCAACGAACACGGCTCCTGACAGCCGCTTGGCTGACTCCGACTACTGCTAGTCCTCCGACTCCTCTCCCCTCCGAAGCTTGGCTTGACTCCGACTACTACTAGTCCTATATATATGTTTCGGAAGCCTCCGGTAAGAGTAGAATGGCACAACTACCGAAACTTGTGGACAGGGATCCTGACTTTAACGAACAGAGATCCTGACTTCAACGAACAGGGATCCTGACTTCAACGAACAGGGATCCTGACTTCAATGAACAGGGATCCTGACAGCCGCTTGGCTGACTCCGACTACTACTAGTCCTCTTCAACGAACTTCAACGAACAGGGATCCTGACTATAACGAACAGAGATCCTGACTTCAACGAACAGGGATCCTGACTTTAACGGGGAGAGGAGTCCAGAGATCCTGACTTCAACGAACAGGGATCCTGACTTCAACGAACAGGGATCCTGACTTCAACGAACAGGGATCCTGACTTCAACGAACACGGCTCCTGACAGCCGCTTGGCTGACTCCGACTACTACTAGTCCTCTTCAACGAACTTCAACGAACAGGGATCCTGACTATAACGAACAGAGATCCTGACTTCAACGAACAGGGATCCTGACTTCAACGAACAGGGATCCTGACTTCAACAAAGAGGGATCCTGACTTCAACGAACAGGGATCCTGACTTCAACGAACGGGGATCCTGACTTCAACGAACAGGGATCCTGACTTCAACGAACAGGGATCCTGACTTCAACGAACACGGCTCCTGACAGCCGCTTGGCTGACTCCGACTACTGCTAGTCCTCCGACTCCTCTCCCCTCCGAAGCTTGGCTTGACTCCGACTACTACTAGTCCTATATATATGTTTCGGAAGCCTCCGGTAAGAGTAGAATGGCACAACTACCGAAACTTGTGGACAGGGATCCTGACTTTAACGAACAGAGATCCTGACTTCAACGAACAGGGATCCTGACTTCAACGAACAGGGATCCTGACTTCAATGAACAGGGATCCTGACAGCCGCTTGGCTGACTCCGACTACTACTAGTCCTCTTCAACGAACTTCAACGAACAGGGATCCTGACTATAACGAACAGAGATCCTGACTTCAACGAACAGGGATCCTGACTTTAACGAAAAGGGATCCTGACTATAACGAACCGAGATCCTGACTTCAACGAATAGGGATCCTGAATTCAACGAACAGGGATCCTGACTTCAACGAACAGGGATCCTGACTTCAACGAACAGGGATCATGACTTTAACGAACACGGCTCCTGACAGCCGCTTGGCTGACTCCGACTACTACTAGTCCTCTTCAATGAACTTCAACGAACAGGGATCCTGACTTCAACGAAAAGGGATCCTGACTTCAACGAACAGGGATCCTGACTTCAACGAACACGGCTCCTGACAGCCGCTTGGCTGACTCCGACTACTACTAGTCCTCTTCAACGAACTTCAACGAACAGGGATCCTGACTATAACGAACAGAGATCCTGACTTCAACGAACAGGGATCCTGACTTCAACGAACAGGGATCCTGACTATAACGAACAGAGATCCTGACTTCAACGAATAGGGATCCTGAATTCAACGAACAGGGATCCTGACTTCAACGAACAGGGATCCTGACTTCAACGAACAGGGATCCTGACTTCAACGAACAGGGATCCTGACTTCAACGAACAGGGATCCTGACAGCCGCTTGGCTGACTCCGACTACTACTAGTCCTCCGACTCCTCTCCCCTCCGAAGCTTGGCTTGACTCCGACTACTTCTAGTCCTCCGACTCCTCTCCCCTCCGACGCTTGGCTTGACTCCGACTACTACTAGTCCTATATATATGTTTCGGAAGCCTCCGGTGAGAGTAGAATGGCACAACTACCGATACTTGTGGACTTAGTCGAATTTCAATCTTGAGAAACAGGGATCCTGCCTTTAACAAACAGAGATCCTGACTTCAACGAACAGGGATTCTGACTTCAACGAACAGGGATCCTGACTTCAACGAACAGGGATCCTGACTTCAACGAACTCGGCTCCTGACAGCCTCTTGGCTGACTCCGACTACTACTAGTCCTCCGACTCCTCTCCCCTCCGAAGCTTGGCTTGACTCCGACTACTTCTAGTCCTCCGACTCCTCTCCCCTCCGACGCTTGGAATCCTGACTTCAACGAACAGAGATCCTGACTTCAACGAACAGGGATCCTGACTTCAACGAACAGGGATCCTGACTTATACGGACACGGCTTCTGACAGCCGCTTGGCTGACTCCGACTACTACTAGTCCTCTTCAACGAACTTCAACGAACAGGGATCCTGACTAAAACGAACAGAGATCCTGACTTCAACGAACAGGGATCCTGACTTCAACGAAAACGGATCCTGACTTCAACGAACAGGGATCCTGGCTTCAACGAACAGGGATCCTGACTTCAACGAACTCGGCTCCTGACAGCCTCTTGGCTGACTCCGACTACTACTAGTCCTCCGACTCCTCTCCCCTCCGAAGCTTGGCTTGAATCCGACTACTTCTAGTCCTCCGACTCCTCTCCCCTCCGACGCTTGGAATCCTGACTTCAACGAACAGGGATCCTGACTTCAACGAACAGGGATCCTGACTTCAACGAACACGGCTCCTGACAGCCGCTTGGCTGACTCCGACTACTACTAGTCCTCTTCAACGAACTTCAACGAACAGGGATCCTGACTAACGAACAGACGCTTGGAATCCTGACTCCGACGCTTGGAATCCTGACTTCAACGAACAGAGATCCTGACTTCAACGAACAAGGATCCTGACTTCAACGAACAGGGATCCTGACTTCAACGAACACGGCTCCTGACAGCCGCTTGGCTGACTCCGACTACTACGAGTCCTCTTCAACGAGCTTCAACGAACATGGATCCTGACTATAACGAACAGAGATCCTGACTTCAACGAACAAGGATCCTGACTTCAACGAACATGGATCCTGACTTCAACGAACAGGGATCCTGACAGCCGCTTGGCTGACTCCGACTACTACTAGCCCTCCGACTCCTCTCCCCTCCGAAGCTTGGCTTGACTCCGACTACTTCTAGTCCTCCGACTCCTCTCCCCTCCGACGCTTGGCTTTACTCCGACTACTACTAGTCCTAAATATATGTTTCGGAAGCCTCCGGTGAGAGTAGAATGGCACAACTACCGATACTTGTGGACTTAGTCGAATTTCAATCTTGAGAAACAGGGATCCTGACTTTAACAAACAGAGATCCTGACTTCAACGAACAGGGATCCTGACTTCAACGAACAGGGATCCTGACTTCAACGAACAGGGATCCTGACAGCTGCTTGGCTGACTCCGACTACTACTAGTCCTCTTCAACGAACTTCAACGAACAGGGATCCTGACTATAACGAACAGAGATCCTGACTTCAACGAACAGGGATTCTGACTTCAACGAACAGGGATCCTGACTTCAACGAACAGGGATCCTGACTTCAACGAACACGGCTCCTGACAGCCGCTTGGCTGACTCCGACTACTACTAGTCCTCTTCAACGAACTTCAACGAACAGGGATCCTGACTATAACGAACAGAGATCCTGACTTCAACGAACAGGGATCCTGACTTCAACGAACAGGGATCCTGACTTCAACAAACAGGGATCCTGACTTCAACGAACAGGGATCCTGACTTCAACGAACGGGGATCCTGACTTCAACGAACAGGGATCCTGACTTCAACGAACAGGGATCCTGACTTCAACGAACACGGCTCCTGACAGCCGCTTGGCTGACTCCGACTACTACTAGTCCTCCGACTCCTCTCCCCTCCGAAGCTTGGCTTGACTCCGACTACTACTAGTCCTATATATATGTTTCGGAAGCCTCCGGTAAGAGTAGAATGGCACAACTACCGAAACTTGTGGACAGGGATCCTGACTTTGACGAACAGAGATCCTGACTTCAACTAACAGGGATCCTGACTTCAACGAACAGGGATCCTGACTTCAATGAACAGGGATCCTGACTTCAACGAACAGGGATCCTGACTTCAACGATCAGGGATCCTGACTTCAACGAACTTGGATCCTGACTTTAACGAACACGGCTCCTGACAGCCGCTTGGCTGACTCCAACTACTACTAGTCCTCTTCAACGAACAGGGATCCTGACTATAACGAACAGAG
This sequence comes from Branchinecta lindahli, assembly GCA_023053555.1. NCBI lineage: Eukaryota > Metazoa > Arthropoda > Branchiopoda > Anostraca > Branchinectidae > Branchinecta > Branchinecta lindahli. Next base: position 65,528 of record JAKZAO010000046.1, on the reverse strand, counting down.
ATCCTGACTTCAACGAACAGGGATCCTGACTTCAACGAACAGGGATCCTGACTTCAACGAACAGGGATCCTGACTTCAACGAACAGGGATCCTGACTTCAACGAACACGGCTCCTGACAGCCGCTTGGCTGACTCCGACTACTACTAGTCCTCCGACTCCTCTCCCCTCCGAAGCTTGGCTTGACTCCGACTACTTCTAGTCCTCCGACTCCTCTCCCCTCCGACGCTTGGAATCCTGACTTCAACGAACAGGGATCCTGACTTCAACGAACAGGGATCCTGACTTCAACGAACACGGCTCCTGACAGCCGCTTGGCTGACTCCGACTACTACTAGTCCTCTTCAACGAACTTCAACGAACATGGATCCTGACTATAACGAACAGAGATCCTGACTTCAACGAACAGGGATCCTGACTTCAACGAACAGGGATCCTGACTTCAAGGAACAGGGATCCTGGGTTCAACGAACACGGCTCCTGACAGCCGCTTGGCTGACTCCGACTACTACTAGTCCTCTTCAACGAACTTCAACGAACATGGATCCTGACTATAACGAACAGAGATACTGACTTCAACGTAAAGGGATCCTGACTTCAACGAACAGGGATCCTGACTTCAACGAACAGGGATCCTGACAGCCGCTTGGCTGATTCCGACTACTACTAGCCCTCCGACTCCTCTCCCCTCCGAAGCTTGGCTTGACTCCGACTACTTCTAGTCCTCCGACTCCTCTCCCCTCCGACGCTTGGCTTGACTCCGACTACTACTAGTCCTATATATATGTTTCGGAAGCCTCCGGTGAGAGTAGAATGGCACAACTACCGATACTTGTGGACTTAGTCGAGTTTCAATCTTGAGAAACAGGGATCCTGACTTTAACGAACAGAGATCCTGACTTCAACGAACAGGGATCCTGACTTCAACGAACAGGGATCCTGACTTCAACGAACAGGGATCCTGACTTCAACGAACAGGGATCCTGACTTCAATGAACAGGGATCCTGACTTTAACGAACACGGCTCCTGACAGCCGCTTGGCTGACTCCGACTACTACTAGTCCTCTTCAACGAACAGGGATCCTGACTATAACGAACAGAGATCCTGACTTCAACGAACAGGGATCCTGACTTCAACGAACAGGGATCCTGACTTCAACGAACAGGGATCCTGACTTCAACGAACAGGGATCCTGACTTCAACGAACACGGCTCCTGACAGCCGCTTGGCTGACTCCGACTACTACTAGTCCTCCGACTCCTCTCCCCTCCGAAGCTTGGCTTGACTCCGACTACTTCTAGTCCTCCGACTCCTCTCCCCTCCTACGCTTGGAATCCTGACTTCAACGAACAGGGATCCTGACTTCAACGAACAGGGATCCTGACTTCAATGAACACGGCTCCAGACAGCCGCTTGGCTGACTCCGACTACTACTAGTCCTCTTCAACGAACTTCAACGAACAGGGATCCTGAGTATAACGAACAGAGATCCTGACTTCAACGAACAGGGATCCTGACTTCAACGAACAGGGATCCTGACTTCAACGAACAGGGATCCTGACTTCAACGAACAGGGATCCTGACTTCAACGAACTCGGCTCCTGACAGCCGCTTGGCTGACTCCGACTACTACTAGTCCTCCGACTCCTCTCCCCTCCGACGCTTGATCCGGGAGATCCAAGTACCCTTTGATTCGGGAGATCCAAGGACCCTTGATCCAAGCACCGGGAGATCCAAGGACCCTTTGATCAAGGAGATTCAAGGATCCTTGATCCAAGGACCCTTTGATACGGGAGATCCAAAAACCCTTTGATCAAGGAGATCCAAGGATCCTTGATCCAAGGACCCTTCAACCCGGGAGATACAAGGACCCTTTGCTCCGGGAGATCCAAGGACCCTTTGATCCGGAAGATCCAAGGATCCTTGATCCAAGGACCCTTTGATCCAGGAGATCCAAGGATCCTTAATCCAAGGACCCTTTGATCCGGGAGATCCAAGGATCCTTGATCCAAGGACCCTTTGATCTGGGAGATCCAATGACCCTTTGATCCGGGAGATTCAAGGACCCTTTGATTCGGCAGATCCAAGGACCCTTTGATCCGGGAGATCCAAAGATCCTTGATCCAAGGACCCTTTGATCCAGGAGATCCAAGGACCCTTTGATCCCGGAGATCCAAGGATGCTTGATCCAAGGACGCTTTGATCCGGAAGATCCAAGGACCCTTGATCCAAGGACCCTAGATTCAAGGACCCTTAATCCAAGGACCCTTTGATCCGGGAGATCCGAAGATCCTTGATCCAAGGACCCTTTGATCCGGGAGATCCAAAGATCCTTGAAACAAGGACCCTTTAATCCGGGAGATCCAAGGACCCTTTGATCCGGGAGATCCAAGCCTTCATTCACCAGCATTCACGCAGTGAAGTTCTCCGCGCGGAGTGGAATAGCAAGAGCATTAGCCCCGCCTACTGGATAAGACAGCAGCCGTGATAACGCAACCAACGCTGATCGGAGAAACGTCGAGTTTGGAATTTTTCAACGATTGCATTTTCTGAAAGCGGGCCCCGAGTAATAGCAGGTTCTATTACCATATAGGGGCCCTTGCGAGTAAGTCTCACTCCATGTTTTTCTGAAAACTTTTTGAAGGCATTGCGGCTTTATAGTCAATAATTATGGCACTCACTAAACAGCATTTTGATTCCCGAATGGATGAAGTCCTGCAGAAGATTGCAAAGCTCCAGCAAGAAAACAAGCTTCTAAGGTCGGAAAATAAACTGCTTAGATCGGAGATTGTAAAAGTGAAGTCGACTGCTCTTCGCTCTGAACTGTACTCGAGAAGAAACAATCTTGTTATTCACGGCCTAGAATTTTCAGAAGGCGAAGATCTCCGTGAGAAAGTAGTTGGTTTCTTCGAATCAAAGCTGGGAATATCTCACGCAAATCACATACGCATGAACGTGATGTACAGGATCTCGAAGAAACCGACAAACGCAGAGTCGTCCAACTCTAGCGGTATGACATTGAGAAACAGTGGCCAACGTAAAGAGTCCGCTGATCCGATTTTCGCTAGCCTTGTAGATTTTGATCGGTCAGAAATTATGAAGGAGTGTGGCAAGCTTAAAAAAACGGTTTGAGTGTATCTGTTGACTTGCCTGCTGATCTAGGGAAACGACGGAAAGAACTTCTATCACTTGGTTATAAGCTACGAACTCAAAAGTAGCGAGTGAGAAAGTAGCGGAAACGCGTCTAATTCAAAAAGGAATCAAACTTTGGTTAGAAACCAAGAAATCAAAGACGGCTCAGTGGACGAAGTTTCCAGATGATTGCTACGATTCGCTCAAGCTTCCTCGTGATGGATCGGACGATTCGAATGAATCGGATTCGGATGCATAGAGTTCTTTTTTCTGTTTATCTTTATATTTTGTGAGTTGTTGTGAGACAGTTATAATATGATTTTGGTAGTAAGTAGAAGAATGTTGGTAAATGTAGATAGTGGTAAAATAGTTGAGAAAATTAAAATGTAAATTAGTAAGTATTATAATTGCACCTTGAGAGAGTGTTATGTGCATTTTGCCGCTTGCATAATCTTGAAGTTTTTCTTTGTTGCTCAAATGAGACGTTTTTCCTTTACATGTGTTCTTGCAATGTTTTTCTTTTTCAGCGTTATAAGAAAAGTTCGGGTTTGCAAACTTCAAAGTGGTCTACTGCTCTTCTCAAAGGTACAGCCATTGCCTCTCTTCCGTATGTTGGTAAGTGATGAATTCCTGTTCTAACCCCCGCGGGGACGCTTCCTCATCAACAAGCCAAAGTAATGCTAGATTAATAGAACTGGAAGAAAATTTTTTGGATTTGGAAACAATCTTTGATTTTGAAATTAATAATGAATCAGATTCACCGTTATTTGATAAGAGTCAATTTCCTAGAAGTCGATATGAAGAAGCGTGTAATTTAAACAAGGGACGCTCTGACTCTCAGCTCACTGTTCTACAATTGAACTGTCAAGGGTTATGCTCTTCGTTTTCTGATCTGACGACTTTTTGCCATCAGTTGCAGCCAGACGTAGTCGGACTTTGCGAAACTTTTCTAACGAGACAAACAGATACCCTTTTGGAAATACCTGGATATACTTCCCATTTCTTGCACAGATCAAAAATGAATAGAGGAGGCTTAGCTATTTACACACGGCAAGAGTACTCAGTATGGATTAATCAAGAATTAACCCGGAATATCGAAGGAGTTTATGAATCACTTTTCCTGGAAATATCTTTACCTTCACAGAAGAAAATAACAGTTGGAGAAGTATACCGTCTACCGGCAGGATCTGTCTCTTTATTCTTGGAAAATTTAAGCCAAATATCTGATCTTCTGGAGAAACAAGGGAATGAAGCTATTTTAATGGGAGACTTCAACATCAATCTAACTCTTCCTCTATCTTCCGGCGCGATACATCTGCTTAGTATACTGTCTGCTTCGAGTATGTACCCCTCAACGACGATACCTACCCGAATAACTGCCACTTCCCACTCACTGATTGACAACATTTTTTCGACGCTGCCTCCAATATCGGCCTCAGTTCTGCTATCTGACACTTCCGATCACTTCCCTCTGCTTACGAATTTCAGCATACAGCGTAAACATCCTAAGCCTAATGCTTCGATGAAGCAGGGGCTCATAACATGGAAACTGAACGATGAGAACCTGGATACCCTTAAACTAAATCTGGAGAGCACATCCTGGGAAATTGTTATGAACACAGATGATGTTAATACAGGATTCGAGGAGTTTCATAACATTTTTATGAGAAAATATAAGGATTGCTGTTGCGAAAAGCGTACAAGGAAGACTGGACGAAAAAATCAACCCATCAGCCCTTGGGTTAGTCATGGACTGCTTCAGTGTATTAATAGGAAAAATAAACTGTGGACTGATCACATAAATGACCCATGCAAAGCGACGCTTGAGAAATATGAGAAATATAAAAAATGTCTTCGATCAGTTTTACGTAAAGCCAAGAGAGATTATATTAATGGGAAAATAGCTGAAAGTGGCAAGAACTCTCGGAAAATATGGAAGGTTATTAACTCCATTCTGCGTCCCTGCAGCCCCCCACCTGAGCTTCCATCAAAACTAATTGTCGATCGGGAAAATGTAACGGGACCAGAAAACGTTGCAACTGCATTGGGAGCATTTTTTGCAAAGGTGGGCAAAAACACAGCAGATTCTGTTGGAAATTCCACTAAGAGTTTTAAAGATTACCTTGGTCCGGCATGCATTAAGTCAATGGCACTCACACCTGTCTCTCCAACTGAAGTTCTGCTAATCATACGAAATCTAAGAGGCAATTCGGCTTCTGGGTTCGACCGAGTACACACTAAGGTGTTGAAAGCAGTTGCCCCGTCAATCATAGAGCCTCTTACTTACCTGATAAATTTGTCATTGCAAAAGGGTACTTTCCCAGAACTGCTAAAGAAAGCTAGAATAATTCCACTGCACAAAGGAGGTTCCCGAGTTGATCCGGCTAATTACAGACCTATCTCCATTCTCTCAGTTTTCTCAAAAGTTTTTGAAAAACCTATGCAGCAGCAGCTACTCCAGTTTCTGGAGAAGAAAGGGTTTCTCAATAATCGCCAGTTTGGGTTCAGACCAGGGCACTCCACCCAAGATGCACTAACGGCGTTGAGTTTATGGATAAATAAAGCTCTGGATTCTGGCCTACTACCTGCAGCGGTTCTGCTTGATATCAGAAAAGCATTCGATAGTATGTACCATTCAATTCTCCTCGGGAAACTAGAACACATAGGCATAAGAGGCGAAGCTCTGGATTGGTTCGGATCATATCTGAGGGACCGCAGGATTTATTTGGGAGAAGATCCAAGAAACGATGTACTGGTCAACTGTGGTGTCCCCCAGGGCTCAATATTAGGACCACTACTGTTCCTGATCCATGTTAACGATCTGAGTCGAGTGCTGAACCCGAAACGCACAAATCTTCGCTGCTGTAACCTATGCTACGATGAAGATTCTCTCCATCCCGATGATGAAGATGACGAAATCGTGGCTTTCGCCTATGACACTACACTTGGGTGCTGTGAAACTGATATGACAACGCTCATGTCTAAACTGAGGGACATTCTGGAGGAGACATATCTCTGGATGGATGCTAACCGACTTGTTATTAATGTTGATAAATCTTGCGTTTTATTGTTTTCTCGGGTCGGAAGTGTCCAGCCGGAGATATGTGGTATCCAAACATCCAGAGGTCTGATCAGTCGGCCAGAAAAGCGTTTCGCAAAATACCTGGGAGTCCTCCTTGATGAGAACCTGTCATTCCTGCATCACATCCAAGCAGTAGAGCTGAAGCTATCTCGGAATCTTGGAATAATAAAAAAATTAAAGAACACCTTGCCGCAGAATACACTGGTCCCCCTGTACAACGCTCTTATAAAACCCCATATACAGTATTGTGCAATGATCTGGCAATCGACCTTCAAATCTCACCTGCGAAAGCTGAACTCGATTCACAAACGATGTCTGATTTTAATTGGAAAAAATGAGGAGTATTTGTCGCTGGAGTCGCTGCACCGATTGTCATGCTTGACCTTCGTGTTTAAGTTTTTCGCTGGGGAGCTACCATCTGCATTTAAAACTTTATTTCGACCTATCTCGGACCAGCATAATATGCACACCCGATCATCCTCAAACCTGCACATACCCTTCACCCCGACTGTACGATCAGATTTTGCTCCGCATGTAACATGTGCAAAGATATGGAACTTGATCCCAGATGAGCTGAGAGGTAGGAGCTCCCTTGCGTCATTTAAGAAAAGAGTAAAAAATCATTTACTAGAAACAGAAGAATAATTAAAATAAAGTATGGTAAAAAAAAATAAAAAAAAATAATAAAAGTAAGATGTAATTATGACTTTGTTTTTTCTTATTTTTTTTTTTTTTTTTTTTTTGATGGGGTGGTTTCCCCTGGGGTGAGGTGCAGGAAGGTATTGGTTAGTTTCTCAGTCCAGGAATGGACTGAGTGTTGTGACTAAGTGTGATTTATTTTTTATTTATTAATAAACCCACTGAACTTGAACTTGAACTTTGATCCGGGAGATCCAAGGGTCCTTGATCCAAGGACCCTTTGATCTGGGAGATCGAATGACCCTTTGATCCGGGAGATTCAAGGACCCTTTGATATGGCAGATCCAAGGACCCTTGATCCAAGGACCCTTTGATCCGGGAGATCCAAAGATCCTTGATCCAAGGACCCTTTGATCCGGAAGATTCAAGGATCCTTGATCCAAGGACCCTTTGATCCGGGCGATCCAAGCACCCTTTGATCAAGGAGATCCAAGGATCCTTGATCCAAGGACCCTTTGATCCGTTGGATCCAAGGACACATGATCCAAGGACCCTTTGATCCGGGCGATCCAAGCACCCTTTGATCAAGGATCCTTGATCCAAGGACCCTTTGATCCGGGAGATCCAAGGACACATGATCCAAGGACCTTTTGAACAGGGAGATCCAAGGATCCTTGATCCAAGGACCCTTTGATCCTGGAGATCCAAGGACCCTTTCATTCGGGAGATCCAAGGACCCTTGATCCAAGGACCCTTGATCCAAGGACCCTTTGATCTGGGAGATCCAAAGATCCTTGATCCAAGGACCCTTTGATCCGGGAGATTCAAGGATCCTTGATCCAAGGACCCTTTGATCCGGGAGATCCAAGGACCCTTTGATCCGGGAGATCCAAGGACCCTTTGATCCGGGAGATCCAAGGACCCTTTGATCAAGGAGATCCAGGGATCCTTGATCCAAGGACCCTTTGATCAGGGAGATCCAAGGACACATGATCCGAGGACCCTTTGAACCGGGAGATCCAAGGATCCTTGATCCAAGGACCCTTTGATCCGGGAGATCCAAGGACACATGATCCAAGGACCCTTTGAACCGGAAGATTCAAGGATCCTTGATCCAAGGATCCTTTGATCCGGGAGATCCAAGGACACTTTGATTCGGGAGATCCAAGGACCCTTTGATTCGGGAGATCCAAGGACCCTTGATCCAAGCACCGGGAGATCCAAGGACCCTTTGATCAAGGAGATTCAAGAATCCTTGATCCAAGGACCCTTTGATCCGGGAGATCCAAAAACCCTTTGATCAAGGAGATCCAAGGATCCTTGATCCACGGACCCTTCAACCCGGGAGATACAAGAACCCTTTGATCAAGAAGATCCAAGGACCCTTGATCCAAGGACCCTTTGATCCGGGAGATCCAAAGATCCTTGATCCAAGGACCCTTTGATCCGGGCGATCCAAGGACCCTTTGATCAAGGAGATCCAAGGATCCTTTGATCAAGGAGATCCAAGGATCCTTGATCCAAACAGGGATCCTGACTTCAACGAACAGGGATCCTGACTTCAACGAACACGGCTCCTGACAGCCGCTTGGCTGACTCCGACTACTACTAGTCCTCTTCAACGAACTTCAACGAACAGGGATCCTGACTATAACGATAAGAGATCCTGACTTCAACGAACAGGGATCCTGACTTCAACGAACAGGGATCCTGACTTCAACGAACAGGGATCCTGACTTCAACGAACAGGGATCCTGACTTCAACGAACAGGGATCCTGACTTCAACGAACAGGGATCCTGACAGCCGCTTGGCTGACTCCGACTACTACTAGTCCTCCGACTCCTCTCCCCTCCGAAGCTTGGCTTGACTCCGACTACTTCTAGTCCTCCGACCCTCTCCCCTCCGACGCTTGGCTTGACTCCGACTACTACTAGTCCTATATATATGTTTCGGAAGCCTCCGGTGAGAGTAGAATGGCACAACTACCGATACTTGTGGACTTAGTCGAATTTCAATCTTGAGAAACAGGGATCCTGCCTTTAACAAACAGAGATCCTGACTTCAGCGAACAGGGATTCTGACTTCAACGAACAGGGATCCTGACTTCAACGAACAGGGATCCTGACTTCAACGAACTCGGCTCCTGACAGCCGCTTGGCTGACTCCGACTACTACTAGTCCTCCGACTCCTCTCCCCTCCGAAGCTTGGCTTGACTCCGATTACTTCTAGTCCTCCGACTCCTCTCCCCTCCGACGCTTGGAATCCTGACTTCAACGAACAGGGATCCTGACTTCAACGAACAGGGATCCTGACTTCAACGAACACGGCTCCTGACAGCCGCTTGGCTGACTCCGACTACTACTAGTCCTCTTCAACGAACTTCAACGAACAGGGATCCTGACTATAACGAACAGAGATCCTGACTTCAACGAACAGGAATCCTGACTTCAACGAACACGGATCCTGACTTCAACGAACAGGGATCCTGACTTCAACGAACAGGGATCCTGACTTCAACGAACTCGGCTCCTGACAGCCACTTGGCTGACTCCGACTACTACTAGTCCTCCGACTCCTCTCCCCTCCGAAGCTTGGCTTGACTCCGACTACTTCTAGTCCTCCGACTCCTCTCCCCTCCGACGCTTGGAATCCTGACTTCAACGAACAGAGATCCTGACTTCAACGAACAGGGATCCTGACTTCAACGGACAGGGATCCTGACTTCAACGAACACGGCTCCTGACAGCCGCTTGGCTGACTCCGACTACTACTAGTCCTCTTCAACGAACTTCAACGAACATGGATCCTGACTATAACGAACAGAGATCCTGACTTCAACGAACAGGGATCCTGACTTCAACGAACAGGGATCCTGACTTCAACGAACACGGCTCCTGACAGCCGCTTGGCTGACTCCGACTACTACTAGTCCTCTTCAACGAACAGGGATCCTGACTATAACGAACAGAGATCCTGACTTCAACGGACAGGGATCCTGACTTCAACGAACAGGGATCCTGACTTCAACGAACAGGGATCCTGACAGCCGCTTGGCTGACTCCGACTACTACTAGTCCTTTGACTCCTCTCCCCTCCGAAGCTTGGCTTGACTCCGACTACTTCTAGTCCTCCGACTCCTCTCCCCTCCGACGCTTGGAATCCTGACTTCAACGAACAGGGATCCTGACTTCAACGAACATTGATCCTGACTTCAACGAACACGGCTCCTGACAGCCGCTTGGCTGACTCCGACTACTACTAGTCCTCTTCAACGAACAGGGATCCTGACTATAACGAACAGAGATCCTGACTATAACGAACAGAGATCCTGACTTCAACGAACAGGAATCCTGACTTCAACGAACACGGATCCTGACTTCAACGAACAGGGATCCTGACTTCAACGAACAGGGATCCTGACTTCAACGAACTCGGCTCCTGACAGCCGCTTGGCTGACTCCGACTACTACTAGTCCTCCGACTCCTCTCCCCTCCGAAGCTTGGCTTGACTCCGACTACTTCTAGTCCTCCGACTCCTCTCCCCTCCGACGCTTGGAATCCTGACTTCAACGAACAGAGATCCTGACTTCAACGAACAGGGATCCTGACTTCAACGAACAGAGATCCTGACTTCAACGAACAGGAATCCTGACTTCAACGAACACGGATCCTGACTTCAACGAACATGGATCCTGACTATAACGAACAGAGATCCTGACTTCAACGAACAGGGATCCTGACTTCAACGAACAGGGATCCTGACTTCAACGAACACGGCTCCTGACAGCCGCTTGGCTGACTCCGACTACTACTAGTCAACTTCAACGAACAGGGATCCTGACTATAACGAACAGAGATCCTGACTTCAACGGACAGGGATCCTGACTTCAACGAACAGGGATCCTGACTTCAACGAACAGGGATCCTGACAGCCGCTTGGCTGACTCCGACTACTACTAGTCCTTTGACTCCTCTCCCCTCCGAAGCTTGGCTTGACTCCGACTTCTTCTAGTCCTCCGACTCCTCTCCCCTCCGACGCTTGGAATCCTGACTTCAACGAACAGGGATCCTGACTTCAACGAACACGGCTCCTGACAGCCGCTTGGCTGACTCCGACTACTACTAGTCCTCTTCAACGAACAGGGATCCTGACTATAACGAACAGAGATCCTGACTTCAACGAACAGGGATCCTGACTTCAACGAACAGGGATCCTGACTTCAACGAACAGGGATCCTGACTTCAACGAACAGGGATACTGACTTCAACAAACAAGGATCCTGACTTCAACGAACTCGGCTCCTGAAAGCCGCTTGGCTGACTCCGACTACTACTAGTCCTCCGACTCCTCTCCCCTCCGACGCTTGATCCAGGAGATCCAAGGACCCTTTGATTCGGGATATCCAAGGACCCTTGAGCCAAGCACCGGGAGATCCAAGGACCCTTTGATCAAGGAGATTCAAGGATCCTTGATCCAAGGACCCTTTGATCCGGGAGATCCAAAAACCCTTTGATCAAGGAGATCCAAGGATCCTTGATCCAAGGACCCTTCAACCCGGGAGATACAAGGACCCTTTGCTCCGGGAGATCCAAGGACCCTTTGATCCGGAAGATCCAAGGATCCTTGATCCAAGGACCCTTTGATCCAGGAGATCCGAAGATCCTTGAACCAAGGACCCTTTGATCCGGGAGATCCAAAGATCCTTGAAACAAGGACCCTTTAATCCGGGAGATCCAAGGACCCTTTGATCCGGGAGATCCAAGCATCCTTTGATCCGGGAGATCCGAGGATCCTTGATCCAAGGACCCTTTGATCTGGGAGATCGAATGACCCTTTGATCCGGGAGATTCAAGGACCCTTTGATACGGCAGATCCAAGGACAATTGATCCAAGGACCCTTTGATCCGGGAGATCCAAAGATCCTTGATCCAAGGACCCTTTGATCCGGAAGATTCAAGGATCCTTGATCCAAGGACCTTTTTATCCGGGAGATCCAAGGACCCTTTGATCCGGGAGATCCAAGGACCCTTTGATCCGGGAGATCCAAGGACCCTTTGATTCGGGAGATCCAAGGACCCTTGATCCAAGAACCCTTTGATCTGGGAGATCCAAAGATCCTTTATCATAGGACCCTTTGATCCGGGAGATCCAAGGACCCTTTGATCAAGGAGATCCAAGGACCCTTTGATCCGGGAGATCCAAACATCCTTGATCCAAGGACCCTTTGACCCGGGAGATCAAAGGACCCTTTGATCCAGGAGATACAAGGACCCTTTGATTCGGGAGATCCAAGGCCCCTTGATCCAAGAACCCTTAGATTCGGGAGATCCAAGGACCCTTTGATCAAGGAGATCCAAGGATCCTTGATCCAAGGACCCTTTGATCCGGGAGATCCAAGGACCCTTTGATCAAGGAGATCCAAGGACCCTTGATCCAAGGACCCTTTGATCCGGGAGATCCAAAGATCCTTGATCCAAGGACCCTTTGATCCGGGCGATCCAAGCACCCTTTGATCCGGGAGATCCAAAGATTCTTGATCCAAGGACCCTTTGACCCGGAAGATCCAAGGACCCTTTGATCCAGGAGATACAAGGACCCTTTGATTCGGGAGATCCAAGGCCCCTTGATCAAAGGACCCTTAGATTCGGTTGATCCAAGGACCCTTTGATCCGGGAGATCCAAGGACACATGATCCAAGGACCCTTTGAACCGGGAGATCCAAGGATCCTTTCATTCGGGAGATCCAAGGACCCTTGATCCAAGGACCCTTTGATCCGGGAGATTCAAGGATCCTTGATCCAAGGACCCTTTGATCCGGGAGATCCAAGGACCCTTTGATCCGGGAGATCCAAGGACCCTTTGATCCGGGAGATCCAAGGACACATGATCCAAGGACCCTTTGAACCGGAAGATTCAAGGATCCTTGATCCAAGGATCGTTTGATCCGGGAGATCCAAGGACACTTTGATTCGGGAGATCCAAGGACCCCTTGATCCGGGAGATCCAAGGACCCTTTGATCAAGGAGATCCAAGGACCCTTGATCCAAGGACCCTTTGATCCGGGAGATCCTTGATCCAAGGACCCTTTGATCCGGGCGATCCAAGGACCCTTTGATCAAGGAGATCCAAGGACCCTTGATCCAAGGACCCTTTGATCCGGGAGATCCAAGGACCCTTTGATCAAGGAGATCCAAGGATCCTTGATCCAAGGACCCTTTGATCCGGGAGATCCAAGGACACATGATCCAAGGACCCTTTGAACCGGGAGATCCAAGGACCCTTTGATCCGGGAGATCCAAAGATCCTTGATCCAAGGACCCTTTGATCCGGGAGATCCAAGGACCCTTTCATTCGGGAGATCCAAGGACCCTTGATCCATGGACCCTTTGATCCGGGAGATCCAAAGATCCTTGATCCAAGGACCCTTTGATCCGGGAGATTCAAGGATCCTTGATCCAAGGACCCTTTGATCCGGGAGATCCAGGGACCCTTTGATCCGGGAGATCCAAGGACCCTTTGATCCGGGAGATCCAAGGACCCTTTGATCCGGGAGATCCAAGGACCCTTTGATCCGGGAGGTCCAAGGACCCTTGATCCAAGGACCCTTAGATCCGGGCGATCCAAGGACCCTTTGATCAAGGAGATCCAAGGATCCTTGATCCAAGGACCCTTTGATCCGGGAGATCCAAGGACACAAGATCCGAGGACCCTTTGAACCGGGAGATCCAAGGATCCTTGATCCAAGGACCCTTTGATCCGGGAGATCCAAGGACCCTTTGATCCGGGAGATCCAAGGACCCTTTGATCCGGGAGATCCAAGGACCCTTTGATCCGGTAGATCCAAGGACACATGATCCAAGGACCCTTTGAACCGGAAGATTCAAGGATCCTTGATCCAAGGATCGTTTGATCCGGGAGATCCAAGGACACTTTGATTCGGGAGATCCAAGGACCCCTTGATCCGGGAGATCCAAGGACCCTTTGATCAAGGAGATCCAAGGACCCTTGATCCAAGGACCCTTTGATCCGGGAGATCCAAAGATCCTTGATCCAAGGACCCTTTGATCCGGGCGATCCAAGGACCCTTTGATCAAGGAGATCCAAGGATCCTTGATCCAAGGACCCTTTGATCCGGGAGATCCAAGGACCCTTTGATCAAGGAGATCCAAGGATCCTTGATCCAAGGACCCTTTGATCCGGGAGATCCAAGGACACATGATCCAAGGACCCTTTGAACCGGGAGATCCAAGGACCCTTTGATCCGGGAGATCCAAAGATCCTTGATCCAAGGACCCTTTGATCCGGGAGATCCAAGGACCCTTTCATTCGGGAGATCCAAGGACCCTTGATCCATGGACCCTTTGATCCGGGAGATCCAAAGATCCTTGATCCAAGGACCCTTTGATCCGGGAGATTCAAGGATCCTTGATCCAAGGACCCTTTGATCCGGGAGATCCAGGGACCCTTTGATCCGGGAGATCCAAGGACCCTTTGATTCGGGAGATCCAAGGACCCTTTGATCCGGGAGGTCCAAGGACCCTTGATCCAAGGACCCTTAGATCCGGGCGATCCAAGGACCATTTGATCAAGGAGATCCAAGGATCCTTGATCCAAGGACCCTTTGATCCGGGAGATCCAAGGACACATGATCCGAGGACCCTTTGAACCGGGAGATCCAAGGATCCTTGATCCAAGGACCCTTTGATCCGGGAGATCCAAGGACACATGATCCAAGGACCCTTTGAACTGGAAGATTCAAGGATCCTTGATCCAAGGATCCTTTCATCCGGGAGATCCAAGGACCCTTTGATTCGGGAAATCCAAGGACCCTTTGATTCGGGAGATCCAAGGACCCTTGATCCAAGCACCGGGAGATCCAAGGACCCTTTGATCAAGGAGATTCAAGAATCCTTGATCCAAGGACCCTTTGATCCGGGAGATCCAAAAACCCTTTGATCAAGGAGATCCAAGGATCCTTGATCCACGGACCCTTCAACCCGGGAGATACAAGGACCCTTTGATCAAGGAGATCCAAGGACCCTTGATCCAAGGACCCTTAGATCCGGGAGATCCAAAGATATTTGATCCAAGGACCCTTTGATCCGGGCGATCCAAGGACCCTTTGATCAAGGAGATCCAAGGATCCTTGATCCAAACAGGGATCCTGACTTCAACGAACAGGGATCCTGACTTCAACGAACAGGGATCCTGACTTCAACGAACACGGCTCCTGACAGCCGCTTGGCTGACTCCGACTACTACTAGTCCTCTTCAACGAACTTCAACGAACAGGGGTCCTGACTATAACGAACAGAGATCCTGACTTCAACGAACAGGGATCCTGACGTCAACGAACTGGGATCCTGACTTCAACGAACAGGGATCCTGGCTTCAACGAACAGGGATCCTGACAGCCGCTTGGCTGACTCCGACTACTAATAGTCCTCCGACTCCTCTCCCCTCCGAAGCTTGGCTTGACTCCGACTACTTCTAGTCCTCCGACTCCTCTCCCCTCCGACGCTTGGCTTGACTCCGACTACTACTAGTCCTATATAACGGTGGCAACGCTTTTTTAGCTTGTTGTGTGATAATTATAGAACAAGTCAATCTTTTTCCAATTCCAAGGAGTCAAGAGAAAGAAGAAATTCGGATACCTTATATACTGCATCCTGAAGAAAACGGGGGGTCATTCTAGTGCCCCCCTTGCCCGTAAGTCTTCTTTTTGTGGCTTTCTCGAACATTTATCCCGCACTTCTATTTCTACATATTGTTGGCATCGCAGTGGCGACGCACCAAAGTTCTCAAAAAAATACAGTGGAAAGAGAACACTCCGTAACCCCACAGTCATCTACGCCTTCATTCGGAATTTGGC
This sequence comes from Branchinecta lindahli, assembly GCA_023053555.1. Lineage (NCBI taxonomy): Eukaryota > Metazoa > Arthropoda > Branchiopoda > Anostraca > Branchinectidae > Branchinecta > Branchinecta lindahli. The sequence continues at coordinate 49,799 of JAKZAO010000046.1, read as the reverse complement.
GCTGAAAACGAAGTGGCGGTAGCACTGGTTTTCAAACGGTTACGTAGTGCAGTATTATTGGCGTCTGCCTTTGTTTTAGATACGCCGAGAACAGCGTTGCGACTCGACGGAAGTCAAGGAAATCGAAGAAGTCAAGGAAAGTCGAAGAAAGAAACTGAAGAAAAAAAATGAACTGTGGCAACTGCAAGGCACCGACGAAACCAACTGATTCGCTTGCTTGCAAAACCTGCAACAATGTCTTTCACCTGAAATGCTTACGCATCACTTCGGCCGACGCGAAAGTTGTTGCACCAACTTGGAAATGCAAAACCTGCACAACTTCGTCTCCGTCCGTTGGGAAAGGAAAACCAAGTCAAACCCAACAGAAGCACCTGAACTCTCCGCTGCCATTGCAGCAAAGTGGAATTTCAGTGCAAACGCACGATCTAGCGGCGCTGCCTTTGCAGCAAGGAGGTGCATCGCAATCGAAAGATGCAACCCCGCTGCCACTGCAGCAAGGAGGCTCATTGCAATCGCTTAATGGAACTTCAGATGTAGCTGCAGCCAACCAATTGATGCAGCTCTGCAGCTATTGCCACTTGCAAACGGATGAAGCTACAGCCTTGAAATGTTTTTTCTGTTCTGAACTCGAGCACGCTTCATGCAGAGGAATTCAACTCGATCTGTTTTTGGCACTGAAGGCTCACGACCCAAACCTCGACTTACTGAGGTATGAATGCTCAAGCTGTAAGAAAAGAAGCGTTGCCTTCCTTCAGCTGAAACTTCGAGAGGCACTTCAAGCCAGTGGGGGCGGGATCCAGGTTCCAGCAGCGGCTCCACTTCCCAAGCCAACGCAACAAGTCTCTCGTCAGTCCCAGTCCGATTGTGAAACCACTGTGAGCACGCTTATAAAAGCTGAGCGCGAGAAGACGCTTAGAGAAGAAAAAAGCGGCAATGTTGTCGTTTTTGGACTCCCAGAGGCGAGTAGTGGTACAGATGAGGAGTCTGTGATCCAGCTCACAGAAGACAACGATCTCGGTGCACAACTTACTAGCGCTGATATCTCAGAAACAGTGAGAATTGGTGCACCAAGAACGGACGGTAATCCACGCCTCCTGGTTGTCAAGTTGCGTAAAGAATCGATTGAGTCAATGGAAAAGCGCAAAAAAATTCTGAAATTTGCTCCGAACTTGAGAAAGGCTAGAGATGGCATAACGAAAAAACAGGTCTACATAAACCCAGACCTGACCCCTATGCAAAGATCCATTCGCGCCTTGGAACGCCAATCACGCAACACCGCCAACGCTCAAACACGCCCTTCAACTATCCAGAGCGGACAAACGAATTCCTGTGGAAACGAGGCTTCCGGATCTCGCCAAAACTGACAAAAAAAAACGACAAAGTCCCCCGTCTTTCAGAAACCAAAACGCTAACACTAAATGTCTGTTTTTCAACGCCGATTCTCTTTTAAACACAAATGGAAGAAACTAGACTTCTTATACAACTAGAACAACCCGACATTGTTGCTGTTGCAGAAGTAAAACCAAAAAACTGCAGATACCTACCAACATTAGCAGAATTAAAACTCCCGGGATACTATGCTTACGATGTGAATCTGGATACTGAAACAGGACGAGGCATTGTTTGCTACTGTAAGGAAGGACTTGCGGCATACCCTGTCCCGCGGAATGAGAATGCTCCGCAATCGCAAGAAATTCTGTGGTTACGCATAAAACCGAAATCTGGAAAATCAACCGTATTGGGTGTATGCTACCGTAGTCCCAACAGGAAACCCGAAAATGACGCTGCACTGTGTAGAGAAATATCTGATATGGCAAGCCGTTCAACCCAGAACTTTGTATTAGTGGGTGACTTCAACTTACCTAAAGTGGACTGGAAAGACCGTTACACGAATGTCCACCTAGCTTAGCAGAGCGCACATTCTTGGACTGCTTCAACGATCACTTCCTTGAACAGCTTGTCAGCGAACCAACTCGCTTCAGAGGAACAAATAAACCAAGTTTGCTTGACTTATTACTCGCTACCGACCCGGATTCAGTCAGTGAAGTTAAAGTGGAAGCACCTGTCGGCAAGTCGGATCATGCAGTTATCGTTTTCAACATGCACATTCAACATAATAAAGTGATTAGAAAACAAAGGCGAAACTACTACAAAGGAAACTTTGAAGCACTGCGAAGTGAACTTGGGGAAGTTGACTGGGAACAGGAATTCCAAGGCCTAGAGTCTCTTGACTGCCTCTACCAGAAGTTCCTAACTATTGTCCAGTCGGCAGAGGACAAACACATCCCTCTGGTGCACCACAGCTCCCGAGCTGCGCTCACGTCTAGTACTGTCAAATTACTAATGGAAAAGAGACAAGCTTGGAGAGACTACAAGTCTGAGAAAGAAACGCCCTCAAGAAAAGAAGACTTCAGACGTCTGCGAAACAGAGTGCGAAAAGCAACCAGAATAGAGGCAAAAAACAGAGAGGAATTATTGGCAAGAGCCGCTAAAGATAACCCAAAGAGTTTTTGGAAATACATTAACTCCAAACGTAAGAATCCCATCACCATCCCGCCACTGAATGACGATTGCTCAAGTTTTCCAGCTGAGGAACCGACAGAAAAAGCCAATGTTCTCAACAGACATTTCTCTGCCGTCTTCACGCGCGAGCCTCCTATAAACAGCACAGAGCAAAATGCTAGTTGCTCCCAGGAAGATCCCTTTTCCCAGCTTCAGTTAAACGCAAATACAGTCCTGCAGAAACTAAAAAAGCTAAACACGACAAAATCTCCTGGCCCCGACAAGCTACATCCGAGAATCCTTAAGGAAGCCGCAGCGGTCCTTTCCGGTCCAATGACCTATATTTACCAGAGATCAATGGAAAGCGGCCAGCTTCCAAGAATCTGGAAAATTGCGGTCGTCGTCCCACTGTTCAAGTCTGGGAAAAAAGAACTTCCTTCTAACTATAGACCTATTAGTCTCACCTGCATTACTTGTAAGATCCTAGAGTCAATAATCTCAGACCACATCCTCAATCATTTGAGGGAAAGAAAGTTACTCTCAGATAAGCAGTTTGGATTTCTCAGAGGTCGCTCAGCCGAGATTCAGATGCTGCTTGCTGTGGAGGATTGGAAAAATAATATCGACAAAGGATTTCAAATAGACCTTATCTAGCTGGACTTGAAAAAGGCATTCGACAAAGTTCCTCACCAAAGACTTATTCAAAAGCTGGCTAAGTAAGGCCTCGGCTCGCCACAAACATCAAGCCTTGCTCGGTGGATAGGGAATTTTCTAACCAGTAGAACTCAGACAGTCTCGGTAGAAGGACATCTTAGCGACTTAGAGATAGATGTACTTAGTGGTGTCCCACAAGGTTCCGTTCTGGGCCCGTTGCTTTTCAACCTGTACATCAATGACCTTACAGATGGAATCAAATCCACAGCGCTTCTCTACGCGGATGATACGAAACTTTATAGAGTCATAACTTGTCAGGAAGACTCAGATACACTCCAGGCTGACATCAAACGGGTTGAGCTGTGGATGAGAAATTGGCTGATGGAGCTAAACATTCCTAAGTGTCACCACCTTGCACTTGGAAATCCATCGTTTTCCACATCATACTGCCTGGGAGAGGAAATTATATCCAAGAGTGAATCGGAGCGAGACCTAGGGATAATTGTGGACACAAGAATCGATTTTAGCCAGCATTATGCCTCGATCATAGCGAAGGCGAGCAGAGTTGCGGGCCTGATACGTCGTTCATTCAGGTTCACTGATGAGAAAATGCTGGTAGCTTTATACAAGTCACTGGTTCGACCAATATTAGAATATGGCCACTGCTCAACGCGTCCGTTCTATAACTAAGACCTGGACTCCCTGGAAAAGGTACAACGAAGAATAACAAAATTTCCAGCAGGCCTTTGCTTACTCTCCTACGAAGAGCGTCTCAAGCGTCTTGGTCTACCGGCACTTGCATACCGATTCCTGCGAGGCGACCTGATTGAGCTCTATAAACTTTGCCACAATTTTTACGATAATGTTTCAGCCGAGCAAATCGTACAGTTCAATCAGAGCCACCTTCGTGGTCATTCACTCAAGTTGAAGGGACAGCGATTTGTCAAAGACATTGGTCGCTGGACGTTCCAGAACCGAATAGTGGAAGAATGGAATGCTTTGCCGGAAGAGGTCATCAGTTCCCCGTCCATTGACGCTTTCAAATCCAGGCTCGACAGCTATTATGGCCCAAGGGCATTTAGCCCAGAGATGTTTAGAAGAGAAATTTAGTTTATAATTTGTTGTTCATTTTGTAGAGGCCATGTGCCTTATTTTTGCATTATATTATTATTATTATTATTATTATATATATGTTTCGGAAGCCTCCGGTGAGAGTAGAATGGCACAACTACCGATACTTGTGGACTTAGTCGAATTTCAATCTTGAGAAACAGGGATCCTGCCTTTAACAAACAGAGATCCTGACTTCAACGAACAGGGATTCTGACTTCAACGAACAGGGATCCTGACTTCAACGAACAGGGATCCTGACTTCAACGAACTCGGCTCCTGACAGCCGCTTGGCTGACTCCGACTACTACTAGTCCTCCGACTCCTCTCCCCTCCGAAGCTTGGCTTGACTCCGACTACTTCTAGTCCTCCGACTCCTCTCCCCTCCGACGCTTGGAATCCTGACTTCAACGAACAGGGATCCTGACTTCAACGAACAGGGATCCTGACTTCAACGAACACGGCTCCTGACAGCCGCTTGGCTGACTCCGACTACTCCTAGTCCTCTTCAACGAACTTCAACGAACAGGGATCCTGACTATAACGAACAGAGATCCTGACTTCAACGAACAGGGATCCTGACTTCAACGAACACGGATCCTGACTTCAACGAACAGGGATCCTGACTTCAACGAACAGGGATCCTGACTTCAACGAACTCGGCTCCTGACAGCCGCTTGGCTGACTCCGACTACTACTAGTCCTCCGACTCCTCTCCCCTCCGAAGCTTGGCTTGACTCCGACTACTTCTATTCCTCCGACTCCTCTCCCCTCCGACGCTTGGCTTGACTCCGACTACTGCTAGTCCTATATATATGTTTCGGAAGCCTCCGGTGAGAGTAGAATGGCACAACTACAGATACTTCTGGACTTTCTTTGTGAACAGAGTCAGGATCTCTGTTCGTTAAAGTCAGGATCCCTGTTTCTCAAGATTGAAATTCGACCAAGTCCGCAAGTATCGGTAGTTGTGCCATTCTACTCTCACCGGAGGCTTCCGAAACATATATATAGGACTAGTAGTAGTCGGAGTCAAGCCAAGCGTCGGAGGGGAGAGGAGTCGGAGGACTAGAAGTTGTCGGAGTCAAGCCAAGCTTCGGAGGGGAGAGGAGTCGGAGGACTAGTAGTAGTCGGAGTCAGCCAAGCGGCTGTCAGGATCCCTGTTCGTTGAAGTCTGGATCCCTGTTCGTTGAAGTCAGGATCCCTGTTCGTTGAAGTCAGGATCTCTGTTCGTTATAGTCAGGATTCCTGTTCGTTGAAGAGGACTAGTAGTAGTCGGAGTCAGCCAAGCGGCTGTCAGGACCCGTGTTCGTTGAAGTCAGGATCCCTGTTCGTTGAATTCAGGATCCCTGTTCGTTGAAGTCAGGATCCCTGTTCGTTGAAGTCAGGATCCCTGTTCGTTGAAGTCAGGAACCCTGTTCGTTGAAGTCAGGATCCCTGTTCGTTGAAGTCAGGATCTCTGTTCGTTATAGTCAGGATCCCTGCTCGTTGAAGTTCGTTGAAGAGGACTAGTAGTAGTCGGAGTCAGCCAAGCGGCTGTCAGGAGCCGTGTTCGTTGAAGTCAGGATCCCTGTTCACTGAAGTCAAGATTCCAAGCGTTTTTTTTTTTTTTTTTTTTTTTAACTTTTATTTAAAACCTTTGGTACAAAGCATTTACTTCTCCATTTCACTATTCTTGATGTTTGCTCGATTCTAGATCTGTAGGCACCATGAGCCGTGGCGTGATAACTGTGAGCTTCTCCGGCGAGTAGAAAAAAAGGGCTGCAAAAAAGACAAAAAATAACTTAGCCTACGTCAAACGAGATCACTAAAACAAAGGTAATTTAAGCAATTCAATCATCTAAAAAAAAAAATAAAAATAAAAAATAAATTTGGGCAATTAAACTAAATTGCAAAATTTTTTAAATCTGAGCAGTTTAAAAAACTAAAACAGATTTCATTTAGAGGCAAACTAAAAACCAATTACCAATTTAAAAAAAAATTTGCCTAGCCGCTTTGCAGGCTGCCCTTCCGTCATAGGGCACCCCTTCCACGGTGGCACAAAAAACCTTACTAAAATTACTAAAACGCCTCTTTTCTTTAACCTCCAAATCCATCTGTTTAACCAAAAACAAACCAACCACCCTCCCAATTTCCTTACTCTAATAACCCATTGAAACTACCCAAATGAAAAACTTTGCCTTTACAAACAAAAAATTACAATAGGTAGACAAAGTTTTTCATTTATCTATCACCCAAAAAAAAATTACTTTTCTCAATTCTCTCTCAACCCCTTTAAACTGCTCAATCTTTAAAAAACCTCAAAAAACAAAACTTTCTTTTATCTCATTTTTAATTTAATTAAATTTCCTTGCACTAGAACTAAAAAACCTTTCACATAAAATCAAAATCCTTAAAAAACTTAGTCCATTTCCTTTGGGATCTCATTAATTCTACCTTCTTTTCAAAAATTTTAACAAAACTCTTTTTACAAATCCTAGCTTTCTTTTTCCTTCTTGACCAAACATAATGACACAGATTTCCAATCAAAAAACAAACAAAATTTTTTTCCTTTTCCTCCGACATATCCTCTATGTCAAATTTTATCATTTTTATCCTCCCTTCTAATGAATCTATTTTTAAATTAAATTTTTTTCCAACATCAAAAATTAATTTAAAAATATCAAAATTTCCTTCACATTCAAACAACTCGTGAACTATCCCATTAATAGCATTCCCCCCACATAACAAACATGAAATATTATCATCTCTCATGAACCGCGCAATCCTATTTCTAAACGGTAAAATCAAATGGATAAGCTGGAACATTGTTTCTCTTACCTTCGGCTCTAGGGGGAAAGCGTGTAAATTTTTGAAAGCATTTTCGAAATTTACATACGGCTCCTTCTCCAAAACGTGGTAAGATGCGTCACCTCTTTCACTATCTAAAAGCTGATTTATTGTTTTCTTCAAAGAATCTTGACTTTCAGATAGCATATTTTGTTCTCGCAGCTTTATGAGGACTTCTTTCACATCTTCTATGAAAAATGGCAGTGTCTGATTTCTATTTTCCTGGTTATTTAGAAATTCAATGAGCCATTGTTTAGTCCAATGGAAGTGGGTTTGAGGTCCATTTAGAAATTCAAGCAGGCTTCTTATTCTTAGGTTCTTAGATAGTGTCTGAAAATCTAAAACTCCAAGTCCACCTTTCTCCTTTGGTTGGAAAAGCATATTTTTACTTAACTTTTCAAATTTTCCTTTCCAAATGAAACGCCAAAAAAGAGTTTCGACCTTTTTTATTGTTTTTCCGGGAATCGGTGCCACTGGTGCAAGGTATAGGAGCCTCGGTATGCAGTACATATTTAGGAATTTCACTCTTTGGAAGAGTGTAAGGTCTCTGTTTCCCTCTTTTCCCAATAATATGCACTGAATTTCTCTTTCTTTCTTTTCACATTCTCTAGTCCAGATGTCTTCCGTTGTCGTAAAACTCACCCCCAGAATTTTAACTTCATTTTCTATTTCAATCCAGCTTATTTTTTCAAGTTCATTTTTCATTTCCTCTTCAGCTTTTATGACTAGCATTTTGCTTTTCCGTCTGTGAATCTTTATGTGGTAATGTTCTTCATACCAAGTGAGGGCTTTCAGTGCCTCATTTGCATCTTGTAGGCCTCCTAGACCGAAGGTTGCATCATCTATGAAAGCTTCAGACTTCATCATTTTTGTCTCACTTACTGGAATCCCGGTAGTCCTCTTTTCCACATACTTAATCAGAGGATCAAGGAATAACTCGAAAAGGAATGACGAACTAGGGTCTCCTTGACGAAGCCCAATTTCAAGCGGGAACTTTCTCGTTAGAGATCCATTTACTAGTACTTGAGACGAAGCCCTCGCATACAGATTCTTGTAAAAAGTCACATATTCTTGGGAAAATTTAAACTTTTTTGCCATCAAAGCCCACAGGAGCTCTCGAGTGACCGAGTCGTAGGCTTTGATCAAATCAATGCATAGTAGGACTAGTAGAGGATAATTTTTTAGCAATTCTTCATCTTTCCTAAGAATCAGGTCCCTAAGGACCCCAAGTATATGTTGAATTTTCCTGCCCCTTATCCCTCCGTGTTGGTAGTCACCCAGTAATCCTCCAATTATATTTCGCAGCCGATTCATCAGTACTTTGGAGCATAAGCGTGTGTCGCACGGAAGTAAAGATATTGGCCTCCAGTTCTGAAGGTCTGACTTTTCGCCTTTTTTTGGTATTAAAGTTAGAACTGACTGAGTTTGTGACTCCTCTGCTCCACAGTGAATCATCTCATCCATGGCCCCGATCAAAACTTCTGAAATCTCTGAGTAGAAGTGTTTATAAAAAGAGTATCCAAGGCCATCTTTACCGGGGGATTTTCCGTTTTTTGTCCGACTGAGCGCTACTTTAACTTCCTGTTCCGAAATATTTTGCGTAAGTAAATCGTTCTCCTCGGAACTTACTATCCTGTTTACATCAAAACCGTCCAGATATTCTTCAGATGAGGGGTGATTCTCCTTTCGTGAGTATATTTTCTGATAAAATCCATATACTTCCTTTTGGATTTTCTCTTCATCTTCCAACAGAATGCCTTCCTTGTTCTTCACTTTTTGAATTGTTTGGTCTTCTCTTTTTTTTTTCATTTTCTGAATTGCTGCTAGCGAGATTTGTTCTCCCGCGTACAAATCTCCCAGCCAGTTTGTCTTTCTCCATGAGTCGAATTTTTCTTGTTCAATATTTTGTATTTCTGTTCGGACTTCATGATACTCATGTAACGCTGATGCATCACCTCCATCAATCTCTTGTTTTAAAGCGGCTAAGACTCTGCGTAGATGCCGCGCATGGGAATTTTTTTCCATTTTATTCTCTTTTTCTAATCTTTGCATGAAAGCTCGGATTTTTTCTTTTAGCATCAACCATTTTTCTAAGTTACTTTTATCTGATTCTTGCTTTTTTAAAATTTCTTTAATTTCTTTTCTTGTCAGTTCTCGGTTTGTTTTATCATTAAGAAAATCGGGATGTGCTTTCCAATACGGGGGTTTTCGGTACTTTTTTTTACGATGAACTGCTTGTAGATCCATTCGGACTGCACTGTGATCTGTGAAATGAACTTCTTCTAAATGAATTTCACCAATTTGTCCGATTAAATCCTGTGAAACGTATATTCTATCAATTCTGCTAGCGCCATGAAAACCAATCCTAGTAAAGCTTACTGGATGGTTTTGGGATTTCCAAACATCTTTGAGTTTATAAGCCTCAATGAGACTCCTCAATTGGTCGCTCATTTTTCTCTTTGTACTTCCGCTTGTTTTTGTTAGAATATCTTCATTTTCCAGGACACAGTTGAAATCTCCAAGTAAAATAACTTGCCCTTGTATCGGAATAAAACGAGGCAATTCAAATTTTATCATATGTTCTCGCTCTTGAAAATTATTTGTTCCTGACGGTAGGTGTACATTTAGAAAAGTTACCTCCATTATTTTTAAACTACATATTTTACCATCATCATTAAACTGGAAATCCTCCGGGTTTGTTTTTATTTCATTTTTAACAAGGAAACCTGTGTCATTTGTGCTACCTGCTGCCATGAAATTATATCCTGTTTTTTCTATTCCAGATATTTTGGGGCAGTCCACTTCCTGTACAGCGAGAATTTCGAGTCCTGATTTTCCTAAATATTCCTTGAAAATTTCCTTTCGTCTTCCCTGTTTCAGACCATTCAGGTTGAGCGTTCCAATTTTCTTGATCATTGCTGATTTTTGGTGTTTTTAATATTTTGCACCTTTTTCTTTGGATCTGGTTTCTCGAGCTCCATCGTGTCTGATGCGTTGCTTCTTTCTCTTTTCGGGGTTGGTATAATCTTTTCTTGTTCTTTCGATCCGGAAAAGGACGCCCCGCGTTCAGTTTTCTCAGATCGAGCTGCAAAGTTTTTCGCTCCTGGTTTGGGAATTTCTCTCTTTGATCTTGTTTCCTTTCCGCTTGATGTTTTCTCATTCTCCTCCTTTCTTTCTGTCGACTTTGGTTCCTTTGGCGCGTCTGGCTTGCTCTTTTCTAAGGCTTTTAGAACCAAGTCAACTGCTTCTCCTGATTGCAGATTTTCGATATTTGAGGAAGAAGATGGGACCGGTTCTATACCTAGAAATCGGAAAGCCGGCGCCCTGGGGGTTTCCAGGGTTGGGAATTCTGTTGACCCAGAATTTCCGAGGGGGAAAGGTGTAGAGCAAATAGCTGCGGGGGTTTTTTCAATTTGGGGGCGGTTCCATACTACTGAATTTGATTTTGGTCTCCGTTTCTTCGGACAAAGGTTGGCCTCATGAGTCGTTTCGTGACAAATGAAACACTGTTTGGGTTGATTCTCGTAGTAAACAAAAAATTTTTCATCGTTCCAACATAGGGAAGGCGGTATATCATTTGCTATATGCATGAGGGCTGTGGCCCTCCCACTCAATACGTCTATCAGATCCCCTCCCTCATATTTTCTTCTTCTAACGTTTATGACCTCTCCATACTTTCCAAGTAGACCTGCTATCTCTTGATCTGTCGCTTCACCCGGTATTTTTCTCATAGATACCACGACTGGGCGCTTACCCATTCTGTCGAAAGTTATTGGGAATCTTTCTCCGTCGAAAGAGAATTTCAAATCATTCCATCTTCCGCAAAAATCATCAGCAACGCTTGGACTCATTAGAGTAACCCGTACCATTCCATATCTTTTCAAATCATCCGAATCTATTGCCCTTGTATTCGCACTGTTCAGTCCAATACCTCTTAGCCATCTGTGGATATCCAATTCCGTTACTAGCTGTCCAAGCTGTTCTGGCATAGCCCGGAAGCTAAAACAAACCGTTGCTTTCCCCATCCTAGAGTTTTTACAAACTATGCTATTCTAACCTACAAAATATATTTTTTTTTCCTTTTTTTTATACTTAACCTATTCTAACCTACTAAAAACCCTATGAAAATACAAATAAAAAACAAAAACTCGGAACGCTCTTATCTGTTAATGCTGAGTGCCCTGCATTGACCGCGAATAGGACGCTGTGACGTAATCTTCGTAATCAGTCGACAAGATATTTCACCCGTCCGCTTCGCACAAGAGCCAACTCACGACTGAACGTTGAAGTCAGGATCCCTGTTCGTTGAAGTCAGGATCCCTGTTCGTTGAAGTCAGGATCCTTGTTCGTTGAAGTCAGGATCCCTGTTCGTTGAAGTCAGGATCCCTGTTCGTTGAAGTCAGGATCTCTGTTCGTTAAAGTCAGGATCCCTGTTTCTCAAGATTGAAATTCGACTAAGTCCACAAGTATCGGTAGTTGTGCCATTCTACTCTCACCGGAGGCTTCCGAAACATATATATAGGACTAGCAGTAGTCGGAGTCAAGCCAAGCGTCGGAGGGGAGAGGAGTCGGAGGAATAGAAGTAGTCGGAGTCAAGCCAAGCTTCGGAGGGGAGAGGAGTCGGAGGACTAGTAGTAGTCGGAGTCAGCCAAGCGGCTGTCAGGATCCCTGTTCGTTGAAGTCAGGATCCCTGTTCATTGAAGTCAGGATCCCTGTTCGTTGAAGTCAGGATCTCTGTTCGTTATAGTCAGGATCCCTGTTCGTTGAAGTTCGTTGAAGAGGACTAGTAGTAGTCGGAGTCAGCCAAGTGGCTGTCAGGACCCGTGTTCGTTGAAGTCAGGATCCCTGTTCGTTGAAGTCAGGATCCCTGTTCGTTGAAGTCTGGATTCCAAGCGTGGGAGGGGAGAGGAGTCGGAGGACTAGTAGTAGTCGGAGTCAGCCAAGCGGCTGTCAGGAACCGAGTTCGTTGAAGTCAGGATCCCTGTTCGTTGAAGTCAGGATCCCTGTTCGTTGAAGTCAGGATCCCTGTTCGTTGAAGTCAGGATCCCTGTTCGTTGAAGTCAGGATCCCTGTTCGTTGAAGTCAGGATCTCTGTTCGTTATAGTCAGGATCCCTGTTCGTTGAAGTTTGATGAAGAGGACTAGTAGTAGTCGGAGTCAGCCAAGCGGCTGTCAGGAGCCATGTTCGTTGAAGTCAGGATCCCTGTTCGTTGAAGTCAGGATCCCTGTTCGTTGAAGTCAGGATCCCTGTTCGTTGAAGTCAGGATCCCTGTTCGTTGAAGTCAGGATCCCTGTTCGTTGAAGTCAGGATCCCTGTTCGTTGAAGTCAGGATCCCTGTTCGTTGAAGTCAGGATCTAGTTCGTTATAGTCAGGATCCCTGTTCGTTGAAGTTCGTTGAAGTGGACTAGTAGTAGTCGGAGTCAGCCAAGCGGCTGTCAGGAGCCGTGTTCGTTGAAGTCAGGATCCCTGTTCGTTGAAGTCAGGATCCTTGTTCATTGAAGTCAGGATCCCTGTTCGTTGAAGTCAGGATCCCTGTTCGTTTAAGTCAGGATCTCTGTTCCTTAAAGCCAGGATCCCTGTTTCTCAAGATTGAAATTCGACTAAGTCCACAAGTATCGGTAGTTGTGCCATTCTACTCTCACCGGAGGCTTCCGAAACATATATTCCAGTTCGCTGTCATTATAAACCAGTTCGCTGCCGGCATTCATTCCGCGCGGTCGCATTTGAAAACAAGGTTTCGTCCGTGATCATACAAATTTGAATTAGGACCTGACCGTGAAATACAGTTTTTACTGTCGGCAGGCATAGCAGGTGGGCTGTCCTCGCAAAGTTTGGCCGGATTACGGAAGCATCCGTGAGGCACAGCCCTCACGTAAAGTTAAGTCCCGACTTTTGTTGTTGTTTTTCACTGGAAGATGTCATTATCCGAGGATTTATTCCTAAAGAAAATGAAGGAAATACAAGAAACCCTTGCTCCACTGGCGAATCTACCGTCGGCGATCGAGGATCTTAACCGAGGGCTGTCAACTCTGAAAATCGAGCTTACCAGCAAAGTAGAATCATGCGAACAGCAAATTTCAGTTCAAAACACTAGGTTATCGAGCTATGAACGCCGTCTGTCAGCATTAGACAAGGAACTCAGGCGATCGAACCTGGTTTTTTACGGTCTAGCACCCAAAAATAGGAACGTATCACTGCGATCTGAATTTGTTCTAGTTATGAAGTCCATCATACCAAATGTCAACATCTCCGAACACGATATTTCCGACGCATTCCGACTACGGTCAGCAAATGATCCTAAGCCATTACTGGTCAAGTTTGCAAGCAGCGCTACAAGAGATTTGATGATCAGCAATGCTAGAAAGCTCCGCCCCTTTGGCGTTGCTGTGTCGAGTGACTTTACACCTGAAGAAAGGGAGGCAAGAAATAGGCTGAAGGTGGAGATGAAAAAGGCGATCGAAGAAAAAAGAGATGTGAGACTTAGAGGCACTTCTCTCATTGTTGACGGGGTGATTTTCGTCTTCAATAAGAGGGAGAACAAAGTGGAAGAAAAGAAAACGAGACGTGCGCCGGAATCCGCAATTCCGGCACAAGTTGAAAACCAGTCGTCACAAGATCAAAGGGAAAGCGTCCCCTTTCACAGTGAGGCGGTGTCTGAGCCGAGAGCAAGAAGTGCTAGTGTGAATAGTGATGTGAGCGCCATGTCAGGTCTGACAAGATATGGCTCTGTGGAATCCATGGGAAGTGATGATCAGGATAGCACAAATCGCAAGCGTGCAGCTAGTAGTAGCCCTAATGAAGTGCCCCCACCAAGAAGAAACCCGCCACGGACAGGTTCCAACCGCAACGGTCATAATGCAAGTTTCCCGTTTAGACCCAGTGCATAGGAAGAGTTACAGGAGGAAAAGGGGGCTGGTGATTCTCGCTCATATGTATGTGGCCACTGGAATATACAAGGAATTTCCGATGAGAAATTTAAAATATTGTGTTTAGCGAATGAGTGGGACATTATAAGCCTAGTTGAAACATGGAAGGATATGCCCATGGACTCAAGTGAATTCGAATGTCATTCAAAAGAGAGGAAGAAAAGCTCCAATGGAAGAGTTTACGGTGGCGTCGCATTGCTAATCAAGAGAGGAGTATTCAAAGCAAATGCAAGATTGAAAAGTAAGTCAGAAAATATTGTTTGGGTAGCGAGCACTCTGGAAAGTAATGAAGTGCTGTTGTTGGCAAGTGTTTATTTACCCCCAGAATCAAGCAGTTACGTACACGAAGATACTTGGGATTTATTATGTTCGGAGATTAGTTTTTATAGGAAAAAGTATTCGGGTTGTCGTGTGATGATGCTAGGGGACTTTAATGCATACACGCGTGAAGACGAAGCATGTTATTGGTCAGGAAGAAAACTTGAGGAACTGGATAGGGGCGGGGATTGTGTGAATGAGAATGATAGTGTGCGAGGTATGGTGGAGAGGAGAAGTAAGGACCATAAAAGAAAAAGAAATAAATGGGGAGAAAATTTGTTGGATTTGTTAGGAAAGGAAAATTTGGTGATTGTAAATGGTAGAGTCGGGGAGGATTTTGAATTAGGTGGAAGTTTCACTTGTTTTTCGGGGTCACCGAGCGTGATAGATTATATTTTAGTTGACACGTCTCTTTTGCCCGAGTGTAAAAATTTCAGGATTCTGAATGTTATTGGATCAGACCACGTCCCTCTGGAGTTGGAAGTTGAGCTGCGATGTCATCGAAAGTCGCAACTCCAGAAAGGTAAACGAGAAAGGAGTGATGTACAAGTGTATAGGGCTATTTGCGTTAAGGATATAGAAGAGAAAGATTTTATTAGGGCACTAGGAGAAGTTCAGATGGAGTCTAGACTAGATGCATGTTATAATCTTGTTAGGGAAGACCGAGTTGAGGAAGCTGTTAATCATTTATCTCAGGTAATACAGGAAGCAGCAGAAAGTGTGTCAACGAGAGAAAATAATCCAAAGAGGAAGAGGAATAAAGATTTTTTTGATAGAGATTGTGAGGAGAAGCGAAGGGAAGTTGTGTCTGCATTGATAAAAGTGAAGGAGTCAAATGGAGAAGAATTGAAAAATAGGCTTATTGATTATAGAAGGATAAGGAAAGAGTACAAGAAGTTAGTTTCGCAAAAAAAGATAGAAATTGATAAATATAATCTTAGGTTAATAGAAACAAGTTATAAAGAAAAAAATAGTAGAAGATTTTGGAGTAGTATTAGGGAGGAGCTTGGATCTAGAGAAGGAAACCTCACACCAAAAGCGGAAACTTGGCCTGCGGTACTCGAGAGAAAAGATGACGAAGCGATGAGGGAACAGATAGAGCTTGAAGAAATAAAAGAGAAGCTTAGAAGTGCAGATAAGATACCATTGGACGACGAGGACCTTCAGCTACTACAGCCGTTTAAAGAAGAGGAAGTTTGGATAGCAATGAAAACTATGAAAGGTGGGTCGGCGCCAGGGACTGATGGTATTCCCACTGAGCTTTGGAAGTGGGGTCGCGTTTTTTTGGTGCCGCTTCTGGCTTTGGTATTCTCTTCGATCCAGAAGAACGTAGTATGGCCAACCCAGTGGTGTATATCGGTTTTGGTCCCGATATTTAAGAAAGGGGACAAAAGTCAACATGGTAATTATAGAGGGATCCAGTTGGGAAATACGGTGAGTAAATTATTCTGTAGGACAATAGACAATAGATTAAAAAGATGGTTAGAAAAGAAAGGGAATATAAGTGGATTACAGGCAGGATTTCGAGAGGGTTACAGTACACTAGACCAGATTTTTGTGTTAGATGTGTTAGTAAAGAAATATACAAGAAAGAGAACGGGTCGTTTGTTTGTAGCGTTCGTAGACCTTAAAGGTGCGTTCGATAACGTAAGTCGTAAGTTACTGGTGGAGGCTTTGTTGCAGCTGGGATTACCCACTGGATTTATATTGATTGTGTGTGAAATGTATACATTGGTAAAAGTTGTTGTACGGGTGATGGGTAAAATTTCTAGGAGTGTAAGATCTTACGTAGGCGTGAAGCAAGGTTGTACGCTATCACCAAAGCTGTTTAGTTTGTTTTTGAATGATATTGAGAAATTTATGGAAGAGCGAGCGGCACCAACGATAACGCTTCGTGCTACAATGCTATGCTTGCTACTGTTTGCAGACGATATTGTTCTGATTGCAGAATCCGAACAGAAACTGCAAAAGCTACTACAGTTTCTGGGTGAGTATTTGGATAAAAAACGACTTGAGTTGAATGTAGATAAGACAGTAGTAATGATATTTAGAAAGGGAGGGAAAAGACTAGAGAATCCGGAATTCGTGTTTAAGGGGAGAAAAATTGAGGTTAAGGAAGAATGGATGTATTTGGGATGTAAGATGAGTGCACGTGGGGGACCAAGTCAACATATAGAATATTGTGTTACGAAAGGTAAAAGGTGTGTAAGTATGTTGCATGCTAGTAGTTTGAGAAATAGTAGTAATGTAAGAATGGTTAAAGAAGTATTTTTTTCGAAAGTAGTGCCGATAATCCATTATGGAGCAGAGATATGGGGATATGCAGTAGCTGGGAAATTAGATAAGTTGCAATTAAATTATTTTAAAAGGATCCTAGGTGTAAATAATAGAATTAATGGTCTAGTGGTGAAGGGTGATTTAGGTCTATTGTCATTAAGGAGTAGGAGGTTGGCAAGCATGGTAAATTTTTGGGAAAGGATTTTGATTATGCCTCAATCAAGACTATTAAAGGAGGCATACCTAGAATCATTGTGTGATGGAAGGAAGCAGTCTTGGGCACACCAGATTAAGTGTATTTTAGATAATACAGGTTTAAGTAATTTGTGGAACGAAGGGGAAGGTCCAGGATGGGAGTTAGGAAGAGTGACTAGAGTAGTTAGACAGACACTTCAAGACCAAGAAATACAGACGTGGTTATGTGAGGTGAGTAAGTCTGAATCTCTGAGGTTGTGCGCTGGGTCAAAAGAGACATGGGGGGAGGAAATTTATTTTAAGGCAGGGTTAAATAGGGAAGAGTTGGGTTTGTTAATAAGTTTGAGGGCTGATGGGTTACCGCTCGGTGCAAGAAGAAAATATATGGGTAAAAAAGAGGAAAGATCGGGTCCTTACTACTTCTGCCCAATGTGTGGAGAAATGAATGAGGATGTATGCCACCTTTTGTGTGATTGTATAGAGTTGCGGGAACTAACGGAGGAGATTTTCGGGGTGGGGGGAAATGATAAGAAATGGATTATTAAAATGATGGGAAGTAAAGATTTTAAAGAAATAAGAAATGTAGGGAAGTTCCTCAAGTTAGCTTTGAAACACCGGAAAGATTTCTTTTGATGAGAAAGTTGTGTTTATAGTGTTTATAAAGTATTTAGTGTAATTATACGTATGCCAGATTGTTGATTTTTTGTATTGTTTTGTTGCATGATGGCCTGATGGCTTTAATGTGCAAATAAATCATTCATTCATTCATTATATAGGACTAGTAGTAGTCGGAGTCAAGCCAAGCGTCGGAGGGGAGAGGAGTCGGAGGACTAGAAGTAGTCAGAGTCAAGCCAAGCTTCGGAGGGGAGAGGAGTCGGAGGACTAGTAGTAGTCGGAGTCAGCCAAGCGGCTGTCAGGATCCCTGTTCGTTGAAGTCAGGATCCCTGTTCGTTGAAGTCAGGATCCCTGTTCGTTGAAGTCAGGATCTCTGTTCGTTATAGTCAGGATCCCTGTTCGTTGAAGTTCGTTGAAGAGGACTAGTAGTAGTCGGAGTCAGCCAAGCGGCTGTCAGGAGCCGTGTTCGTTGAAGTCAGGATCCCTGTTCGCTGAAGTCAGGATCCCTGTTCGTTGAAGTCAGGATCCCTGTTCGTTGAAGTCAGGATCCCTGTTCGTTGAAGTCAGGATCTCTGTTCGTTATAGTCAGAATCCCTGTTCGTTGAAGTTCGTTGAAGAGGACTAGTAGTAGTGGAGTCAGCCAAGCGGCTGTCAGGAGCCGTGTTCGTTGAAGTCAGGATCCCTGTTCGTTGAAGTCAGGATCCCTGTTCGTTGAAGTCATGATTCCAAGCATCGGGGGGGGGAGAGGAGTCGGAGGACTAGAAGTAGTCGGAGTCAAGCCAAGCTTCGGAGGGGAGAGGAGTCGGAGGACTAGTAGTAGTCGGAGTCAGCCAAGCGGCTGTCATCAGCCGAGTTCGTTGAAGTCAGGATCCCTGTTCGTTGAAGTAAGGATCCCTGTTCGTTGAAGTCAGGATCCCTCTTCGTTGAAGTCAGGATCCCTGTTCGTTGAAGTCAGGATCCCTGTTCGTTGAAGTCAGGATCTCTGTTCGTTATAGTCAGGATCCCTGTTCGTTGAAGTTCGTTGAAGAGGACTAGTAGTAGTCGGAGTCAGCCAAGCGGCTGTCAGGAGCCGTGTTCGTTGAAGTCAGGATCCCTGTTCACTGAAGTCAAGATTCCAAGCGTCGGAGGGGAGAGGAGTCGGAGGACTAGAAGTAGTCGGAGTCAAGCCAAGCTTCGGAGGGGAGAGGAGTCGGAGGACTAGTAGTAGTCGGAGTCAGCCAAGCGGCTGTCAGGAGCCGAGTTCGTTGAAGTCAGGATCCGTGTTCGTTGAAGTCAGGATCCGTGTTCGTTGATGTCAGGATCCCTGTTTGTTGAAGTCAGGATCCCTGTTCGTTTAAGTTCGTTGAAGAGGACTAGTAGTAGTCGGAGTCAGCCAAGCGGCTGTCAGGAGCCGTGTTCGTTGAAGTCAGGATCCCTGTTCGTTGAAATCAGGATCCCTGTTCGTTGAAGTGAGGATTCCAAGCGTCGGAGGGGAGAGGAGTCGGAGGACTAGAAGTAGTCGGAGTCAATCCAAGCTTCGGAGGGTAGAGGAGTCGGAGGACTAGTAGTAGTCGGAGTCAGCCAAGCGGCTGTCAGGAGCCGTGTTCGTTGAAATCAGGATCCCTGTTCGTTGAAGTCAGGATCCTTGTTCGTTGAAGTCTGGATCCCTGTTCGTTGAAGTCAGGATCCCTGTTCGTTGAAGTCAGGATCCCTGTTCGTTGAAGTCAGGATCCCTGTTCGTTGAAGTCAGGATCTCTATTCGTTATAGTCAGGATCCTTGTTCGTTGAAGTTTGTTGAAGAGGACTAGTAGTAGTCGGAGTCAGCCAAGCGGCTGTCAGGAGCCGTGTTCGTTGAAGTCAGGATCCCTGTTCGTTGAAGTCAGGATCCCTGTTCGTTGAAGTCAGGATCCCTGTTCGTTGAAGTCAGGATCCCTGTTCGTTGAAGTCAGGAACCCTGTTCATTGAAGTCAGGATCTCTGTTCGTTAAAGTCAGGATCCCTGTTTCTCAAGATTGAAATTCGACCAAGTCCACAAGTATCGGTAGTTGTGCCATTCTACTCTCACCGGAGGCTTCCGAAACATATATATAGGACTAGTAGTCGGAGTCAAGCCAAGCGTCGGAGGGGAGAGGAGTCGGAGGACTAGAAGTAGTCGGAGTCAAGCCAAGCTTCGGAGGGGAGAGGAGTCGGAGGACTAGTAGTAGTCGGAGTCAGCCAAGCGGCTGTCAGGAGCCGTGTTCGTTGAAGTCAGCATCCCTGTTCGTTGAAGTCAGGATCCCTGTTCGTTGAAGTCAGGATCCCTGTTCGTTGAAGTCAGGATCCCTGTTCGTTGAAGTCAGGATCTCTGTTCGTTATAGTCAGGATCCCTGTTCGTTGAAGAGGACTAGTAGTAGTCGGAGTCAGCCAAGCGGCTGTCAGGAGCCGTGTTCGTTAAAGTCAGGATCCCTGTTCGTTGAAGTCAGGATCCCTGTTCGTTGAAGTCAGGATCCCTGTTCATTGAAGTCAGGATCCCTGTTTGTTGAAGTCAGGATCCCTGTTCGTTGAAGTCAGGATCCCTGTTCGTTGAAGTCAGAATCCCTGTTCGTTGAAGTCAGGATCTCTGTTCGTTAAAGTCAGGATCCCTGTTTCTCAAGATTGAAACTCGACTAAGTCCACAAGTATCGGTAGTTGTGCCATTCTACTCTCACCGGAGGCTTCCGAAACATATATATAGAACTAGTAGTAGTCGGAGTCAAGCCAAGCGTCGGAGGGGAGAGGAGTCGGAGGACTAGAAGTAGTCGGAGTCAAGCCAAGCTTTGGAGGGGAGAGGAGTCGGAGGGCTAGTAGTAGTCGGAGTCAGCCAAGCGGCTGTCAGGATCCCTGTTCGTTGAAGTCAGGATCCCTGTTCGTTGAAGTCAGGATCCCTGTTCGTTGAAGTCAGGATCTCTGTTCGTTGAGGTTCGTTGAAGAGGACTAGTAGTAGTCGGAGTCAGCCAAGCGGCTGTCAGGAGCCGTGTTCGTTGAAGTCAGGATCCCTGTTCGTTGAAGTCAGGATCCCTGTTCGTTGAAGTCAGGATCTCTGTTCGTTGAAGTCAGGATTCCAAGCGTCGGAGGGGAGAGGAGTCGGAGGACTAGAAGTAGTCGGAGTCAAGCCAAGCTTCGGAGGGGAGAGGAGTCGGAGGACTAGTAGTAGTCGGAGTCAGCCAAGCGACTGTCAGGAGCCGAGTTCGTTGAAGTCAGGATCCCTCTTCGTTGAAGTCAGGATCCCTGTTCGTTGAAGTCAGGATCCGTGTTCGTTGAAGTCAGGATCCCTGTTCGTTGAAGTCAGGATCTCTGTTCGTTATAGTAAGGATCCCTGTTCGTTGAAGTTCGTTGAAGAGGACTAATAGTAGTCGGAGTCAGCCAAGCAGCTGTCAGGAGCCGTGTTCGTTGAAGTCAGGATCCCTGTTCGTTGAAGTCAGGATCTCTGTTCGTTAAAGTCAGGATCCCTGTTTCTCAAGATTGAAATTCGACTAAGTCCACAAGTATCGGTAGTTGTGCCATTCTACTCTCACCGGAGGCTTCCGGAACATATATATAGGACTAGCAGTAGTCGGAGTCAAGCCAAGCGTCGGAGGGGAGAGGAGTCGGAGGAATAGAAGTAGTCGGAGTCAAGCCAAGCTTCGGAGGGGACAGGAGTCGGAGGACTAGAAGTAGTCGGAGTCAAGCCAAGCTTCGGAGGGGAGAGGAGTCGGAGGACTAGTAGTAGTCGGAATCAGCCAATCGGCTGTCAGGATCCCTGTTCGTTGAAGTCAGGATCCCTGTTCGTTGAAGTCAGGATCCCTGTTCGTTGAAGTCAGGATCCCTGTTCGTTGAAGTCAGGATCCCTGTTCGTTGAAGTCAGGATCCCTGTTCGTTGAAGTCAGGATCCCTGCTCGTTGAAGCCAGGATCTCTGTTCGTTATAGTCAGGATCCCTGTTCGTTGAAGTTCGTTGAAGAGGACTAGTAATAGTCGGAGTCAGCCAAGCGGCTGTCAGGAGCCGTGTTCGTTGAAGTCAGGATCCCTGTTCGATGAAGTCAGGATCCCTGTTGGTTGAAGTCAGGATTCCAAGCGTCGGAGGGGAGAGGATTCGGAGGACTAGAAGTAGTCGGAGTCAAGCCAAGCTTCGGAGGGGAGAGGAGTCGGAGGACTAGTAGTAGTCGGAGTCAGCCAAGCGGCTGTCAGGAGCCGAGTTCGTTGAAGTCAGGATCCCTGTTCGTTGAAGTCAGGATCCCTGTTCGTTGAAGTCAGAATCCCTGTTCGTTGAAGTCAGGATCTCTGTTTGTTACAGGCAGGATCCCTGTTTCTCAAGATTGAAATTCGACTAAGTCCACAAGTATCGGTAGTTGTGCCATTCTACTCTCACCGGAGGCTTCCGAAACATATATATAGGACTAGTAGTAGTCGGAGTCAAGCCAAGCGTCGGAGGGGAGAGGAGTCGGAGGACTAGAAGTAGTCGGAGTCAAGCCAAGCTTCGGAGGGGAGAGGAGTCGGAGGACTAGTAGTAGTCGGAGTCAGCCAAGCGGCTGCCAGGATCCCTGTTCGTTGAAGTCAGGATCCCTGTTCGTTGAAGTCAGGATCCCTGTTCGTTGAAGTCAGGATCTCTGTTCGTTATAGTCAGGATCCCTGTTCGTTGAAGTTCGTTGAAGAGGACTAGTAGTAGTCGGAGTCAGCCAAGCGGCTGTCAGGAGCAGTGTTCGTTGAAGTCAGGATCCCTGTTCGTTGAAGTCAGGATCCCTGTTCGATGAAGTCAGGATCCCTGTTGGTTGAAGTCAGGATTCCAAGCGTCGGAGGGGAAAGGATTCGGAGGACTAGAAGTAGTCGGAGTCAAGCCAAGCTTCGGAGGGGAGAGGAGTCGGAGGACTAGTAGTAGTCGGAGTCAGCCAAGCGGCTGTCAGGAGCCGAGTTCGTTGAAGTCAGGATCCCTGTTCGTTGAAGTCAGGATCCCTGTTCGTTGAAGTCAGAATCCCTGTTCGTTGAAGTCAGGATCTCTGTTTGTTACAGGCAGGATCCCTGTTTCTCAAGATTGAAATTCGACTAAGTCCACAAGTATCGGTAGTTGTGCCATTCTACTCTCACCGGAGGCTTCCGAAACATATATATAGGACTAGTAGTAGTCGGAGTCAAGCCAAGCGTCGGAGGGGAGAGGAGTCGGAGGACTAGAAGTAGTCGGAGTCAAGCCAAGCTTCGGAGGGGAGAGGAGTCGGAGGACTAGTAGTAGTCGGAGTCAGCCAAGCGGCTGTCAGGATCCCTGTTCGTTGAAGTCAGGATCCCTGTTCGTTGAAGTCAGGATCCCTGTTCGTTGAAGTCAGGATCCCTGTTCGTTGAAGTCAGGATCTCTGTTCGTTATAGTCAGGATCCCTGTTCGTTGAAGTTCGTTGAAGAGGACTAGTAGTAGTCGGAGTCAGCCAAGCGGCTGTCAGGAGCCGTGTTCGTTGAAGTCAGGATCCCTGTTCGTTGAAGTCAGGATCCCTGTTTGGATCAAGGATCCTTGGATCTCCTTGATCAAAGGGTCCTTGGATCGCCCGGATCAAAGGGTCCTTGGATCAAGGATCTTTGGATCTCCCGGATCAAAGGGTCCTTGGATCAAGGGTCCTTGGATCTCCTTGATCAAAGGGTCCTTGTATCTCCCGGGTTGAAGGGTCCGTGGATCAAGGATCCTTGGATCTCCTTGATCAAAGGGTTTTTGGATCTCCCGGATCAAAGGGTCCTTGGATCAAGGATTCTTGAATCTCCTTGATCAAAGGGTCCTTGGATCTCCCGGTGCTTGGATCAAGGGTCCTTGGATCTCCCGAATCAAAGGGTCCTTGGATCTCCCGAATCAAAGTGTCCTTAGATCTCCCGGATCAAAGGATCCTTGGATCAAGGATCCTTGAATCTTCCGGTTCAAAGGGTCCTTGGATCATGTGTCCTTGGATCTCCCGGATCAAAGGGTCCTTGGATCAAGGATCCTTGGATCTCCCTGTTCAAAGGGTCCTCGGATCATGTGCCCTTGGATCTCCCGGATCAAAGGGTCCTTTGATGAAGGATCCTTGGATCTCCTTGATCAAAGGGTCCTTGGATCGCCCGGATCAAAGGGTCCTTGGATCAAGGGTCCTTGGATCTCCCGGATCAAAGGGTCCTTGGATCTCCCGGATCAAAGAGTCCTTGGATCTCCCGGATCAAAGGGTTGGATCAAGGATCCTTGAATCTCCCGGATCAAAGGGTCCTTGGATCAAGTATCTTTGGATCTCCCAGATCAAAGTGTCCTTGGATCAAGGGTCCTTGGATCAAGGGTCCTTGGATCTCCCGAATGAAAGGGTCCTTGGATCTCCCGGATCAAAGGGTCCTTGGATCAAGGATCCTTGGATCTCCCGGTTCAAAGGGTCCTTGGATCATGTGTCCTTGGATCTCCCGGATCAAAGGGTCCTTGGATCAAGGATCCTTGGATCTCCTTGATCAAAGGGTGCTTGGATCGTCCGGATCAAAGGGTCCTTGGATCATGTGTCCTTGGATATCCCGGATCAAAGGGTCCTTGGATCAAGGATCCTTGGATCTCCTTGATCAAAGGGTGCTTGGATCGCCCGGATCAAAGTGTCCTTGGATCAAGGATCCTTGAATCTTCCGGATCTAAGGGTCCTTGGATCAAGGATCTTTGGATCTCCCGGATCAAAGGGTCCTTGGATCAAGGGTTCTTGGATCTGCCATATCAAAGGGTCCTTAAATCTCCCGGATCAAAGGGTCATTCCATCTCCCAGATCAAAGGGTCCTTGGATCAAGGACCCTTGGATCTCCCGGATCAAAGGATGCTTGGATCTCCCGGATCAAAGGGTCCTTGGATCTCCCGGATTAAAGGGTCCTTGTTTCAAGGATCTTTGGATCTCCCGGATCAAAGGGTCCTTGGATCAAGGATCCTTGGATCTCCCGGATCAAAGGTCCTTGGATTAAGGATCCTTGGATCTCCTGGATCAAAGGGTTCTTGGATCAAGGATCCTTGGATCTTCCGGATCAAAGGGTCCTTGGATCTCCCGGAGCAAAGGGTCCTTGTATCTCCCGGGTTGAAGGGTCCTTGGATCAAGGATCCTTGGATCTCCTTGATCAAAGGGTTTTTGGATCTCCCGGATCAAAGGGTCCTTGGATCAAGGATCCTTGAATCTCCTTGATCAAAGGGTCCTTGGATCTCCCGGTGCTTGGATCAAGGGTCCTTGGATCTCCCGAATCAAAGGGTCCTTGGATCTCCCGGATCAAGCGTCGGAGGGGAGAGGAGTCGGAGGACTAGTAGTAGTCGGAGTCAGCCAAGCGGCTGTCAGGAGCCGAGTTCGTTGAAGTCAGGATCCCTGTTCGTTGAAGTCAGGATCCCTGTTAGTTGAGGTTAGGATCCCTGTTCGTTGAAGTCAGGATCCCTGTTCGTTGAAGTCAGGATCCCTGTTCGTTGAAGTCAGGATCCCTGTTCGTTGAAGTCAGGATCCCTGTTCGTTGAAGTCAGGATCTCTGTTCGTTAAAGTCAGGATCCCTGTTTCTCAAGATTGAAATTCGACTAAGTCCACAAGTATCGGTAGTTGTACCATTCTACTCTCACCGGAGGCTTCCGGAACATATATATAGGACTAGCAGTAGTCGGAGTCAAGCCAAGCGTCGGAGGGGAGAGGAGTCGGAGGAATAGAAGTAGTCGGAGTCAAGCCAAGCTTCGGAGGGGAGAGGAGTCGGAGGACTAGAAGTAGTCGGAGTCAAGCCAAGCTTCGGAGGGGAGAGGAGTCGGAGGACTAGTAGTAGTCGGAGTCAGCCAATCGGCTGTCAGGATCCCTGTTCGTTGAAGTCAGGATCCCTGTTCGTTGAAGTCAGGATCCCTGTTCGTTGAAGTCAGGATCCCTGTTCGTTGAAGTCAGGATCCCTGTTCGTTGAAGTCAGGATCCCTGTTCGTTGAAGTCAGGATCCCTGCTCGTTGAAGCCAGGATCTCTGTTCGTTATAGTCAGGATCCCTGTTCGTTGAAGTTCGTTGAAGAGGACTAGTAATAGTCGGAGTCAGCCAAGCGGCTGTCAGGAGCCGTGTTCGTTGAAGTCAGGATCCCTGTTCGATGAAGTCAGGATCCCTGTTGGTTGAAGTCAGGATTTCAAGCGTCGGAGGGGAGAGGATTCGGAGGACTAGAAGTAGTCGGAGTCAAGCCAAGCTTCGGAGGGGAGAGGAGTCGGAGGACTAGTAGTAGTCGGAGTCAGCCAAGCGGCTGTCAGGAGCCGAGTTCGTTGAAGTCAGGATCCCTGTTCGTTGAAGTCAGGATCCCTGTTCGTTGAAGTCAGAATCCCTGTTCGTTGAAGTCAGGATCTCTGTTTGTTACAGGCAGGATCCCTGTTTCTCAAGATTGAAATTCGACTAAGTCCACAAGTATCGGTAGTTGTGCCATTCTACTCTCACCGGAGGCTTCCGAAACATATATATAGGACTAGTAGTAGTCGGAGTCAAGCCAAGCGTCGGAGGGGAGAGGAGTCGGAGGACTAGAAGTAGTCGGAGTCAAGCCAAGCTTCGGAGGGGACAGGAGTCGGAGGACTAGTAGTAGTCGGAGTCAGCCAAGCGGCTGTCAGGATCCCTGTTCGTTGAAGTCAGGATCCCTGTTCGTTGAAGTCAGGATCCCTGTTCGTTGAAGTCAGGATCTCTGTTCGTTATAGTCAGGATCCCTGTTCGTTGAAGTTCGTTGAAGAGGACTAGTAGTAGTCGGAGTCAGCCAAGCGGCTGTCAGGAGCCGTGTTCGTTGAAGTCAGGATCCCTGTTCGTTGAAGTCAGGATCCCTGTTCGATGAAGTCAGGATCCCTGTTGGTTGAAGTCAGGATTCCAAGCGTCGGAGGGGAGAGGATTCGGAGGACTAGAAGTAGTCGGAGTCAAGCCAAGCTTCGGAGGGGAGAGGAGTCGGAGGACTAGTAGTAGTCGGAGTCAGCCAAGCGGCTGTCAGGAGCCGAGTTCGTTGAAGTCAGGATCCCTGTTCGTTGAAGTCAGGATCCCTGTTCGTTGAAGTCAGAATCCCTGTTCGTTGAAGTCAGGATCTCTGTTTGTTACAGGCAGGATCCCTGTTTCTCAAGATTGAAATTCGACTAAGTCCACAAGTATCGGTAGTTGTGCCATTCTACTGTCACCGGAGGCTTCCGAAACATATATATAGGACTAGTAGTAGTCGGAGTCAAGCCAAGCGTCGGAGGGGAGAGGAGTCGGAGGACTAGAAGTAGTCGGAGTCAAGCCAAGCTTCGGAGGGGAGAGGAGTCGGAGGACTAGTAGTAGTCGGAGTCAGCCAAGCGGCTGTCAGGATCCCTGTTCGTTGAAGTCAGGATCCCTGTTCGTTGAAGTCAGGATCCCTGTTCGTTGAAGTCAGGATCCCTGTTCGTTGAAGTCAGGATCTCTGTTCGTTATAGTCAGGATCCCTGTTCGTTGAAGTTCGTTGAAGAGGACTAGTAGTAGTCGGAGTCAGCCAAGCGGCTGTCAGGAGCCGTGTTCGTTGAAGTCAGGATCCCTGTTCGTTGAAGTCAGGATCCCTGTTCGTTGAAGTCAGGATCCCTGTTTGGATCAAGGATCCTTGGATCTCCTTGATCAAAGGGTCCTTGGATCGCCCGGATCAAAGGGTCCTTGGATCAAGGATCTTTGGATCTCCCGGATCAAAGGGTCCTTGGATCAATGGTCCTTGGATCTCCTTGATCAAAGGGTCCTTGTATCTCCCGGGTTGAAGGGTCCGTGGATCAAGGATCCTTGGATCTCCTTGATCAAAGGGTTTTTGGATCTCCCGGATCAAAGGGTCCTTGGATCAAGGATTCTTGAATCTCCTTGATCAAAGGGTCCTTGGATCTCCCGGTGCTTGGATCAAGGGTCCTTGGATCTCCCGAATCAAAGGGTCCTTGGATCTCCCGAATCAAAGTGTCCTTGGATCTCCCGGATCAAAGGATCCTTGGATCAAGGATCCTTGAATCTTCGGGTTCAAAGGGTCCTTGGATCATGTGTCCTTGGATCTCCCGGATCAAAGGGTCCTTGGATCAAGGATCCTTGGATCTCCCTGTTCAAAGGGTCCTCGGATCATGTGCCCTTGGATCTCCCGGATCAAAGGGTCCTTGGATGAAGGATCCTTGGATCTCCTTGATCAAAGGGTCCTTGGATCGCCCGGATCAAAGGGTCCTTGGATCAAGGGTCCTTGGATCTCCCGGATCAAAGGGTCCTTGGATCTCCCGGATCAAAGAGTCCTTGGATCTCCCGGATCAAAGGGTTGGATCAAGGATCCTTGAATCTCCCGGATCAAAGGGTCCTTGGATCAAGTATCTTTGGATCTCCCAGATCAAAGTGTCCTTGGATCAAGGGTCCTTGGATCAAGGGTCCTTGGATCTCCCGAATGAAAGGGTCCTTGGATCTCCCGGATCAAAGGGTCCTTGGATCAAGGATCCTTG
Source organism: Branchinecta lindahli (assembly GCA_023053555.1). Lineage (NCBI taxonomy): Eukaryota > Metazoa > Arthropoda > Branchiopoda > Anostraca > Branchinectidae > Branchinecta > Branchinecta lindahli. Next base: position 22,008 of record JAKZAO010000046.1, on the reverse strand, counting down.
GATCTCCCGGTTCAAAGGGTCCTTGGATCATGTGTCCTTGGATCTCCCGGATCAAAGGGTCCTTGGATCAAGGATCCTTGGATCTCCTTGATCAAAGGGTGCTTGGATCGTCCGGATCAAAGGGTCCTTGGATCATGTGTCCTTGGATATCCCGGATCAAAGGGTCCTTGGATCAAGGATCCTTGGATCTCCTTGATCAAAGGGTGCTTGGATCGCCCGGATCAAAGAGTCCTTGGATCAAGGATCCTTGAATCTTCCGGATCTAAGGGTCCTTGGATCAAGGGTTCTTGGATCTGCCATATCAAAGGGTCCTTAAATCTCCCGGATCAAAGGGTCATTCCATCTCCCAGATCAAAGGGTCCTTGGATCAAGGACCCTTGGATCTCCCGGATCAAAGGATGCTTGGATCTCCCGGATCAAAGGGTCCTTGGATCTCCCGGATTAAAGGGTCCTTGTTTCAAGGATCTTTGGATCTCCCGGATCAAAGGGTCCTTGGATCAAGGATCCTTGGATCTCCCGGATCGAAGGGTCCTTGGATTAAGGATCATTGGATCTCCTGGATCAAAGGGTTCTTGGATCAAGGATCCTTGGATCTTCCGGATCAAAGGGTCCTTGGATCTCCCGGATCAAAGGGTCCTTGGATCTCCCGGAGCAAAGGGTCCTTGTATCTCCCGGGTTGAAGGGTCCTTGGATCAAGGATCCTTGGATCTCCTTGATCAAAGGGTTTTTGGATCTCCCGGATCAAAGGGTCCTTGGATCAAGGATCCTTGAATCTCCTTGATCAAAGGGTCCTTGGATCTCCCGGTGCTTGGATCAAGGGTCCTTGGATCTCCCGAATCAAAGGGTCCTTGGATCTCCCGGATCAAGCGTCGGAGGGGAGAGGAGTCGGAGGACTAGTAGTAGTCGGAGGCAGCCAAGCGGCTGTCAGGAGCCGAGTTCGTTGAAGTCAGGATCCCTGTTCGTTGAAGTCAGGATCCCTGTTCGTTGAAGTCAGGATCCCTGTTCGTTGAAGTCAGGATCCCTGTTCGTTGAAGTCAGGATCCCTGTTCGTTGAAGTCAGGAACCCTGTTCGTTGAAGTCAGGATCCCTGTTCGTTGAAGTCAGGATCTCTGTTCGTTATAGTCAGGATCCCTGTTCGTTGAAGTTCGTTGAAGAGGACTAGTAGTAGTCGGAGTCAGCCAAGCGGCTGTCAGGAGCCGTGTTCGTTGAAGTCAGGATCCCTGTTCGTTGAAGTCAGGATCCTTGTTCGTTGAAGTCAGGATCCCTGTTCGTTGAAGTCAGGATCCCTGTTCGTTGAAGTCAGGATCTCTGTTCGTTAAAGTCAGGATCCCTGTTTCTCAAGATTGAAATTCGACTAAGTCCACAAGTATCGGTAGTTGTGCCATTCTACTCTCACTGGAGGCTTCCGAAACATATATATAGGACTAGCAGTAGTCGGAGTCAAGCCAAGCGTCGGAGGGGAGAGGAGTCGGAGGAATAGAAGTAGTCGGAGTCAAGCCAAGCTTCGGAGGGGAGAGGAGTTGGAGGACTAGTAGTAGTCGGAGTCAGCCAAGCGGCTGTCAGGATCCCTGTTCGTTGAAGTCAGGATCCCTGTTCATTGAAGTCAGGATCCCTGTTCGTTGAAGTCAGGATCTCTGTTCGTTATAGTCAGGATCCCTGTTCGTTGAAGTTCGTTGAAGAGGACTAGTAGTAGTCGGAGTCAGCCAAGTGGCTGTCAGGACCCGTGTTCGTTGAAGTCAGGATCCCTGTTCGTTGAAGTCAGGATCCCTGTTCGTTGAAGTCTGGATTCCAAGCGTGGGAGGGGAGAGGAGTCGGAGGACTAGTAGTAGTCGGAGTCAGCCAAGCGGCTGTCAGGAGCCGAGTTCGTTGAAGTCAGGATCCCTGTTCGTTGAAGTCAGGATCCCTGTTCGTTGAAGTCAGGATCCCTGTTCGTTGAAGTCAGGATCCCTGTTCGTTGAAGTCAGGATCCCTGTTCGTTGAAGTCAGGATCCCTGTTCGTTGAAGTCAGGATCTCTGTTCGTTATGGTCAGGATCCCTGTTCGTTGAAGTTTGTTGAAGAGGACTAGTAGTAGTCGGAGTCAGCCAAGCGGCTGTCAGGAGCCATGTTCGTTGAAGTCAGGATCCCTGTTCGTTGAAGTCAGGATCCCTGTTCGTTGAAGTCAGGATCCCTGTTCGTTGAAGTCAGGATCCCTGTTCGTTGAAGTCAGGATCCCTGTTCGTTGAAGTCAGGATCCCTGTTCATTGAAGTCAGGATCCCTGTTCGTTGAAGTCAGGATCTCTGTTCGTTATAGTCAGGATCCCTGTTCGTTGAAGTTCGTTGAAGAGGACTAGTAGTAGTCCGAGTCAGCCAAGTGGCTGTCAGGACCCGTGTTCGTTGAAGTCAGGATCCCTGTTCGTTGAAGTCAGGATCCCTGTTCGTTGAAGTCTGGATTCCAAGCGTGGGAGGGGAGAGGAGTCGGAGGACTAGTAGTAGTCGGAGTCAGCCAAGCGGCTGTCAGGGGCCGAGTTCGTTAAAGTCAGGATCCCTGTTCGTTGAAGTCAGGATCCCTGTTCGTTGAAGTCAGGATCCCTGTTCGTTGAAGTCAGGATCCCTGTTCGTTGAAGTCAGGATCTCTGTTCGTTATAGTCAGGATCCCTGTTCGTTGAAGTTTGTTGAAGAGGACTAGTAGTAGTCGGAGTCAGCCAAGCGGCTGTCAGGAGCCATGTTCGTTGAAGTCAGGATCCCTGTTCGTTGAAGTCAGGATCCCTGTTCGTTGAAGTCAGGATCCCTGTTCGTTGAAGTCAGGATCCCTGTTCGTTGAAGTCAGGATCCCTGTTCGTTGAAGTCAGGATCCCTGTTCGTTGAAGTCAGGATCCCTGTTCGTTGAAGTCAGGATCCCTGTTCGTTGAAGTCAGGATCCCTGTTCGTTGAAGTCAGGATCTAGTTCGTTATAGTCAGGATCCCTGTTCGTTGAAGTTCGTTGAAGAGGACTAGTAGTAGTCGGAGTCAGCCAAGCGGCTGTCAGGAGCCGTGTTTGTTGAAGTCAGGATCCCTGTTCGTTGAAGTCAGGATCCTTGTTCGTTGAAGTCAGGATCCCTGTTCGTTGAAGTCAGGATCCCTGTTCGTTGAAGTCAGGATCCCTGTTCGTTGAAGTCAGGATCCCTGTTCGTTGAAGTCAGGATCTCTGTTCCTTAAAGCCAGGATCCCTGTTTCTCAAGATTGAAATTCGACTAAGTCCACAAGTATCGGTAGTTGTGCCATTCTACTCTCACCGGAGGCTTCCGAAACATATATATAGGACTAGTAGTAGTCGGAGTCAAGCCAAGCGTCGGAGGGGAGAGGAGTCGGAGGACTAGAAGTAGTCGGAGTCAAGCCAAGCTTCGGAGGGGAGAGGAGTCGGAGGACTAGTAGTAGTCGGAGTCAGCCAAGCGGCTGTCAGGATCCCTGTTCGTTGAAGTCAGGATCCCTGTTCGTTGAAGTCAGGATCCCTGTTCGTTGAAGTCACGATCTCTGTTCGTTATAGTCAGGATCCCTGTTCGTTGAAGTTCGTTGAAGAGGACTAGTAGTAGTCGGAGTCAGCCAAGCGGCTGTCAGGAGCCGTGTTCGTTGAAGTCAGGATCCCTGTTCGTTGAAGTCCGGATCCCTGTTCGTTGAAGTCAGGATCCCTGTTCGTTGAAGTCAGGATCCCTGTTCGTTGAAGTCAGGATCTCTGTTCGTTATAGTCAGAATCCCTGTTCGTTGAAGTTCGTTGAAGAGGACTAGTAGTAGTGGAGTCAGCCAAGCGGCTGTCAGGAGCCGTGTTCGTTGAAGTCAGGATCCCTGTTCGTTGAAGTCAGGATCCCTGTTCGTTGAAGTCATGATTCCAAGCATCGGGGGGGGGAGAGGAGTCGGAGGACTAGAAGTAGTCGGAGTCAAGCCAAGCTTCGGAGGGGAGAGGAGTCGGAGGACTAGTAGTAGTCGGAGTCAGCCAAGCGGCTGTCATCAGCCGAGTTCGTTGAAGTCAGGATCCCTGTTCGTTGAAGTAAGGATCCCTGTTCGTTGAAGTCAGGATCCCTCTTCGTTGAAGTCAGGATCCCTGTTCGTTGAAGTCAGGATCCCTGTTCGTTGAAGTCAGGATCTCTGTTCGTTATAGTCAGGATCCCTGTTCGTTGAAGTTCGTTGAAGAGGACTAGTAGTAGTCGGAGTCAGCCAAGCGGCTGTCAGGAGCCGTGTTCGTTGAAGTCAGGATCCCTGTTCGTTGAAGTCAGGATCCCTGTTCGTTGAAGTCAGGATTCCAAGCGTCGGAGGGGAGAGGAGTCGGAGGACTAGAAGTAGTCGGAGTCAAGCCAAGCTTCGGAGGGGAGAGGAGTCGGAGGACTAGTAGTAGTCGGAGTCAGCCAAGCGGCTGTCAGGAGCCGAGTTCGTTGAAGTCAGGATCCCTGTTCGTTGAAGTCAGGATCCCTGTTCGTTGAAGTCAGGATCCGTGTTCGTTGAAGTCAGGATCCCTGTTCATTGATGTCAGGATCCCTGTTCGTTGAAGTCAGGATCTCTGTTCGTTATAGTCAGGATCCCTGTTCGTTGAAGTTCGTTGAAGAGGACTAGTAGTAGTCGGAGTCAGCCAAGCGGCTGTCAGGATCCGTGTTCGTTGAAGTCAGGATCCCTGTTCATTGAAGTCAGGATCCCTGTTCGTTGAAGTAAGGATCTAGGATCCCTGTTCATTGAAGTCAGGATCCCTGTTCGTTGAAGTCAGGATCCCTGTTCGTTGAGGTCAAGATCCCTGTTCGTTGAAGTCAGGATCCCTGTTCGTTGAAGTCAGGATCCCTGTTTCTCAAGATTGAGGAGGAGTAGTAGTAGGGATCCTAGTAAGGAGGAGGACTAGGAGGACTAGTAGTAGTCGGAGTCAGCCAAGCGGCTGTCAGGAGCCGTGTTCGTTGAAGTCAGGATCTCTGTTCGTTGAAGTCACGATCCCTGTTCGTTGAAGTCAGGATCCCTGTTGGTTGAAGTCAGGATCTCTGTTCGTTATAGTCAGGATCCCTGTTCGTTGAAGTCAGGATCCCTGTTTCTCAAGATTGAGGAGGACTAGTAGTAGGGATTCTAGTAGGGAGGAGGACTAGTAGTAGTCGGAGTCAGCCAAGCGGCTGTCAGGAGCCGTGTTCGTTGAAGTCAGGATCCCTGTTCCTTGAAGTCAGGATCCCTGTTCGTTGAAGTCAGGATCCCTGTTCGTTGAAGTCAGGATCCCTGTTCGTTGAAGTCAGGATCCCTGTTCGTTGAAGTCAGGATCTCTGTTCGATATAGTCAGGATCCCTGTTCGTTGAAGTCAGGATTCCTGTTCGTTGAAGTCAGGATCCCTGTTCATTGAAGTCAGGATCCCTGTTCGTTGGAGTCAGGATCCCTGTTCGTTGAAGTCAGGATCTCTGTTCGTTAAAGTCAGGATCCCTGTTTCTCAAGATTGAAATTCGACTAAGTCCACAAGTATCGGTAGTTGTGCCATTCTACTCTCACCGGAGGCTTCCGAAACATATATATAGGACTAGTAGTAGTCGGAGTCAAGCCAAGCTTCGGAGGGGAGAGGAGTCGGAGGACTAGAAGTAGTCGGAGTCAAGCCAAGCTTCGGAGGGGAGAGGAGTCGGAGGACTAGTAGTAGTCGGAGTCAGCCAAGCGGCTGCCAGGAGCCGTGTTCGTTGAAGTCAGGATCCCTGTTCGTTGAAGTCAGGATCCCTGTTCGTTGAAGTTAGGATCCCTGTTCGTTGAAGTCACGATTACTGTTCGTTGAAGTCAGGATCCCTGTTTCTCAAGATTGAGGAGGACTAGTAGTAGGGATCCTAGTAGGGAGGAGGACTAGTAGTAGTCGGAGTCAGCCAAGCGTCGGAGGGGAGAGGAGTCGGAGGACTAGAAGTAGTCGGAGTCAAGCCAAGCGGCCGTCAGGAGCCGTGTTCGTTGAAGTCAGGATCTCTGTTCGTTAAAGTCAGGATCCCTGTTCGTTGAAGTCAGGATCCCTGTTCGTTGAAGTCACGATTACTGTTCGATGAAGTCACGATTACTGTTCGTTGAAGTCAGGATCCCTGTTTCTCAAGATTGAGGAGGACTAGTAGTAGGGATCCTAGTAGGGAGGAGGACTAGGAGGACTAGTAGTAGTCGGAGTCAGCCAAGCGGCTGTCAGGAGCCGAGTTCGTTGAAGTCAGGATCCCTGTTCGTTGAAGTCAGGATCCCTGTTCGTTAAAGTCAGGATCCCTGTTCGTTGAAGTAAGGATCCCTGTTCGTTGAAGTCAGGCTCCCTGTTCGTTGAAGTCAGGATCCCTGTTCGTTGAAGTCAGGATCCCTGTTCGTTGAAGTCAGGATCCCTGTTCGTTGAAGTCAGGATCCCTGTTCGTTGAAGTCAGGATCCCTGTTCGTTGAAGTCAGGATCCCTGTTCGATCCAAGGACCCTTTGATTCGGGAGATCCAAGGACACATGATCCAAGGACCCTTTGAACCGGGAGATAGAAGGATCCTTGATCCAAGGACCCTTCGATCCGGGAGATCCAAGGACCCTTGATCCAAGGAACCTTTGATCCGGGAGATCCGAGGACCCTTTGATTCGGGAGATCCAAGGACCCTTGATCCAAGGACCCATAGATCCGGGAGATCCAAGGACCCTTGATCCAAGGACCCTTAGATCCGGGATATCCAAGGACCCTCTGATCAAGGGGAACCAAGGATCTTTGATCCAAAACCCTTTGATCCGGGAGATCCAACGACCCTTTGATCAAGGAGATCCAAGGATCCTTGATCCAAGGACCCTTCGATCCGGGAGATTCAAGGACCCTCTGATCAAGGAGATCCAAGGACCCTTTGATTCGGGAGATCCAAGGACCGTTTGATCAAGGAGATCCAAGGATCCTTGATCCAAGGACCCTTCGATCCTTGGGAATTCCATGGACCCTTTGATTCGGGAGATCCAAGGACCCTTTGATCAAGGAGATAGAAGGACCCATTGATCCGGGATATCCAATGACCCTTTGATCTGGAAGATCCAAGGACCCTTTGATTCGGGAGATCCAAGGACACATGATCCAAGGACCCTTTGAACCGGGAGATCCAAGGATCCTTGACCCAAGGATCCTTCGATCCGGGAGATACAAGGACCCTTTGATCCGGGAGATCCAATGACCCTTTGATCTTGAAGATCCAAGGATGCTTAGATTCGGTGGATCATAGGACCCTTGATCCAAGGACCCTTTAATCCGGGAGATCCAAATATATTTGATCCGGGATATCCAAGTATCCTTGATCCAAAGACCCTTTGATCCGGGAGATCCAAGGACCCTTGATCCAACGACCATTTGATCCGGAGATCCAAGGATCCTTGATCCAAGGACCCTTTGATCCGGAAGATCCAAGGGCCCTTGATCCAAGGACCCTTTAATCCGGGAGATCCAAAGATCCTTGATCCAAGGACCCTTTGATCTGGGAGATCCCAAGATCCTTGATCCAAGGACCCTTTGATCCGGGAGATCCGGGAGATCCAAGGACCCTTTGATTCGGGAGATCCAAGGACTCTTGATCCAAGGACCCTTAGATCCGGGAGATCCAAGGACACTTTGAATCGGAAGATCCGAGGACAATTGATCCAATGACCCTTTGATCCGGAAGATCCAAGGACCCTTTGATTCGGGATATCCAAGGACACATGATCCAAGGACCCTTTGAACCGGGAGATCCAAGGATCCTTGATCCAAGGACCCTTTGATCCGGGAGATCCAAGGATGCTTAGATTTGGGGGATCATAGGACCCTTGATCCAAGGACCCTTTAATCCGGGAGATCCAAATATCCTTGAACCGGGATATCCAAGGATCCTTGATCCAAGGACCCTTTGATCCGGAAGATCCAAGGACCCTTGATCCGAGGACCCTTAATCCAAGGACCCTTGATCCAAGGACCCTTTAATCCGGGAGATCCAAAGATCTCCTTTGATCCAAGGACCCTTTGATCTGGGAGATCCCAAGATCCTTGATCCAAGGACCCTTTGATCCGGGAGATCCAAGGACCCTTTGATCAAGGAGATCCAAGGATCCTTGATGAAAGGACCCTTTGATCCGGGAGATCCAAGGTCCCTTTGATCAAGGAGATCCAAGGATCTTTGATCCAAGGACCCTTCGATCCGGGAGATACAAGGATCCATTGATCCGGGAGATCCAAGGACCCTTTGATTCGGGAGATACAAGGACACATGATCCAAGGACCATTTGAACCGGGAGAACCAAGGATCCTTAGATTCGGGGATCATAGGACCCTTGATCCAACTACCCTTTTATCCGGGAGATCCAAATATCCTTGATCCGGTAGATCCAAGAATCCTTGATAAATGGACCCTTTGATCCGGGAGATCCAAAGATCCTTGATCCAGGGACCCTTTGATCCGGGAGATCCAAGGACCCTTGATCCAAGGACTCTTTGATCCTGGAGATCAAAGGATCCTTGATCCAAGGACCCTTTGAATCGGGAGATCCAAGGATCCTTGATCCAAGGACCCTTTGATCCGGGAGATCCAAGGATGCTTGATCCAAGGACCCTTTGATCCGGAAGATTGACCCTAGATCCAAGCACCCTTGATCCAAGGACGCTTTGATCAAGGACCCTTTGATCCGGGAGATCCAAGGATGCTTGATCCAAGGACCCTTTGATCCGGAAGATTGACCCTAGATCCAAGGACCCTTGATCCAAGGACCCTTTGATCAAGGAGATCCAAGGATCCTTGATCAAAGGACCCTTTGATCCAGAAGATCCAAGGACCCTTGATCCGAGGACCCTTAATCCAAGGACCCTTGATCCAAGGACCCTTTAATCCGGGAGATCCAAAGATCCTTGATCCAAGGACTCTTTGATCCGGAAGATCCAAAGATCCTTGATCCAAGGACCCTTTGATCCAGGAGATCCAAGGACCCTTTGATCCAGGAGATCCAAGGACCCTTTGATCAAGGAGATCCAAGGATCCTTGATGAAAGGACCCTTTGATCCGGGAGATCCAATGTACCTTTGATCAAGGAGATCCAAGGATCTTTGATCCAAGGACCCTTCGATCCGGGAGATACAAGGATCCATTGATCCGGGAGATCCAAGGACCATTTGATTCGGGAGATACAAGGACACATGATCCAAGGACCATTTGAACCGGGAGAACCAAGGATCCTTAGATTCGGGGATCATAGGACCCTTGATCCAAGGACCCTTTGATCCGGGAGATCCAAATATCCTTGATCCGGTAGATCAAAGGATCCTTGATCCAAGGACCCTTTGAACCGGGAGATCCATGGATCCTTGATCCAAGGACCCTTTGATCCGGGTGATCCAAGGACCCTTTGATCAAGGAGATCCAAGGATCCTTGATCCAAGGACCCTTTGATCGGGGAGATCCAAGGACAAATGATCCAAGGACAATTTGAACCGGGATATCCAAGGATCCTTGATCCAAGGACCCTTTGATCCAGGAGATCCAAGGACCCTTTGATTCGGGAGATCTAAGGACACATGATCCAAGGACCCTTTGAACCGGAAGATTCAAGGACCCTTGATCCAAGGACCCTTGATCCAAGGACCCTTTGATTCGGGAGATCCAAGGCCCCTTGATCCAAGGACCCTTAGATTCGGGAGATCCAAGGACCCTTTGATCAAGGAGATCCAAGGACCTTTTGTTCCGGGAGATCCAAGGACCCTTTGATCAAGGAAATCCAAGGATCCTTGATCCAAGGACCCTTAGATCCGCGGGAGATCCAAGGACCCGTTGATCAAGGAGATCCATGGATCCTTGATCCAAGGACCCTTTGATCAAAGAGATCCAAGGATCCTTGATCCAAGGACCCTTCGACCCGGGAGATACAAGGACCCTTTGATCCGGGAGATCCAAGGACCCTTTGATCCGGGAGATCCAAGGACCCTTTTATTCGGGAGATCCAAGGACCCTTGATCCAAGGACCCTTGATCAAAGAACCCTTTGATCCGGGAGATCCAAGGACCCTTTGATCCGAGAGATCCAAGGACCCTTTGATTCGGGAGATCCAAGGACCCTTGATCCAAGCACCGGGAGATCCAAGGACCCTTTGATCAAGGAGATTCAAGGATCCTTGATCCAAGGACCCTTTGATCCGGGAGATTCAAGGACCCTTTGCTCCGGGAGATCAAATGACCCTTTGATCCGGAAGATCCAAGGATCCTTGATCCAAGGACCCTTTGATCCAGGAGATCCAAGGACCCTTTGATCCCGGAGATCCAAGGATGCTTGATCCAAGGACGCTTTGATCCGGAAGATCCAAGGACCCTTGATCCAAGGACCCTAGATTCAAGGACCCTTAATCCAAGGACCCTTTGATCCGGGAGATCCGAAGATCCTTGATCCAAGGACCCTTTGATCCGGGAGATCCAAAGATCCTTGAAACAAGGACCCTTTAATCCGGGAGATCCAAGGACCCTTTGATCCGGGAGATCCAATTATCCTTTGATCCGGGAGATCCAAGGATCCTTGATCCAAGGACCCTTTGATCTGGGAGATCGAATGACCCTTTGATCCGGGAGATTCAAGGACCCTTTGATACGGCAGATCCAAGGACCCTTGATCCAAGGACCCTTTGATCCGGGAGATCCAAAGGTCCTTGATCCAAGGACCCTTTGATCCGGAAGATTCAAGGATCCTTGATCCAAGGATCTTTTTATCCGGGAGATCCAAGGACACTTTGATCCGGGAGATCCAAGGACCCTTTGATCAGGGAGATCCAAGGACCCTTTGATTCGGGAGATCCAAGGACCGTTGATCCAAGAACCCTTTGATCTGGGAGATCCAAAGATCCTTTATCATAGGACCCTTTGATCCGGGAGATCCAAGGACCCTTTGATCAAGGAGATCCAAGGACCCTTTGATCCGGGAGATCCAAAGATCCTTGATCCAAGGACCCTTTGACCCGGGAGATCCAAGGACCCTTTGATCCAGGAGATACAATTACCGTTTGATTCGGGAGATCCAAGGACCCTTGATCCAAGGACCCTTAGATTCGGGAGATCCAAGGACCCTTTGATCAAGGAGATCCAAGGATCCTTGATCCAAGGACCCTTTGATCCGGAGATCCAAGGACCCTTTGATCAAGGAGATCCAAGGACCCTTGATCCAAGGACCCTTGGATCCGGGAGATCCAAAGATCCTTGATGCAAGGACCCTTTGATCCGGGCGATCCAAGGACCCTTTGATCAAGGAGATCCAAGGATCCTTGATCCAAGAACCCTTTGATCCGGGAGATCAAAGGACACATGATCCAAGGACCCTTTGAACCGGGAGATCCAAGGATCCTTGATCCAAGGACCCTTTGATCCGGGAGATCCAAGAACCCTTTCATTCGGGAGATCCAAGGACCCTTGATCCAAGGACCCTTTGATCCGGGAGATCCAAAAATCCTTGATCCAAGGACCCTTTGATCCGGGAGATTCAAGGATCCTTGATCCAAGGACCCTTTGATCCGGGAGATCCAAGGACACATGATCCAAGGACCCTTTGAACCGGAAGATTCAAGGATCCTTGATCCAAGGATCCTTTGCTCCGGGAGATCCAAGGACCCTTTGATTCGGGAGATCCAAGGACCCTTGATCCAAGGACCCTTTGATCCGGGAGATCCAAAGATCCTTGATCCAAGGACCCTTTGATCCGGGAGATCCAAAGATCCTTGATCCAAGGACCCTTTGATCCGGGAGATCCAAGGATCCTTGATCCAAGGACCCTTTGATCCGGAAGATTGACCCTAGATCCAAGGACCCTTGATCCAAGGACCCTTTGATCAAGGAGATCCAAGGATCCTTGATCAAAGGACCCTTTGATCCGGAAGATCCAAGGATCCTTGATCCAAGGACCCTTTGATCCGGGTGATCCAAGGACCCTTTGATCAAGGAGATAAAAGGATCCTTGATCCAAGGACCCTTTGATTCGGGAGATCCAAGGACAAATGATCCAAGGACAATTTGAACCGGGAGATCCAAGGATCCTTGATCCTTGACCCTTTGATCCGGGATATCCAAGGACGCTTTGATTCGGGAGATCTAAGGACACATGATCCAAGGACCCTTTGAACCGGAAGATTCAAGGACCCTTGATCCAAGGACCCTTGATCCAAGGACCCTTTGATTCGGGAGATCCAAGGCCCCTTGATCCAAGGACCCTTAGATTTGGGAGATCCAAGGACCCTTTGATCAAGGAGATCCAAGGACCTTTTGATCCGGGAGATCCAAGGACCCTTTGATCAAGGAAATCCAAGGATCCTTGATCCAAGGACCCTTCGATCCGGGAGATACAAGAACCCTTAGATTCGGGAGATCCAAGGACCCTTTGATCCGGGAGATCCAAGGATCCTTGATCCAAGGATCCATTGATCCGGTAGATCCAATGACCCTTTGATTTGGGAGATCCAAGGACCCTTGATCCAAGGACCCTTAGATTCGGAAGATCCAAGGACCCTTTGATCAAGGAGATCCAAAGATACTTGATCCAAGGACCCTTCGATCCGGGAGATCCAAGGACCCTTTGATCCGGCAGATCCGAAGATCCTTGATCCAAGGACCCTTTGATCCGGGAGATCCAAAGAGCCTTGAAACAAGGACCCTTTAATCCGGGAGATCCAAGGACCCTTTGATTCGGGAGATCCAAGGACACATGATCCAAGGACCCTTTGATCCGGGAGATCCAAGGACCCTTTGATCCAGGAGATCCATGGACCCTTGATCCAAGGACCCTTAGATCTGCGGGAGATCCAAGGACCCGTTGATCAAGGAGATCCATGGATCCTTGATCCAAGGACCCTTTGATCAAAGAGATCCAAGGATCCTTGATCCAAGGACCCTTCGACCCGGGAGATACAAGGACCCTTTGATCCGGGAGATCCAAGGACCCTTTGATCCGGGAGATCCAAGGACCCTTTTATTCGGGAGATCCAAGGACCCTTGATCCAAGGACCCTTGATCAAAGAACCCTTTGATCCGGGAGATCCAAAGATCCTTGATCCAAGGACCTTTTGATCCGGGAGATTCAAGGATCCTTGATCCAAGGACCCTTTGATCCGGGAGATCCAAGGACCCTTTGATCCGAGAGATCCAAGGACCCTTGATCCAAGCACCGGGAGATCCAAGGACCCTTTGATCCGGGAGATCCAATTATCCTTTGGTACGGGAGATCCAAGGACCCTTTGATCTGGGAGATCGAATGACCCTTTGATCCGGGAGATTCAAGGACCCTTTGATACGGCAGATCCAAGGACCCTTGATCCAAGGACCCTTTGATCCGGGAGATCCAAAGGTCCTTGATCCAAGGACCCTTTGATCCGGAAGATTCAAGGATCCTTGATCCAAGGATCTTTTTATCCGGGAGATCCAAGGACACTTTGATCCGGGAGATCCAAGGACCCTTTGATCAGGGAGATCCAAGGACCCTTTGATTCGGGAGATCCAAGGACCGTTGATCCAAGAACCCTTTGATCTGGGAGATCCAAAGATCCTTTATCATAGGACCCTTTGATCCGGGAGATCCAAGGACCCTTTGATCAAGGAGATCCAAGGACCCTTTGATCCGGGAGATCCAAAGATCCTTGATCCAAGGACCCTTTGACCCGGGAGATCCAAGGACCCTTTGATCCAGGAGATACAAGGACCGTTTGATTCGGGAGATCCAAGGCCCCTTGATCCAAGGACCCTTAGATTCGGGAGATCCAAGGACCCTTTGATCAAGGAGATCCAAGGATCCTTGATCCAAGGACCCTTTGATCCGGGAGATCCAAGGACCCTTTGATCAAGGAGATCCAAGGACCCTTGATCCAAGGACCCTTGGATCCGGGAGATCCAAAGATCCTTGATGCAAGGACCCTTTGATCCGGGCGATCCAAGGACCCTTTGATCAAGGAGATCCAAGGATCCTTGATCCAAGGACCCTTTGATCCGGGAGATCAAAGGACACATGATCCAAGGACCCTTTGAACCGGGAGATCCAAGGATCCTTGATCCAAGGACCCTTTGATCCGGGAGATCCAAGAACCCTTTCATTCGGGAGATCCAAGGACCCTTGATCCAAGGACCCTTTGATCCGGGAGATCCAAAAATCCTTGATCCAAGGACCCTTTGATCCGGGAGATTCAAGGATCCTTGATCCAAGGACCCTTTGATCCGGGAGATCCAAGGACACATGATCCAAGGACCCTTTGAACCGGAAGATTCAAGGATCCTTGATCCAAGGATCCTTTGCTCCGGGAGATCCAAGGACCCTTTGATTCGGGAGATCCAAGGACCCTTGATCCAAGGACCCTTGATCCAAGGACCCTTTGATCCGGGAGATCCAAAGATCCTTGATCCAAGGACCCTTTGATCCGGGAGATCCAAAGATCCTTGATCCAAGGACCCTTTGATCCGGGAGATCCAAGGATCCTTGATCCAAGGACCCTTTGATCCGGAAGATTGACCCTAGATCCAAGGACCCTTGATCCAAGGACCCTTTGATCAAGGAGATCCAAGGATCCTTGATCAAAGGACCCTTTGATCCGGAAGATCCAAGGATCCTTGATCCAAGGACCCTTTGATCCGGGTGATCCAAGGACCCTTTGATCAAGGAGATAAAAGGATCCTTGATCCAAGGACCCTTTGATTCGGGAGATCCAAGGACAAATGATCCAAGGACAATTTGAACCGGGAGATCCAAGGATCCTTGATCCTTGACCCTTTGATCCGGGATATCCAAGGACGCTTTGATTCGGGAGATCTAAGAACACATGATCCAAGGACCCTTTGAACCGGAAGATTCAAGGACCCTTGATCCAAGGACCCTTGATCCAAGGACCCTTTGATTCGGGAGATCCAAGGCCCCTTGATCCAAGGACCCTTAGATTTGGGAGATCCAAGGACCCTTTGATCAAGGAGATCCAAAGACCTTTTGATCCGGGAGATCCGAGGACCCTTTGATCAAGGAAATCCAAGGATCCTTGATCCAAGGACCCTTCGATCCGGGAGATACAAGAACCCTTAGATTCGGGAGATCCAAGGACCCTTTGATCCGGGAGATCCAAGGATCCTTGATCCAAGGATCCATTGATCCGGTAGATCCAATGACCCTTTGATTTGGGAGATCCAAGGACCCTTGATCCAAGGACCCTTAGATCCGGAAGATCCAAGGACCCTTTGATCAAGGAGATCCAAAGATACTTGATCCAAGGACCCTTCGATCCGGGAGATCCAAGGACCCTTTGATCCGGCAGATCCGAAGATCCTTGATCCAAGGACCCTTTGATCCGGGAGATCCAAAGAGCCTTGAAACAAGGACCTTTTAATCCGGGAGATCCAAGGACCCTTTGATTCGGGAGATCCAAGGACACATGATCCAAGAACCCTTTGATCCGGGAGATCCAAGGACCCTTTGATCCGGGAGATCCATGGACCCTTGATCCAAGGACCCTTAGATCTGCGGGAGATCCAAGGACCCGTTGATCAAGGAGATCCATGGATCCTTGATCCAAGGACCCTTTGATCAAAGAGATCCAAGGATCCTTGATCCAAGGACCCTTCGACCCGGGAGATACAAGGACCCTTTGATCCGGGAGATCCAAGGACCCTTTGATCCGAGAGATCCAAGGACCCTTTTATTCGGGAGATCCAAGGACCCTTGATCCAAGGACCCTTGATCAAAGAACCCTTTGATCCGGGAGATCCAAAGATCCTTGATCCAAGGACATTTTGATCCGGGAGATTCAAGGATCCTTGATCCAAGGACCCTTTGATCCGAGAGATCCAAGGACCCTTTGATTCGGGAGATCCAAGGACCCTTGATCCAAGCACCGGGAGATCCAAGGACCCTTTGATCAAGGAGATTCAAGGATCCTTGATCCAAGGACCCTTTGATCCGGGAGATCCAAGGACCCTTTGCTCCCAGAGATCAAAGGACCCTTTGATCCGGAAGATCCAAGAACCCTTTGATCCATGAGATCCAAGGACCCTTTGATCCCGGAGATCCAAGGATGCTTGATCCAAGGACGCTTTGATCCGGAAGATCCAAGGACCCTTGATCCAAGGACCCTAGATTCAAGGACCCTTCATCCAAGGACCCTGTGATCCGGGAGATCCGAAGATCCTTGATCCAAGGACCCTTTGATCCGGGAGATCCAAAGATCCTTGAAACAAGGACCCTTTAATCCGGGAGATCCAAGGACCCTTTGATCCGGGAGATCCAAGCATCCTTTGATCCGGGAGATCCAAGAATCCTTGATCCAAGGACCCTTTGATCTGGGAGATCGAATGACCCTTTGATCCGGGAGATTCAAGGACCCTTTGATACGGCAGATCCAAGGACCCTTGATCCAAGGACCCTTTGATCCGGGAGATCCAAAGATTCTTGATCCAAGGACCCTTTGATCCGGAAGATTCAAGGATCCTTGATCCAAGGACCTTTTTATCCGGGAGATCCAAGGACCCTTTGATCCGGGAGATCCAAGGACCCTTTGATTCGTGAAATCCAAGGACCCTTGATCCAAGAACCCTTTGATCTGGGAGATCCAAAGATCCTTTATCATAGGACCCTTTGATCCGGGAGATCCAAGGACCCTTTGATCAAGGAGATCCAAGGACTCTTTGGTCCGGGAGATCCAAAGATCCTTGATCCAAGGACTCTTTGACCCGGGAGATCCAAGGACCCTTTGATCCAGGAGATACAAGGACCCTTTGATCAAGGAGATCCAAGGATCCTTGGTCCAAGGACCCTTTGATCCAGGAGATCCAAGGACCCTTTGATCAAGGAGATCCAAGGACCCTTGATCCAAGGACCCTTTGATCCGGGAGATCCAAAGATCCTTGATCCAAGGACCCTTTGATCCGGGCGATCCAAGGACCCTTTGATCAAGGAGATCCAAGGATCCTTGATCCAAGGACCCTTTGATCCGGGAGATCCAAGGACACATGATCCAAGGACCCTTTGAACCGGGAGATCCAAGGATCCTTGATCCAAGGACCCTTTGATCCGGGAGATCCAAGGACCCTTTGATTCGGGAGATCCAAGGACCCTTGATCCAAGCACCGGGAGATCCAAGGACCCTTTGATCAAGGAGATTCAAGGATCCTTGATCCAAGGGCCCTTTGATCCGGGAGATCCAAAAACCCTTTGATCAAGGAGATCCAAGGATCCTTGATCCAAGGACCCTTCAACCCGGGAGATACAAGGACCCTTTGCTCCGGGAGATCCAAGGACCCTTTGATCCGGAAGATCCAAGGATCCTTGATCCAAGGACCCTTTGATCCAGGTGATCCAAGGATCCTTGATCCAAGGACCCTTTGATCCGGGAGATCCAATTATCCTTGATCCAAGGACCCTTTGATCTGGGAGATCCAATGACCCTTTGATCCGGGAGATTCAAGGACCCTTTGATTCGGCAGATCCAAGGACCCTTTGATCCGGGAGATCCAAAGATCCTTGATCCAAGGACCCTTTGATCCGGAAGATTCGAGGATCCTTGATCCAAGGACCCTTTATCCGGGAGATCCAAGGACCCTTTGATCCGGGAGATCCAAGGACCCTTTGATCCGGGAGATCCAAGGACCCTCTGATTCGGGAGATCCAAGGACCCTTGATCCAAGAACCCGTTGATCTGGGAGATCCAAAGATCCTTTATCATAGGACCCTTTGATCCGGGAGATTCAAGGATTCTTGATACAAGGACCCTTTGATCCGGGAGATACAAGGACCCTTTGATTCGGGAGATGCAAGGCCCGTTGATCCAAGGACCCTTAGATTCGTGAGATCCAAGGACCCTTTGATCAAGGAGATCCAAGGGTCCTTGATCCAAGGACACTTTGATCCGGGAGATCCAAAGACCCTTTGATCAAGGAGATCCAAGGACCCTTGATCCAAGGACCCTTTGATCCGGGAGATCCAAAGATCCTTGATCCAAGGACCCTTTGATCCGGGCGATTCAAGGACACATATGATCCAAGGACCCTTTGAACCGGGAGATCTAAGGATCCTTGATCCAAGGACCCTTTGATCCGGGAGATCCAAGGACCCTTTCATTCGGGAGATCCAAGGACCCTTGATCCAAGGACCCTTGATCCAAGGACCCTTTGATCTGGGAGATCCAAAGATCCTTGATCCAAAGACCCTTTGATCCGGGAGATTCAAGGATCCTTTGATCCAGGAGATACAAGGACCCTTTGATTCGGGAGATCCAAGGACCCTTTGATTCGGGAGATCCAAGGACCCTTGATCCAAGGACCCTATGATCCGGGCGATCCAAGGACCCTTTGATCAAGGAGATCCTAGGATCCTTGATCCAAGGACCCTTTGATCCGGGAGATCCAAGGACACATGATCCAAGGACCCTTTGAACCGGGAGATCCAAGGATCATTGATCCAAGGACCCTTTGATCCGGGAGATCCAAGGACACATGATCCAAGGACCCTTTTAACCGGGAGATCCAAGGATCCTTGATCCAAGGACCCTTTGATCCGGGCGATCCAAGGACCCTTTGATCAAGGAGATCCAAGGATCCTTGATCCAAGGACCCTTTGAACCGGGAGATCCAAGGACCCTTTGATCCGGGATATCCAAAGATCCTTGATCCAAGGACCCTTTGATCCGGGAGATTCAAGGATCCTTGATCCAAGGACCCTTTGATCCGGGAGATCCAAGGACCCTTTGATCCGGGAGATCCAAGGACCCTTTGATTCGGGAGATCCAAGGACCCTTGATCCAAGGACCCTTGATCCAAGGACCCTTTGATCCGGGCGATCCAAGGACCCTTTGATCAAGGGGATCCAAGGATCCTTGATCCAAGGACCCTTTGATCCGGGAGATCCAAGGACACATGATCCGAGGACCCTTTGAACCGGGAGATCCAAGGACCCTTGATCCAAGGACCCTTTGATCCGGGAGATCCAAGGACCCTTTGATTCGGGAGATCCAAGGATCCTTGATCCAAGCACCGGGAGATCCAAGGACCCTTTGATCAAGGAGATTCAAGGATCCTTGATCCAAGGACCCTTTGATCCGGGAGATCCAAAAACCCTTTGATCAAGGAGGTCCAAGGATCCTTGATCCACGGACCCTTCAACCCGGGAGATACAAGGACCCTTTGCTCCGGGAGATCCAAGGACCCTTTGATCCGGAAGATCCAAGGACCCTTTGATCCGGGAGATCCAAGGACCCTTTGATCCAAGGACCCTTTGTTCCGGGAGATCCAAGGACCCTTTGATCCGGAAGATCCAAGGACCATTTGATCCGGGAGATCCAAGGATCCTTGATCCAAGGACCCTTTGATCCGGGAGATCCAAGGATCCTTGATCCAAGGACCCTTTGATCTGGGAGATCCAATAACCCTTTGATCCGGGAGATTCAAGGACCCTTTGATTCGGCAGATCCAAGGACCCTTTGATCCGGGAGATCCAAAGATCCTTGATCCAAGGACCCTTTGATCCGGAAGACTCAAGGATCCTTGATCCAAGGACCCTTTTATCCGGGAGATCCAAGGACCCTTTGATCCGGGAGATCCAAGGACCCTTTGATCCGGGAGATCCAAGGACCCTTTGATCCGGGAGATCCAAGGACCCTTTGATCCGGGAGATCCAAGGACCCTTTGATCCGGGAGATCCAAGGACCCTTTGATTCGGGAGATCCAAGGACCCTTGATCCAAGAACCCTTTGATCTGGGAGATCCAAAGATCCTTTATCATAGGACCCTTTGATCCGGGAGATTCAAGGATTCTTGATCCAAGTACCCTTTGATCCGGGAGATACAAGGACCCTTTGATTCGGGAGATCCAAGGCCCCTTGATCCAAGGACCCTTAGATTCGGGAGATCCAAGGACCCTTTGATCAAGGAGATCCAAGGATCCTTGATCCAAGGACCCTTTGATCCGGGAGATCCAAGGATCCTTTGATCAAAGAGATCCAAGGACCTGATCCGGGAGATCCAAAGATCCTTGATCCAAGGACCCTTTGACCCGGGAGATCCAAGGACCCTTTGATCCAGGAATACAAGGACCCTTTGATTCGGGAGATCCAAGGCCCCTTGATCCAAGGACCCTTAGATTCGGGAGATCCAAGGACCCTTTGATCAAGGAGATCCAAGGACCTTTTGTTCCGGGAGATCCAAGGACCCTTTGATCAAGGAAATCCAAGGATCCTTGATCCAAGGACCCTTAGATCCGCGGGAGATCCAAGGACCCGTTGATCAAGGAGATCCATGGATCCTTGATCCAAGGACCCTTTGATCAAAGAGATCCAAGGATCCTTGATCCAAGGACCCTTCGACCCGGGAGATACAAGGACCCTTTGATCCGGGAGATCCAAGGACCCTTTGATCCGGGAGATCCAAGGACCCTTTTATTCGGGAGATCCAAGGACCCTTGATCCAAGGACCCTTGATCAAAGAACCCTTTGATCCGGGAGATCCAAGGACCCTTTGATCCGAGAGATCCAAGGACCCTTTGATTCGGGAGATCCAAGGACCCTTGATCCAAGCACCGGGAGATCCAAGGACCCTTTGATCAAGGAGATTCAAGGATCCTTGATCCAAGGACCCTTTGATCCGGGAGATTCAAGGACCCTTTGCTCCGGGAGATCAAATGACCCTTTGATCCGGAAGATCCAAGGATCCTTGATCCAAGGACCCTTTGATCCAGGAGATCCAAGGACCCTTTGATCCCGGAGATATAAGGATGCTTGATCCAAGGACGCTTTGATCCGGAAGATCCAAGGACCCTTGATCCAAGGACCCTAGATTCAAGGACCCTTAATCCAAGGACCCTTTGATCCGGGAGATCCGAAGATCCTTGATCCAAGGACCCTTTGATCCGGGAGATCGAAAGATCCTTGAAACAAGGACCCTTTAATCCGGGAGATCCAAGGACCCTTTGATCCGGGAGATCCAATTATCCTTTGATCCGGGAGATCCAAGGATCCTTGATCCAAGGACCCTTTGATCTGGGAGATCGAATGACCCTTTGATCCGGGAGATTCAAGGACCCTTTGATACGGCAGATCCAAGGACCCTTGATCCAAGGACCCTTTGATCCGGGAGATCCAAAGGTCCTTGATCCAAGGACCCTTTGATCCGGAAGATTCAAGGATCCTTGATCCAAGGATCTTTTTATCCGGGAGATCCAAGGACACTTTGATCCGGGAGATCCAAGGACCCTTTGATCAGGGAGATCCAAGGACCCTTTGATTCGGGAGATCCAAGGACCGTTGATCCAAGAACCCTTTGATCTGGGAGATCCAAAGATCCTTTATCATAGGACCCTTTGATCCGGGAGATCCAAGGACCCTTTGATCAAGGAGATCCAAGGACCCTTTGATCCGGGAGATCCAAAGATCCTTGATCCAAGGACCCTTTGACCCGGGAGATCCAAGGACCCTTTGATCCAGGAGATACAAGGACCGTTTGATTCGGGAGATCCAAGGCCCCTTGATCCAAGGACCCTTAGATTCGGGAGATCCAAGGACCCTTTGATCAAGGAGATCCAAGGATCCTTGATCCAAGGACCCTTTGATCCGGAGATCCAAGGACCCTTTGATCAAGGAGATCCAAGGACCCTTGATCCAAGGACCCTTGGATCCGGGAGATCCAAAGATCCTTGATGCAAGGACCCTTTGATCCGGGCGATCCAAGGACCCTTTGATCAAGGAGATCCAAGGATCCTTGATCCAAGAACCCTTTGATCCGGGAGATCAAAGGACACATGATCCAAGGACCCTTTGAACCGGGAGATCCAAGGATCCTTGATCCAAGGACCCTTTGATCCGGGAGATCCAAGAACCCTTTCATTCGGGAGATCCAAGGACCCTTGATCCAAGGACCCTTTGATCCGGGAGATCCAAAAATCCTTGATCCAAGGACCCTTTGATCCGGGAGATTCAAGGATCCTTGATCCAAGGACCCTTTGATCCGGGAGATCCAAGGACACATGATCCAAGGACCCTTTGAACCGGAAGATTCAAGGATCCTTGATCCAAGGATCCTTTGCTCCGGGAGATCCAAGGACCCTTTGATTCGGGAGATCCAAGGACCCTTGAT
>JAKZAO010000045.1:0-20267 GCA_023053555.1 Branchinecta lindahli | reverse complement strand
AACCGGAAAATTTGTTGAAAGCTAAATTTTTATTTGAAGTTGATTACAGTTTATTCAGGCTTCAAAAGTGTATTCCTGCTTCTCCCTCTTGCGCCTTTTCCAAATGTCGACTTTGCAAAAGATTCGACGAGGATGGGATTCGAACCCACGCGTGTAGAGCACATTGGATTAGCAGTCCAACGCATTAAAGACGCTGAATCTGTATATGACAACCTGCATTTTTTACCCGGATATATAGTTCGTCCGGAATCCGGTTGAAACCGGATAATTTTTAGAAGTTGAAGTTTTATTTGAAGTTGATTAGATGTTCTGTACAGGGATATAGAGATACGTTGAATTCGTTTCTGAACTATCTTTTTTTTTCCTGGGCAAGTAGTTCGCTTGGAATTCGGCCGAAACCGGAAATTTAGCAGAAGTAAAGCAGGAAGTTTCGATCAGTAACGTTAAAATAGATACGGCTTATACAGGTATATCTGAACTTGGTTTTCTCAGATGATTAGTTTGGCGAAGACAAGACCTAGTTGTCTGGATCAAATATTAAATTTTTGGGATCCAGTCGAAACCTTTGGTCAAACTGATGTGACGGGAAATACGTGGGTTCCTCGTCGAAATCCTTGAACCAGCCAAGATTATTTACAAATAGCCGATCAGAAATCGAATTCACCCTTAACAGCAACGAGTCCGTCAATCTTGTCTGCTCATTCGTTATTCATAGCGTCGCTAGCACTAACTATAGTTCAGGAAACACATCTTTTCTTCTTGAAAATGGGGCAATTTTGGGGCATATAAGTAGCCTAACGGAAAAACTCCCCAACAAAATATTTGACCAAGTAGACATTGCCAAATACTTTGCTAGCTTGTTTTTACCCACATCCTACATCCCAGCGAAATATTTTTCATTTTGTCTGTTCGGGAGATTCAGGAGACACATCTTTTCTTCTTTAAAAAGGACAAATTTGGGCCAAAATTACAGAAACAGCTCAAAACAAATTATTTGACCAAAGTAGACACTGCCAAATATTTGGCTAGTTTTTTTCCCACATATCAGCTAAATATTCTTCATTTCGTCTGATTCTCTTGTTAACATGTATTTTGAACTTGCCCAGTTGGGTTCTTCCGAATCGCCCCGCTGGATGATCCCATGGCCGAACCTTCAGGTTCTTAGTGCCCTAGTCTCAACTAACGTCTTAAAAGTAGGTGACCTCGAATTGCTAGAGATAGAATCGATGTGTGTTATTTTTTTAAGTTCGATCTTACCTTCATATTCGAATGCCATTTTTGGTTGCCGGTCGTCGTTCCTTTGTCGCCATAACTAACCGGCCAACTTCAAATCTGAGCAAAAACGAAATTTAACATTTAACATTTTTAAATCTAACCTTATATCGATTTTCTATATCTTTATCGTTCGCCATTATTTTGTATTGTTTTTATTTCCGTTCAAACTTGGAACTTTAAACATGGAGCTAGCATGTCCGAAGTTTGCCTGCGAGGTCAATGACGGCGACCGGGCAAAAATTACCGGAGTAAAAAAACGCTAATTAAGCAAACGGTGAACGAGTTTCGAAGGCGTTTGAGAACGGAAATTAAGCAACTGGCAAAGCCAACGGTCAACGAAACTTTGATCAAAAACGTTTCCGATTTAACGCCTTCGACCATACTTGGATCAGTTTTGGGTTTCTGACACACCGGGAATTCCCCGGACGCTCTTAGTTACGGGAACGAAATAAATGCAGGAACCAGTTTTTTAACGACGGTGTTGCAAGTCGAGACAAGGATACGTAGGCTGTTACTATGCAAAAATACCACGTCTAATAAAACTCTGGATATTTTGCATAGCAGCAGAGATTATCAGTATTTCGAAATCAGTTGGATACTAGATGTAGCGATGTTTCGGCCTTTTCTGGCAAGGTTCCTCGTCCGTCTGTACGTAGAAGAACAAACCCGCAGTAAAATAAATGAGCCTCAAGCAAATATAAATTTCCTATTTTGTGGAATTAGTAACAATAATAACAATAGAATGGCAAAAAATAGTCCCTTGGCCACTACAGTGTACGTCTCAAAAATACCTTATCATTAATTTGTTCAGATGAATTACTTCAGAGAAAGGGCGTTCCAACAGTCAATCGCCCAGTTTTGGAAATACTTTCTACTGATGGCTTTAGAGATGCGCGCGCCAGCCACGTGCTCGAAGTCGTGTCCGTGCAGACCGTTCTTGCTAAAGTTTAACTGAAAAGGCAGCTTATTTCTACATCTGATATTTTAGTACACAGAAATATTTTGAGTCATCTAAGGGATTTTGTATTTTTTTTTTTTTTACCCGGCGCTCTCGTAATAAAACGTTAAGGGTGTCCACTGCTTGCACAACCCAAAATTCACCCAAACGTGGAGAATCTGAATTTCAACAAAGGACTGTATTTCCAGGGTTAAAGATTCTACGCCTCTAGAAAGTAGAAAGATGATAAGTCAGCTGATTTTTCTGCAATGGTTTAATTTTGTAGTTGCTGAGCATTTCAAGCGTAGAGTGACAAGCTCATAGAGCTGCCACAAATTCGAAAGAATAAAACTTCATCACTGAAGTTTGTGGATAACAAAGAAACGAAGTAACGCAATTTTATCGGTTTTTTACATTTTTACCAGACTTCCGGATCTCAGCCATATTCGGTCAAAGTTTAAAACGGACAAATTTCCGGCAGGTACGTTATCGTTTTCTTGAGAGATTTTATAGCGTTCAATCAGATCGCCACGTTGAAACCGATATGGTTATCACAAGTGGTGTTGGGCGATATTCGATATCGATATATCGGACCAAATATCGATATCGAAAAGTAAATATCGATATCGAAATCGATATTTGTATATTTGTAATTCTTGTAAAAAATCCAAAATAATTTGAATTTCTATTTCCGAAATTGGAGCAAAATGATTTCCGTAATTCAGTTTTATTTATTCGAAGTTTGCGATGAAGCAAGATGCTTTTTCACGACGATTTTGTTCTTAAATTTTGGCAAAACGAAACGTATACTACAGCGAAACATGGTAACGAAATATCGATATCGATTATCGAATATCGAAAGTCAAAATATCGATATATCGAAAAATCTGAATATCGCCCAACACTAATCACAAGTCAAGTCACGAGTTGCTGTTGCTCGAGGTGAAAGCTAGTGCTGAGGTTACACTTTAAGCGCCGCTGCTGAATTGGCTGCTCGATTGGGAGGTTTTCCGCATTTAAACAAGAGCTGAAAGCTCATATGGCACTTGCAAGGCTGGGTCAGAGGATGGACGTGGGATTTTTCAGTTCTATGACTTATGTCTTCGGTAATAGAAGTGACAAGTCTTCTGTGATGTGAAAAGAAAATGGTCCTTCGGGGCGGAACAGAAATGAAGAGTCGCGGATCGGGGATGTGACAATGTCTAACCCAATGATGTCAAGTTTCTAATGCTCCAGCTAAGTTTCATCGTCCTAGCTCATCTGGAAGTACCTTAACTCACGATAACCGAAATTCCGGACCCCCCCCCCCCCAGTTCTTCGGATCCGGTCAGGACTTGAAATGGGGCATCTGAGACATGAGGTCTTTCAAGATATCAAGTTTCATTAAGATCCGATAACCCGTTCGAAAGTTATGCAAGCCACTATTTTCCGGATTCCGGCGTCCCCCTCTCCCCCACGATGGTCGGATCGGGCAAGTGACTGTTTCCAAGTTAATCTGGTCGGGTCCCTATATCGTCCTAGCCTACCTGGAAGTACATTAACTTCGGATTGCCGGAATTCCGGAACCCCCCTCCAACTCCCCCCACAGTGTTCGAATCCGGTCCAGTTCTGTCACTGATGTACCTAGAGCTTGTGCTAGTTCTTCCCACCAAGTTTCATCCCGATCACCCCACTCTGAGAGTGTCACACGATTTCCGGTTCCCCCCCCCAGATTCATCAGATCCGGTCCGAACTTGAAATGGGACATCTGAGACACTAGGTCTTTCCAGATATAAAGTTTCATTAAGATCCGATCACCCGTTCGAAAGTTATGCATGCCCCTATTTTCCGGATTCCGCCGCCTCCCCTTCCCCCCACGATGGTCGGATCGGGCAAGTGACTATTTCCAAGTTAGTTTGGTCGAGTCCCTAATACGCCTGCCAAGTTTCATTGTCCTAGCTCATCTGGAAGTACCGTAACTCGAGATGAGTGGCCTGACAGACCGACCGACCGAAAAGTGATCGGTATATGGCACTTGAGCGAAGCTGCAAGTGCCATAAACAAGAGCTGTAAGCTCATATGGCACTTGCAAGGGTTGAGATGTATTATTTGATCAAAAGTAATTTTCGACTGTGCGGTTCAGATGCGCACTTTAAGGGAGCTAGAGAAAAAGTATATTATCGTTGAACTTGGCTGTAATGATGCGCACTTTAAAGGCACTAGAAATTCATCTGTAAGGAAGACCCTTGAGGCAAAAACGATAGCAGGCTCTTAGGGATCATTGATATATACGTATGATCAGAAGTCCTTTTTTTTTCCACTAATTTGCGTACTTTAAGGGTGCAAAAAATTATTTTTTTTGCAAAACCCTTGTGGGACAACTGATCATGGGTTGAGATGTATCGTTTGATAAAAAGTACTTTTCGACCTTGCGGTTAAGATGCACACTTTAAGGGAGCTAGAACTTCATTTGTAAGCAAAACCCTTGAGGCAAAAATGGTCATGAGCTCATGGGGATCATGGAAATGCATATTTTGCTTAAAAGTATTTTTCTTAATTTGCGGTCATGATTGGTACTTTAGGGAATGGTCGGATTTGAAAAGTGGCGATTTCTAAGCCAATCTTGTCGAATTTCTAATATTCCAGCCAAATTTCATCGTCCTAGCACATCTGGAAGTACCTTAACTCGCGATCACCGGAATTCCGGACCCGCCCCTCAAACTCCCCCCACAGTCGCCAGAGCCAATCCGGTTTAGTTTGGACTTGTTTGTTATTCCCACAAAGTTCCATCCCGATCTCTCCAGTCCAATCCGGTCACGTATCCCCCCCCCCCCCCAATTGTTGTCGGATCCGGTCCGGACATGAAAAAGATCACCACAGGCCCCTCTGTTCAGTTATTAAATTTCACTCGAATCCGATCACCCGTTCCAAAGTTACGCATGGCTAAATATTCCGGATTCCCCCTCCCTCCGATCCCCCCACGACTATCGGATCGAGTCAATTTTTATTTACAAGTCAGTTTGATCGGGTCCCTGATACGCCTCCCAAGTTTCGTCGTGAAAATCCCCAAAACCGTCATCACCAGAATTCCGGGAAACTCCCCTCCACCTCCTCCCCCAAGTGTCCGGGTCCAGTCCAAACGTGTAAACGATTTATCTGGAGCAGATTCTTGTTCTTCCCAGCAAGTTTTACTCCGATCCCTCCATTATAACCGTTTCTCGAGATTTCCGGTCTTCCCCCACCCCAATTCCCCCATAGCTGTCGAATCCGGTTCGGACTTCAAATGGAACATCAGAGATATGTCATTCATCCAGGTATTAAGTTTCGTCCCAATCCGATCACCCGTTCGAAAGTTACACAACACTCATATTCCCCCGCACTGCACCACAGATACAAACCCCTTTGACCCTCGAATGCACTAGCTCTTTCCAATGTTAACAGAGTGATCCGATGCAAAGAGTGACGTCACGCCGCGCGCAGACCTACTAGTGTAAAGAAAGGGGTAGGGGTTTTACAAAAACTACTAAATTTTCCGGATTCCCCCGCCCTCTACTCCCTCCACGGTGGTCGGATCGGGGAAGTGACTATTTCCAAATTAGTTTGGTCGGGTCCCTGATATGCGTGCCAAGTTTCATCGTCCTAGCTCATCTGGAAGTACCGTAACTCGAGATGAGTGGCCTGACAGACCGACCGACCGACCGACCGACCGACCGACCGACAGACCGACAGACCGACAGACCGACAAGTGATCGGTATATGGCACTTCTGCAAGTGCCATAAAAACATCAACTGACCCCCTTTAGCGCCCTCGATCATGATTCGCAGTCAACTTGGGATGAACGAATAGGCTACTTCAATAGAATACTCCTTAAGACCAAGCTGACTGTGAAACTATGTAAATTCCTCTAAATCCAATATTTTTTTTGTTAATAAGAACCATTGTTTGTTTTCTTTATTTCTGTGAGATTGGCCGAGCCTCCTGGGTGACAGGACTCGGAGATGTAGCGCTACAAATATATGTATGTTGTGTAAAGTTTAACTTTTATCTGAGTAAACCGTGTTCACCTCTCTGCTCAGTGCTGTAATTATGGCACTTGCCTATCGGCCAAGTGCCATATACTGATCACTTTACGGTCTGTGTCAGGCCACTCATTGCGAGTTAGGGTACTTCCAGAAGTGCTAGGACGATGAAACTTGGCAGGCGTATTAGGAATCCGACCAAACTATCTTGGAAATAGTCACTTCCCCGATCCGACCACCGTAGGGGGTGGGGGGAGTGGAGGGAGGGGGAATCCGGAACATTGACGTATTTATAACTTTAGAACGGGGAATCAGATCTTAATGAAACTTGATATCTGAAAACACCTCGTGTCTCAGATGTCACACTTCAAGTCCGGAATGGATCCGGTGACATCGGGGGGAGTTGGAGGGGGGAACCAGAAATCGTGTAACATGTTCAGAGTGGATGGATCGGGATGAAACTTGGTGGGAAGAACAAGCACAAGCCCTAGATACAAAGTTGACAAGATCGGACCGGATCCTAGTACTGCGGGGGGAGTTGAAGGGAAGGTTCCGGAATTCCAGTGATCCCGACTTAAGATGCTTACACATGTGCTAGGACGATGAAACTTGGCAGGCATGTCAAGGACTTCACAATTTTAACATGAGAACAGTCGTTTCTCCAATTTGACCATCGTGGGGGGAGTGGAGGAATCCGGAATCTTGAGATTGTCCAACTTTTGAACGGGTGATCGGATCTTAGTTAAACTTGATATTCGGAAAGAACTCATGTTTCAGATCATGTCCCATTTCAAGTGTGGACAGGATCCGATCAATGTAGGGGAGTCGGGGGGGGGGGGGGTTGTGACACACTTAGAATACAGCTATTGGGATGATACTTGGTGGGAAGAACAAGCATAAGCCTTAGAAGCATCAGTGACAAGGAACCAGATTCGGTCACTCTGGCGGTAGCTGGAAAGGGGTCCAGAATTCCGGTGATCGCAATTTAAGGTACTTCAAGATGTGCTAGGACGATGAAGTTTGGCTTGAACATTAGAGACTTGACAAGATTTGCCTAGAAATTGTCAGTTTCCTGATCCGACCATACCTTAAAGTACTCATCTTAACCGCAGAGTACAAAAAATACTTTTAAGCAAAACCTACATTTTCATGATCCCCATGATCACTATTGCCACAAGGGTTTTGCATAAAAAGGAATTTTTAGCACCCCCCCAGTCCGCATCTTAACCGGAAAGTAAAAAAAAAAACTTTTCACCAAACTATTTATATTCATGATCCTAAAGGGCCAAGGATCAGTTTTGCCTCAAGGGTTTTGATTACAGATGAATTTCTAGCGCCCTTAAAGTGCATATCATCACAGCCAAGTGCAAATTTTTTTTTTTTTTTACCAAACGATACATCCTCGTGATTTCCAAGGGTCCGTTGCAATTCTTATTTCAACATCCTTAAACTTAAGAAACTTGTTAACTTATTTCATCCTTTAACATATGGCCTTGCAAGTGTCATATGAGCTTGCAGCTCTTGTTTTGTTTAGTAGCCTAATACTGAAGAATTGAAAAAAACTGAACTTGTAACTTGATACAAACAATATATGGCTAAACCCGGATAATCAGCTACGATGTCCTGGCAGCAATATTCCGGTCCTTCCTAGCAAGGTCCTCGCGAAACGCCGCGACTTTTCGTCAGAACAGTTGATTTTTTTTTTCATGAAAACAGTCGTTCTGAAAATCGGCGATTTTTTTGTCAAAACAGTCGGTTTTTCTGAAAATCAGTCAACTTTTTCAAAACTTTTTTTTATTTCTAAATACCTTACCCCCCAAACATTTTGGCTAGTAACGCCTCTGGAAACGACACAACAATAGATAAATGAAGCTTCTACCAACTACAAGTACCCTATTTTGGGCCGTTACTCTTTAGAAATCAATGTACGGAAAACTGACGAAGACCCATGCCAAGAAGGGCCGAAATTTTCGCTGCCAAAGCATCGTAGCTGACTCCCCGTTTTTCGACATTGTTTGAATATATAATTCGATAGAAGCGGCTACGGTATTTTTTTCTTCTAAGTAAATTTCCAGCAAACGTTGAAATAACTGTAATCGCGTTTAAAGTCTGCAAAGTTATATAGTAGATCAGAATCTAGTTTTCTCACCTGTGTCAACTGGTTATCTCAGTAGCAATATCTGGATTCGGCCAGAATGGAGAGAAGGCGCGACAAAAACTCAATTCGTCAAAAAAAGCGAGTTATCACCTTTTTTTCAAGCTGTTGACCATTTTTCCGCTTGCTATTTCGGGGAGGATTTTTCGGCCTAAAAATCTATCAATTTTAGTTTAAATTACAATTATTTTACAAGACCTTTTTTTACTTCCATTCACAACTCTTTCGATTTTCTTGTCCACTGCATAGTAAAATTTCATCATGATCAGCAAAGCTTATAGTCGACAAGCCCATCCCATCATGGCGACAAGCTAAGCTTAATGCCAAATGTATTGTTAGATCATATGCATTCAATAGATAGTTCAATGAAGTCCTTGGGCCACGAACAAAAACAAAACAAAAACAGTATGCATTCCATAATATGTTTATCATATATTCCATATAAACCCTTGGCAGCTACACCGTCAATTTTCAATTCGTACTTCGTAATGTCGATTTCCTTGAATGGAGAGAATTCTCTCCAGAATGGAGAGACGGCGCGACAAAAACTCAATTCGTAAAAAAAAGCGAGTTATAACCTTTTTTAAAATCGCTCAACACAACTTAATTTTTTTAATCGACAACAAGCTAGCATAATCAATAACAACGCATTTGCCGTCATGGACGAGTAACTCCTTTTTGGCAAACGAAGTCCAACTGGTACTGCTCGCAAAGGTTGATAAAAGGGTTGAAGATTTCTTATCTCCCGTCTCCTGTTTTCGACTGGCTATAAATAAACTGATCTGAACTATTTATTTTTATAAGCAGCTAAAAAAGAAAAAACAGCACAAACAAACAAAATCAGACTGAAAAAGACACTAAAATTTACTAAAGAAGTATTTTCGATTGCTCGTATTTACTTTTAATGAATTTTAAGAGCGGGAAGATGGAATTTGGTGCTATTATGTTCTATTTCAGGACATACAATTTTTGTTTAAACTATTTTAAAATTATTAGACAAGCACTGATTTGTTTCTGAAAGTCCTCCGTTGTCTCTTTATCAACATTTATGACGGACCCACAGAGAGATAAAGTATGGGTCCATAGGGTTATGGCCCGGTGCCTGGCCGGTGTTGGCTGACACCAGCCAGCACCGGTTTCCACGTGTTAGAACATTAAAATCAGCATGTTTAGAAGCGTCTGAAAGGTGAATGGACTAATTTATGACCGGTGCACCTGTGCCGCTTGCTTCGGCCGGTGCCGGGAAAAGGTGTACAGGGGGTCTCGGGGATTGGGTAAACCCCTCGTAATCAACTTGATATCTTTTCAGTTTATCTGTCACAAGTGTTGACAATGATGCAATGGGAGACTTTCAGACACTAGTCCGCTTGGAATCACTGAACTGAAGTATTGCCCGAGTTAACAACATATCCTATACCAGAGTTTTAGTTAGAGGTTTAAGAGTTTTAGTTGTGAGAATGTAAGTGCACTCTCTGCAGTGTTTGTTTAATGTTCGCAAAATTTTAGTCAGAAAACTAAAAAAAATGAGCCTTAAACCTTTCACGAACTCCCACTCTTTCCTGCCCAGATGTACAGTCGAAATTGTAGGCGAATTGCACTAAGTATCAAATAAGTCACTCAACATTACCCACATATAAAAATCATCCTCATCCAGGCATAGGCAACAAATTAAACAATAATTTTTATGAGCAAAATATAGTACCAAGGGCCCAGGATTTCGATAGAAAACTCGAGATTCCTACGGCATATCCAACCCTATGCTACACTTCGCATAGCCTATGCATGACCTGATCTTCGAAATAAGCCTCAAAGACACGATGAGAAGGCAGATGGCGTAGTTTGACAGAGACTTAACCTGATGGCTCCCGTCCGTGAAATCGAGTCGTTCAGGTTCAGGTCCAGTTTCAGGACGAAAACAATATTATTCAAAATCCTTTCTACGAGTTACAGTCATGCTGCTAAGAACACTAACTAAATACTACTTTTCTCACTACTGTCGGTAACAGTACTACCCTTACAGCCAGGATATTTTTAAACCAATGCTCCGTTTACGTTTGAAGAATCAAGAATATTGCCAATGCTTATTATATATTCCTACACTGCCAGAAGTCGCATAACAGATAACACATGGATGCGCAATTTCAACAGATAACACATGAGATGTTATTTGTTATAATTTCGCAAACGTTATGTAGGCTAAAAAGGTATTGAAAGCAGAGCCGAAAACAAGGTATCTGCTGACATTTCCGATATCATGGTGAACGTGTCCGAGAACTCCGAAACGAATGAAAATGCTGAATTAATTCAGGATTTTATGCAGCATTTTGCTTTAGGACTTACATTTTTGCTCAGTTAATGCAGCATTAATTCAGCATAAAATTCATCCAAAAATTCAGCAAAGATGCTAAATTTTATGCTGAATCTTCAAGAAGAAACTGGGGAGCACGGCGATTCTCCTAGAATCTTCCCAGAAATTTTTTCTTTCTAGAACAAATTGCCACACAAAATTCTCGTAATGTTATCTAGGTCGAATTCCAGTCTGAGCGGCGACAAACTTTACGGAGCCTACTTTTGCGAAAAACTTTACGAAGTCTGAGTCGTCCTTCATACAGCTAAATTTTCTTCTTCTTCTTCCTGACTCAAATTTTGGTATTCCAGAAGTGTCAGAGAAGAAATACAGGTAACAGCTTTCGGACAAAAATAAATAAATATGCAGCATTAAATGCAGCATTTACAGCCTTAAAAAGCTTTCGGACACGTTCGATGATAAAAAGAAACCGAGCAGATTTTTTTATCCGGCGGTGTTTCGGCTCTTCTTATATGCAGAATGTTGTGTTACCTACTGAGACTGCTTATCCTTATGCTATCTGTTGTGAAACTTTTGACTTTGTAGTGCATATCCAAATCTATGCTCCACTTCACATCTGAGCCACCGCATCTTCTAAAATAAGTAGCCTACTGGTTCAGGACGAAAGCAATGATAACTGGAATCTGCCATATCCTGTGTTGTGATTACGGTCATAATGCTTAGAACGCCTCTGGATGGTTGATTTTCTAACCACGCAGAGACGCACTTCCTATATTTGGGGGTGTCGTCACTATTATTCAGGAGCACATAAACTTCATTAATCACCTTCAACAGGTCGACCAAATCAGACTTTCCGCCCAGAACTTTAACTTCACCACTTTCATCGGAGTCACAATCTCTTACCAGGGTCTTCACCCCCTTTAGCTTCTCACAACGCCTTAAATAAACATCAACTGGATGGTTAATTTTCTAACCCTGTTGAGACGCACAGGGGGGAATCCGGATCTTTGCGGGTTGTCACCATTAGTCCAGAGGATGTTGACTTCATCAGTCACTATCAACCAAGTCAACCAAATCAGGTTTTCGGCCCAGAACTTTAACTTTACCATTTTCATCAGAGTCACAAACTCTTACCAGGGTCTTCTCCCCCCTCTGTTATATCTTCCAAATCTTCTTTCTCCGCTTTCGTTTAGCTTCTTATAACGTCTTCGATAAACACCAACCGGATGGTTAATCAACCCTGTTGAGACATCAAGGGGGAACCTGGATCTCTGAGAGTCGTCTCCATTAATCCGTGGGCACTATCTACCAGGTCAACCAAATCAGGTTTTCCGCCCAGAACTTTAACTTTACCATTTCCATCAGAGTCACAATCTCTTACCAGGGTCTTCTCCTCTCTATTATATCTTCTAAATCTTCTTTCTCCGCTTTGGTTTAGCTTTTAAGAACGCCTTAGATAAACACCAACCGGATGGTTAATCAACCCTGTTGGGACATCAAGGGGGAACTCGGATCTCTGAGAGTCGTCTCCATAATCCGGAGATCGACCTATTTAATCACTATCAACCAGGTCAACCAAATCAGGTTTTTCTTCTAGAACTTCAACTTCATCATTTGCATCGGAGTCAAAATAGGTCTTCACTCCCTCGTACTCTGTGTCATCAAGATCGACCGCTTCTTGGGACCCTTCGCCTTTCTCTTTGGCTATTATCTGGTCACTGAATTTTCTTCTCTTGTTCTCTCGCCCTCCAGTTTTCTGTGCTTTGCGCTTTCCTATATTCGGCATTTCGTAATTTTCTATTTTGTACAAGTTTATCAGATAGTCTTTCCTTGGGCCAAAAGCACCGCTCAGAATATCGGATGCCTTCTGACAGGATTTCTTAAAATAGGCGAGCGAATCGTAACTGAAACTTCCCGCGATGTTGAACCCAAGCTCGAAAGGGTCTTGGACCACTAGGGGGCTATCCGTGTTCATTTTCTTTCCCCCGTTCACCACCCTATTCACATAATCGGTTTGGGACGGGGGTAGCCGAAAGTCTTCAAAGTTCTTCCTCTCAACTGGGTACCCATCCTTTACCGACACGATGTACAGATCGGTGTCGAACTCACTACCGTAAAACTTGAAGAACTCAAAAAGAAGCTTTTCAATCGGGGTTTGGTTCTGGGTACGGAAAGGAATTTGTGGGTTGAAGCTGATGTTCCAACCGTCTACATACAGGCGGTCAGATGGCAGCACTTGCCTTTGAAGCAGTTCAACAGATGGCAGGATTGATTTCCGCATTAGGAAGAACATGATGAGAAGGCAGATGGCGTAGTTTGACAGGGATTTGACCCGATCGCTCCCCCCAGTCAAATCGAGTCGTTTCGCCCAGTATCTGAAAATAAACATAGTAATCAAATGACCTAACAACTTGTAACCACATGGAATTCTCACTGCCAAGACCAGGGCCGTATCCAGGGGGGGGGGAGGCTTCCATGTGGTTACAAGTTGTTAGGTCATTTCATCATGTTCTTCCTAACGACCTGCGATCTGGCCGGCTTTTGAACCGCCTGTTCTCCCTATCTTTCATTATTCACACGAGCATAGCACTTTCACAGATCAAATAGCGTCAGAACTTCTGGGTGTAGACTTTGTTAAAGATAAAAGTACTGATTCCCCTCTTAATGTAACGCGTAAAAAAATTAATAATGCTCTTTACCAGAAATGGTACATACAGTTTGAAAATACAGTTAGTAGTTGGCCGATAAAATTCTTTCAAAGTAAAGAGGACCTGATTGCAACCAAGAAATTTCAACCATCGTTTTTGATTTCCCAATTTATTACAGGACATAGTCGTCTAAATTATTATTTATATAGGATAGGTAAGGTTCCATCCCCACTATGCGATTGTGGGGTAATTGAAACTTGTTGGCATTTTTTATTCGAGTGTCCTATATTTAGTCCTCAGCGTGTTCAAATGATAAGTAGACTGATTGAACATCAAGTTGAATTTCCGTTTTGTCTGAGCTTAGTGAGTAACAGTAAGATAATTAGAGAGATAGTACTTAAAGCTTATTTATTATCTTGCTTATTCTGCCTTTTGCAATATACCTAGCTCCCATACAGAGATATAAGCTTCTAAAATCCCCACCTTTCTCCATTGTTTCGTTTTGTGCCTACGAATTTTTAGCGCATTTTGGCCTTGCCGAGTTTTGCCCGTCACACAACGAAACGTTTGCCGGAATCTTCAATGTCCGCCGACAACTCTTTCACACAAAAGGATATGAGAAGCTTCCGTTTATTGCTTCATTTATTTGCTTAATTTCCCACTTTTTAACCATGGTGCGTTCAGTTTTCAAATGTTTTGCGCCCAGCCGCCGCGTCGGAGAGCAGGAAGGCTGGAAGTGGTCGACAAGCGCTAACAAGAAAATCGCTAATTTCAGGTGGAAAGTAATGGTATTTTCGAAAATGTTCTTTTCTGATCCATTTCATAGGGAAAAGATCATTTCTAGTAAGAGTTGTGCTTTAAATTTATTACGAATACGAAGCGTTTAGAAATTGTTTAGCTCAAAGGCTGATAGAAATTCACCACTGGATTAGTTTTAGTTTTTTTTTTCTTTTACCTTTTTCTTCTTTAAACGTTATATTCTGTTTTGTTGCGAATGTGTAGTTAAAGGCGTATTCTAGTTTTAATTTGTAGCTGTGAAATGCCGTGTATCGGTTCAATCACAAATAAAGTACCTACCTACCTACCTACCCCCCCCCCCCAAACATACAAAAATAATCGTTCTTTAAGCTACAACATCTGATCTATGTTCTATTTTTACTGTTTGGTATAGTTTAGATCCGACCCGCGGGTACCCCCTTGAAATAAATTCCTTGATACGGACCTGACCAAGCTGGCAGCTGGACGCAAAATATTTATAAATGCCGTGGTGAAAAAGTGGGACAACCAAGCAAAATTAAAGAAGTTCAAAACAGATAATAGACCTGATAGCCTGCAATGTCTTCCAAAACGAAAAACAACACTTTGCGGCTTCTGATGTTCTTATTCGCGAAAAAGATGTCTGCGGACCATGAAGCTTTCGGCGAAGACTGTTACATGACTGGCAAAACTCGGCTCGGCCGAAAAAGACGCTGAAAAGTTGTAGGTACAAAAACAAACAATAGCGAAATGAGCAGGTTTCAGAAGCTTATATTCCATCAGGGAGCTAGGGGTAAAAAAAACAAGAGCTGTAAGCTCATATGGCACTTGCATGGGTTGAGATGTATTGTTTGATCAAAAGTACTTTTAAGGTTACCTTTACGGTTCAGATGCGCACTTTAAGCGAGACTTTAAGGGAGCTAGAGAAAAATTATTTTGTTTTAGAACTTGGCTGTAATGATACGCACTTTATAGGCGCTAGAAATTCATCTGTAAGAAAAACTATTGAGACAAAACGATCACAGGCCCTTAGGGATCATTGATATATACCGTTTATGGTAAAAAGTTTTCTTTTTCACTTTTCGGTTAAAATGTGCACTTTAAGGGTGATAAAATAAATTTTAAGCAAAATCCTTGTGGCACAAATGATCATGGGTTGAGATGTATCGTTTGATAAAAAAAAAGTAGTTATCGACCTTGCGGTTCAGATGCGCACTTTAAGGGAGCTAGAACTTCATTTGTAAGCAAAACCCTTGAGGCAAAAATGATAATGGGCTCATGGGGATGGGAAGATTGGTACTTTAAGGAATGTCGGATTTGGAAAGTGGCGATTTCTGAGCCAATCTTGTCAACTCTTTAATATTCCAGCCCAGTTCCATCGTCTAGCACATCTGGAAGTACCTTAAATCGTGATCACCGGAATTCAGGACCCCCCCCCCCTCAAACTCCTCTACAGTCGCCGGAGCCAATCCGGTTCTGTAAGTGATTTATCCAGAGCATCTCTTTATTATTCCCACAAAGTTCCATCCCGATCTCCCCAGTCTGAGCCGGTCACGTATTCCCCCCCCCCATTGTTGTCGAATCCGGTCCGGACATGACAACGATCACCAGAGACATGTCCTCTGATCAATTATCAAATTTCACTCAAATCCGATTAACCGTTCAAAAGTTACGCATGACTCAATGTTCCGGATTTCCCCTCCCGCTACTCCCCCCACGACTATCGGAACATGTAAATTTTTCTTTATAAGTCAGTTTGATCGGGTCCCTGATTCGCCTCCGGAATTCCCCTCCACCACCCCCCCCCCCCCCTAGTGTCCGGATCCAGTCCAAATGTATAAACGATTTATCTGGAGCAGATGCTTGTTCTTCCCAGCAAGTTTCACTCCGATCCATCCATTCTAACCGTTTCTCGAGATTTCCGGTCTCCCCCCCCAACTCCTCCATAGCTGTCGAATCCGGTCCGGACTTCAAACGGGACATCAGAGGTATGCCTTTTATTCAGTTATTAAGTTTCATTCCAATCCGATCACCCATTCGAAAGTTACACACTACTTCAGTTTTCCGGATTCCCCAGCCCTCCACTCCCCCCCCAGGTGGTCGGATTGGGAAACTAATTATTTCCAGGTTGGTCCGGTCGGATCCCTGATGCTCCTGCCAAGTTTCATCGTCCTAGCACATCTGGAAGTACCCCAACTCGAGAAAGTGTGACAAAAACTACTTAATTTTCAGAATTCCCCGGCCCACCACTCCCCCCCAGATGGTCGGATCGGGAAACTGATTATTTCCAGGTTAGTTATATCGGGTTCCTGATTTTTCTGCCAAGTTTCATCGTCCTAGCACATCTGGAAGTACCCTAACTCGAAAAAGTGTGACAAAAAAAACCGGACCGACCGACGGACCGAAAGACCGACAGACCGACAGACGGAATTGCGATCGGTATATGGCACTTGAGCCAGAGGCTGCAAGTGCCATAAAAAGAACACCAGAGGCATATCCTCTGTTCAATAATTAAATTTCACTCAAATCCGATCACCCGTTCCAAATTTATGAATGACTCAATATTCTGGATTCCCCCTCCCTTTACTCCCCCCACGAATATCGGATCGAGTAAATTTTTATTTACAAGTCAGTTTGATCGGGTCCCTGATACGCTTCGCAAGTTTCGTCGTGAAAATCCCCAAAACCGCCATCACCGGAATTCCGGGAAACTCCCCTCACCCCCCCCCCCCAAGCGTCCGGACCCAGTCCAATTGGGTAATAGACTTATCCGGAGCAGATGCTTGTTCTTCGAAGCAAGTTTCACTCCGATCCCTCCATTATAACCGTTTCTCAAGATTTCCGGTCTCCCCCCCCCCAACTTCCCCATAGCTGTCAGAATCCAGTCCGGACTTCAAATGGGACATACGAGGTATGGCATTTGTTCAGTTATTAAGTCTCATTCCAATCCGATCACCCGTTCGAAAGTTACATACTACTCAATTTTCCGGATTCCCCAGCCCTCCACTCTCCCCCCCCAGAATGTCGGATCGGGAAACTGAGTATTTCCAGGTTAGTTTCGTCCGGTCCCTGATATGCCTGCCAAATTTCATCGTCCTGGTATATCTGGAAGTACCCTAACTCGAAAAAGTGTGACAAAAAAAACCGGACCGACCGACGGACCGACAGACCGTCCGACAGACGGAATTGCGATCGGTATATGGCACTTGAGCCAGAGGCTGAAAGTGCCACAAAAAGTACTTTTCGACCTGGCGGTTCAGATGCGCACTTTTAAGGGAGCTAGAACTTCATTTGTAAGCAAAACCCTTGAGGCAAAAATGATAATGGGCTCATGGGGATCATGAAAATGTATATTTTGCTTAAAAGTTTTTTTTTCTGAATTTGCAGTATTTTTCTGAACTTTAAGGAATAGTCGGATTTGAAAAGTGAAGGTTTCTAAGCCAATCTTTCCGAATCTTTAATTTTTCAGCCAAGTTTCATCGTCCTAGCACATATGGAAGAACCTTAAATCGCGATCACCGGAATTCCGCCCCCCCCCCCTCAAACTCCCCACAGTCGCCGGAGTCAATCCGGTTCAGTAAGTGATTTATCCAGAGCATCTGTTGGTTATTCCCACAAAGTTCCATCCCGATCTCACCAGTCTAAGCCGGTACGTATTCCCCCCCCCAATTGTTGTCGGATCCGGTCCGGACATGACAAAGATCACAAGAGACATGTCCTCTGTTCAGTCATCAAATTTCACTCTAATCCGATCAACCGTTCCAAAGTTACGCATGACTCAATATTCCGGATCCCCCCTCCCGCTACTCCCCCCACGACTATCGGATCAAGTAAATTTGTATTTATAAGTCAGTCTGATCGGGTCCCTGATACGCCTCCCAAGTTTCGTCGTGAAAATCCCCAAAACCGTCATTACCGGAATTCCGGGAAATTCCCCTCCACCCCCCCTTCCCAGTGTCCGTATCCAGTCCAAATATATAAACGATTCATTTGGAGCAGATGCTTGTTCTTCCCAGCAAGTTTCACTCCGATCCCTCCATTCTAACCGTTTCTAGAGATTTCCGGTCTCCCCCCCCCATAGCTGTCGAATCCGGTCCGGACTTCAAATGGGACATCAGAGGTATGTCATTTATTCAGTCATTAAGTTTCATTCCAATCCGATCACCCGTTCGAAAGTTACACACAACTCAAATTTTCCGGATTCCCCAGCCCTCCACTCCCCCCCAGGTGGTCGGATTGGGAAACTGATTATTTCCAGGCTAGTCCTGTCGGGTCCCTGATGCTCCTGCCAAGTTTCATCGTCCTAGCACATCTTGAAGTACCCAAACTCGAAAAAGTGTGACAAAAACTACTCAATTTTCAGAATTCCCCGGCCCAACACTTCCCCCCAGATGGGCGGATCGGGAAACTGATTATTTCCAGGTCAGTTATATCGGGTCCCTGATTTTCCTGCCAAGTTTCATCGTCCTCGCACATCTGGAAGTACCCTAACTCGAAAAAGTGTGACAAAAAAAACCGGACCGACCGACGGACCGACAGACCGACCGACCGACAGACCGACCGACAGACGGAATTACGATCGGTATATGGCACTTGAGCCGGAGGCTGCAAGTGCCATAAAAACAAAAAAAAACAGAATAAGCTCCTTTGAGTGCGAAAAACGGCCACGAACAAAAACAAGAGCTGAAAGCTCATATGGCACTTGCAAGGCTGGGTCAGAGGATGAAAGTAGGAATTCGTCAATTTGTGGGTTTGTTTTGATCATTTGTAATCAAAACTGTTGAAGTAAAAAACATGACGAACTCATCGGGAGCTCGAAAATGTATATTTTGCTCAAAAGTATTGTTTGTACTTTAAGGAAATCACTTGTGAGGGATCATAGGGATCACGAAAATGTGTATTTTGCTAAAAAGTATTTTTTGTACGTT
The DNA here is from genome assembly GCA_023053555.1 of Branchinecta lindahli. Lineage (NCBI taxonomy): Eukaryota > Metazoa > Arthropoda > Branchiopoda > Anostraca > Branchinectidae > Branchinecta > Branchinecta lindahli. The sequence continues at coordinate 1,261 of JAKZAO010000045.1, read as the reverse complement.
GTGGTTGCGATTAGTACTTTATAAGGAATTATTAAGGAATTCAGTTGTAAGCAAAACCCTTGAGGCAAAAATGATCATGGGCTCATAGGGATCACGAAAATGTATATTTTGCTTTAAAATATTTTTTTGTACTTTGCGGTTAGCATTAGTACTTTAAGGGATGGTCGGATCAGGGAACTGACTATTTCTAAGCCAATCATGTCAAGTCTCTAATTTTCAAGCCAAGTTTTATCGTCATAGCACGTCTGGAGGTACCTTAACTTGCGATCATCGGAATTCCGGACCCCCTCCCTCTAACTCTCCCACAGTGCCCGAATCTTGTCCGGTTCTGTCACTTACGTACATAGGGCTTGTGCTTGTTCTTTCCACCAAGTTTCATTCCGATCGCTTCACTCAAAGCGTGTCACAAGTTTTCCGGTTCCCACCTCCGACCCCCCCCCACCTTCATCAGATCTGGTCCGGACTTGAAACTGGGCATCCGAGACATGTGATCTTTCTACGTATCAAGTTTCATTATGATCCGATCACCCGTTCGGAAGTTATACATACCTCAAGATTCCGGATTCCCCCTCCCGTCACTCCCCCCACGATGGTCGGATCGGGAAGTTGACTATTTCCAGGTTAATCTGGTCGAGTCCCTGATTTGCCTGCCAAATTTCATTGTCCTAGCACACCTGGAAGTAACTTAACTCCGTATCACCGGAATTCCGGAACCCCCCTCCAACTCCCCCCACAGTGCACGAATCCGGTCCGGGTCTGTCAATGACGTACCTAGGGTATGTGCTTGTTCCTCCCACCAAGTTTCATCCCGATCGCTCCAGTCTAAGCGTGTCACATGATTTCCGGTTCCCTCCTCCGACTCCCCCCCCCCCACATTAATCGGATTCGATCCGGACCTGAATTGGGACATCTGAGAAATGACGTCTTCCCAAATATCAAGTTTCATTAAGATCCGATCACCCGTTTGAAAGTTATGCATGCCCCTAAATTCCGGATTCCGGCTCCCCTCCCTCCCCCCATGATGGTCGGATCTGGGAAGTGACTATTTCTAAATTAGTTTGGTCGGGTCCCTGATATGCCTGCCAAGTTTCATCGTCCTAGCACATCTGGAAGTACCCTAACTCGCGATCACCGGACTGACCGACCGACCGACCGACAGACCGACAGACCGACCGACCGACCGACCGACAGACGGAAAAGTGATCGGTATATGGCACTTGGCCGGAAGGCAAGTGCCATAAAAACTGAATCTTGGTGTATT
>JAKZAO010000044.1:0-194882 GCA_023053555.1 Branchinecta lindahli | reverse complement strand
GTGGACAATTGTTTCTTATAAACAGTCGATTTTTCCTTTAAAAAAAAATGACCAGCGAGTAGCGATACGGTAGTCTGTAAGTATTGACTCCGAACACATCGTAAATCGGTTTAACGTACTCATTCCAACCAGGTACGACGTGAAACTTGCGTCGTTGGGTGTTAGATGGTACAGGAATACATACGCTAGAAGCAAGCAACAAAAGCGCACAAATAGATTCATAAACAATCACAATACTATTTTTATGATTTTGCCTAAGGCAAGACGTATCATTACACTCAAACACGGGATTCCGGAGATCCAATTTATCTAGACCAGCCTTAACTTCACGACGATAAGCATCGATTTGAGATCTAGATGCTTCTTTCCACAGAAATTTCCGTGGCGGGTTATTACTAGATAGGTGATTTGGTGCAACAGGGACCAAACCAAGATCAAAATTACATACAATAGGAAAGTGGTCGGAACCTACAACATCGTTTCTAATACAAATCTGAGAAATTAAGTGTGACATAGACTCAGATACAACAACATGATCAAGCCACGAAACGGTATGACTCGCGTTACTAAGATATGTGAACGAATCCGGAGGCAACATTATAAGATCTTGAATAGTAAGTAAATTTTCACAACAGAATGACACAAGTTCACGATAAAACATGGTGTTCTTAAGCGGGTTAGCGTTAAAATCACCAACAACAGCAACGCCATCTACGTTAGAACATATCTGGGATAGACTGGTAATTTCAGCCAGACACGAAACGAAAACTGACATATTTTCCGGCAGGCAAACCGGCATATACACATTCATTAGTATGTACGTACCAGAACTTGTGCATAACTGCACAGCTTGGATACGTTCGTTTTCAACTTCAATAACCTTCACAGCGGACGCGAGAGATTTCCTCCACAGAACAGACAGCCCACCGTAAGGCCTGCCACGCACAAGCTGTGTATCGGTGGGGACTGGAGATTTCGAACTTGCAAGAAAATCGGCACAGATATTCTCCACAAAGGCAAGATCGTTAGGCATAAGCATAATTTCTTGGAGAAATATTATGTCGTACTCCTTGCACAGTGACACAATTTGCTCGACCCGGGGACGAACAGAGCAACAGTTATAAGATGCTATTCTTAAACTCATAAACTTTGGCTTTGGCTGCTCGTGCTTTGGGAGCCAGCAACCCCTTGTTGAGTGGAAGCCGAAGGAGACGGGGGATCATAAAACTTCCGGAACAAAATTCCTGCTGGCCAGAAGCTCGGTTTGAGCACACGTTCGAGGTAAACACTAGGCATTTCAATCTTGAACGACTTGTAAGTGTCAAACCGGGTTGGGACGGCCTCGCATTTTACAACACATTGTAACTTTCGGGACACGTGTTTTGCAACATCATCAAGGCTTGTATTTGGAGCAAAACGCGACACAAATACTTTCGCGTTACGAATCGCCCGTATTACATCCCACGTCTTTTTTACAATTTTCCCACAGTCTGCAAACATCTGGGTAAAACATTTCGTTTTAGCTTTTTCGGATCAAGGATTTTAGCGTATTACGATAAAGTTTATATTCTTCAATCTTCAAATTACTGGGTCTTTTCTTGTACGCTTTTCATAGATTCTGCTTCCTTTTAATTGACTTCAGAATCCCGAATTTTGTCCATGGAGCTACAGGTGTTGATCTTTTAGACCGACATAAAGGGGCTATTTTACATTGTTCCAGAAACTTCTATTTAAAATTATCATAAAACTGATCGAATATCTTGTCATAATTTTCTCGTGTAATCGACTCAGAAGTCTTTGAAGTATCCCGAAATTTGGGTTTATGAACCGGGATTATTCGTTGTCCATTTTGAGGAATGAGAAATAAAACTGCAATGGGGAGGTGATCCGACATATCTGAAAGCAACACTTTGTTCTTTCCTGAATGCATCGATGAAAAAACTTTGTCTATCAAAGTTACCGTCTGATTAGAAATTCGCGTTGGTATATTTTTTGGGATTCCAAAACGTAAGTTAAGGGATACTTATGTCATCGCAAAAGTTGTCCATCTGTTCGTCCGTCCGTCTGTCTGTCTGTCTGTGAGAGAGAAGTTACATGTGGTGATGAATTTTTTTGTTTTTTGGATGGTTTGGTTTGTTTGTTTTTTCGCAAAGAAGCGAAGTCTCTGAGTTGGGAAAGTTAGTTTTGTCTTTGATTGTAAGTTAAGCCACCACAGTAAGGGTTTCCTAGACTGGAAGGACAGCCTTAACGCGGCAGTTGCGATTTTAGGTTTTTTTTTGTAGTGTCAGACTTGCTTTCTTCTGGATTATTCTTGATGGATGGTTGATAACTTGTTGTGTGTTCGGACTCGGTATGAAAACCATAGTGTGAATCGACCAGGGGATTCCAGAATGAACCCGTGATGTTTTGCACGTGTAGTAGGCCAACAACGCACTAGGCCATCCTGAATCCGATGATTGTATACATGGACATTTACCATCTTATGTCCTGCCTACTACACCCCTCGCCATAACATCAAGTTGAGAGTGCAACCTTCATATATAAATACAGTCATCGTAACGGTTTCCCGGAAGCTGCCCGCAGAGTCATTGAAGTAATGTCTGCGGATCGCTGGTTGGCATCGTTTATGGTTAGAACTAGGGCGGTATCTGATCGCCTTCGAACCTCTAACTTTCGTTCTTGATTAACGAAAACATTCTTGGCAAATGCTTTCGCAGTTGTTCGTTTTGCGACGGTCCACGAATTTGACCTCTAGCGTCGCAGTACGAATGCCCGCGTCTGTCTCTATTAACCATTACTTCAAGTCCAGAAAACCAACAAAATCAGACCGAGGACCTATTCCATCATTCCATGCTGTGATATTCAGGCGCGGAGCACCCGCTTTAAGCACTCTCATTTGTTCAGGACACTCTGTTAAGAGCACCCCGGGCAGTCCGGTGGATTGTCCAATCGAGGCAGTGCACACCGCGAGGTAGCACCATCAGATCGCGACGGATATTTAACTACGAGCTTTTTAACCGCCGCAACTTCAATATACGTTATTTGAGCTGGAGTTACCGCGGCTGCTGTCACCAGACTTGCCCTCTAATAGGTCCTCGTTAAAGGATTTAAAAATATACTAATTCCAATCACAGGGCTTCGGGTGAGTCCTGCATCGTTATTTTTCGTCACTACCTCCCCGTGCCGGGAGTGGGTAATTTGCGCGCCTGCTGCCTTCCTTGGATGTGGTAGCCGTTTCCCAGGCTCCCTCTCCGGAATCGAACCTCGCCCTTCTCCGTTATCCGTTGCAACCATGGTAGGCGCATAACCTACTATCGACGGTTGATAAGGCAGACATTTGAAAGATGCGTCATCGGTACTAGACCATGCGATCGGCACAAAGTCCTTCCGTTTCCGTTGTTGCAGGTAGGCAGCGGTTGGGGTCGCTGTCACTACCGCAACACGTCAGTTGGCATAAACGTCACTTTGCAGAAAACAAAAATCCGACAGTTCGCATACACGTCAGTTCCCATACACTTCAGTTGACATACACGTCAGTTGCTCAACACGTCAGTTGACCAACACGTCAGTTGACATACACGTCAGTTCACCAACACGTCAGTTCGCATACCGTCAGTTCACATATACGTCAGTTGACATACACGTCAGTTGACATATTTTAGAAATCCGTCAGTTCGACAACACCCTAAAAGCCTACCGTCAGTTGACATACACGTCAGTAGACATACACGTCAGTTGACATACACGTCAGTTGACATACACGTCAGTAGACATACACGTCAGTAGACATACACGTCAGTAGACATACACGTCAGTTGACAGACACGTCAGTTGATATAAATGTCAGTTCCCATACAAAATCCTTCACTACGCCCAAGACCCGCCTATTAGTTTGAAATCGACTTGGTCGCCGGTAGCAATTAAGCAGAGGGACGAATACCCAGGGGATTAATATAAAGAAGCCGACATTTGCGCATTTTGATGAGGGTAAAATTAGTTCCGAATCGTAGGGAGCTTACAATCAGAAGCGGCAGGCAACGTCGCTAAAGGCGATGCAAAGTTCTTCAATCAGAACAAGCTGTTGCGAAGGTTTTACGTAACAGCCGTCGCAAGGTGAAGGACCACACAATAATCGACTTTGAAGTTTCACACTAAAAAAGGGCTTACATTTTTAAGTATAATCCGAGACCGCATAAGTCCCTAGAGGCCTCTTTCCGCCATCCCGTGTGAATTATCCTTATAGCTGAAGCCTATCGCCGCTAACTTTGTTTTATCTGTCGCAGCTTCTGTCTTTGTTTGTTTTCTAATCCGGATTTCCCAGCTCCTTTCTATTGAACCGAAAAATGTTCGACTGCGGCGCCTTTCTCAATATTTTCTTTATGACAGATAGTACTTCATTCAGGTGAGGGGATTCCGTGAAATAAAAAGCTAAAATTTCCTGATGTTGTCTCACCTTACGCAACAATGCTTCTTGCAGAGGTGTTTCCAGAATGTTTATCAATTTTGTACATCGTAACTCAAATTCAATATTTTATTGACCTCCAAGATCGGAGAGTACAAAATGAACTAAAGACAAACTAATGGGCCAACGTATAATAACAACACAAAAAAACATTTAGGCCAAAGAATACTAAATATACAAGAAAATAAAATTATACACACGCGTTAAACTATATTAACTCTTTAAACGCTAAATCGTCGATGGGCATTCAAATCCGCGTATCTCCAATTTCTTGACTTTTCAGGAGGCAATAAAAACTAACTAATTTTGTCAATTGAACGAGGAAAAATCAAAGAAAAATAAGAAAGATAGTTTGAAAGATGCTCTTTTAAGTAGACTACATAAGTGAAATGTACTCGTAATCGAAGTCGAGAAAAAGGAGATACGGTTTTTTGACCTGATAGATTTGAACATTTTCTGGATTTACGTGATTTTGATACATGTAAAATCTAGTGCACTCAGAGTAATATTCAGTTATAGTATTGTGAAAACCATACAGAAGGTAAGAAAAAATAATGTCAGAATTCAAAGATGTGAAACAAGTGCTTCATAGAAGCTCCAAACTTGCTGGGGCATGATCTGTCTGAGCTCCATCAGGTGTTTTCCCTTCAGTGGGTGGAGAGGTAGTTTGGTGGCATGAAGCGGCGCAAGGTCTTTTCTGTCGATGGTACGAATTCCTTGCGGAAGAACTTGCCAGTCCTCGTCGAAGTCAAGAATATACCATATCGCTCCGTCCTGATAACGAATTCCTCGTATGTCACGAACTTCAGGATCACCAGCTTTCTTACCAGGCCTTATTGAGTCAACAAATTGAAGCTGCTTGAAGTCTTTGAAGAAACCGTGCTCAAGCACGGCCGTGCTTCAGCACAATTCTGCTCATCATTGCGATCAAAATGCTATAAACTACAAAATAGAATTGTTCTATAGGCTAGACCATATTAACTTGTGGTTCGGCGATGCACCATAATACTGTGAACTGGCTTTTCAGAGATGGCGTAAGTGAGGTTTCCTTTCTTCGTGGAACAGCTCTCCATTGCGTTAAAGAGACAATTAAAAAATAAAATCCAATTGCTTCAGTGCAGAAAAGGAATGGACACTTTATTTGGCAAAACCCTGGCAATATCAAGTCAAATCAACCTTCCCCTGAGTCTTCCTCTAACTTTTGCATTGCCTTCAGGGCCTTAAAATACTTAAAAATGTCCCTTTATACCTTCAATATCTTAGGAAAAGTCGGAAAACGTTTGCATGTATAATTCGCGTATCTCCAAATATGGAACGGATTGCAGACGAAAGCGAAGAAAATTACGAAATCAAAATCCCGTATCTCCAGATACGTGTTTTTGACCGGCCAAATATTTAAGAAAATTGTTACCTGATTTTTATTTTCGTCGCTAGATGGCTATCTTGCATAAGCAAGCTTAGTTTTGAAGATATAGAAGATACGTGGTTTTGAATGGACAATTTTATGGTGTAAAAATCTGATTTTCACAGAAAATGGAGATACGCGGATTTGAATGCCCATCGACGAAATATAGGTTATGAGTAATAGAAGACATATTCGTCAGAATATGTAAAGTAGCAAAATTATTACTTTTGCTAGTTTACTGTGAAAAAAGATAATTATACATAATTTCGCTGAGGTACTAAGATTAGTTTTCTGTTTTGCACAGTGGCCGTTACCAAAATAGTAGTCTGTTTGGGTGAAATGCTCTACAAACATATGATGCCAAGGTCAGTGCTTCCACTTCTGCTGTCTTTCCAAGTAGAATACTATTTCTACTCTTTTTAGCCTTTTAACAATTTATTCTACTCTTTATTTTCTTACGGGCGGATTACCAGGCAGAAAAATAGATTTCAAAATTTGTGTATACAACAATCTGGTCAATTTTACCATGATAAAGTTTGATTTTCGAATTTTTTACCTGCGGCTTATAGTTTGTCAGTCCGGTTCAGTCTATGATCAATTTTGTATGTATCTCAGTAGAAAAAAACTCATTATCCGATTTTTCTTGTTTTTTTTACCAGAAAATAGCATTTTTCGGAATTGTTGGAATAACAGCTGTATTTCGGAAGAAAACTGGATTATGTTACGAATGCGGGCCAGCCACCCGCAGAAAAGTTTACTTTTTTTTCTTATTATTCCTGATTGGGGAGGTTGAAAATAAATGGGCATACTAAGCATTAACTTGTGAAATAGTGATACTGGTGATTGCATTACTATCGATTAACACAAAAATCTACTTTTATCTACTGTTCTTTGGAGGGCTACTACTTTTATGGCACTTGTAGTTTCGCTCAAGTACCATATACCGATCACTTTTCGGTCGGTCGGTCTGTCAGGCATAGGGTACTTCTAACTTGGCAGGAATATCATGGACCCGACCAAACTAACCACCGTGTGGGAGTGGAAGGAGGGAGAATCCGGAATATTTAGGCAAGCATAACTTTCGAACGGGTGATCGAATCTTAATGAAACTTTATATATGGAAAGACCTCGTGTCTGTGACAACTCATTTCTAGTCCGGAACGGATCCGGTGATTTTGGGGGAGTTGGAGGGGGGGACTGGAGATTTTAGACATGTTCAGAGTGGACGGGTTGGGATGAAACTTGGTGGAAAGAACAAGTACAAGCCTTAGAGACATAGCTGACATGACCGGACTGGATCCGAGTGCTGTGGGGAGAGTTGGACGGAGGGATTGCCGAAATTCCGGAACCCTCCCTGGGTGCGATCCGGTGATCGCAATTGAAGGTACTTCAAGATTTGCCAGGACGATGAAACTTGGCTTGAAGACTAGAGACTTGACAAGGTTGGCTTAGAAATTGTCACTTCCCACATCCGACCATCCCTTAAAGTACTCATCTTACTTGACATCTCTGACTTGACAAGGTTGGCTTAGAAATTGTCACTTCCCACATCCGACCATCCCTAAAGTACTCATCTTAACCGCAAACTCCAAAAAATACTTTTAAGCAAAACCTGCATCTTTATGACCCCATGAGCCCAAAATCATTTTTGCCTCAAGGGTTTTGCTTAGAAATGAATTTCTACCATCCTTAAAGTGCGCATCTTAACCGAAAAGTAAAAAAATACTTTTCACCGAACCACATATTCATGATCCTAAAGAGCCCAGGTTTCTTTTCGCCTCAAGGGTTCTTGTTACAGATGAATTTCTAGCGCCCTTAAAGTGCACATCATCACAGCCAAGTGCACAAAAAATGACTTTTTTTTACAAACGGTACATTCTCGTGATTTCCAAGGGTCCGTCGTCATTCTTATCTCAATGGTTTTGCTTACAAGTGATTACACCAAACCCACGAATTTGGGAATTCCTACTTTCATCCTTTTACCAAGCCTTGCAAGTGCCATATGAGCTTACAGCTCGTGTTGGGATCCCAAAACGTAAGTGGAGGGATACCTATGACATCGAAAAAGTTGTCTGTCTGTGAGCACGATAACTCTATTAACTCTTGAATAGAATGAGATATTTTGATGAAACTTGGTGTGAGGATTCTCTGGGTCGAGAGTAGCCTAAGGTCGAGTTCGTAGATGGGCTATGTAGCTCTTCATGTAGAGGTGTGGGAGGGTTAAGGGGCAAACATAATACTTTTAAACAGCTAATACTATAGTGAAGTGGTGAAGTGAACGTGCTGAACGCGCTGATGAAATCCATTTTCTCGCCCGAACAGCAGTTCGCCCGAAATCCGGCCAAAAGTGGAAATTTGTCAGTAGCAGAAGTTTTATTTTAAGTTGCACACTCTGGTTTTATTTTAAGTTGATTAGATCAGTGGTTCCCAACCTTTTCCGTACCGCGTACCCCTAATCAAGGCTCGAAAATGTTGTGTACCCCTTTTCCAGAACGTTAAAAAGACGATACTTATTATAATAATTTATGAAATCTCGGCTCGACGTCATTTACGGCAATATTTATTTACAGTCAGCTTGTTTCTGTGTTTGGTTTTGATGTTCTCCGTGGTTTCATCAAACTGCATCCAAATGTTTTCGTTAGCTTAATTCGTAACCTGAATGACAATATCGTTTGTCGATTCTTCTTGAAAAAATATTGTTAGACACAGGAACAGATTTTACGGCAGTAGGCTAGCTGTAGTCAGGGGCGTCACGCACTTGTTGGCAACACCCCTTCCCCAAAGTGGTCGTCCAGACGGTTGAAAAGAAACGAGACGGCGCGAAGCGCCTCGGTTTTTCGTAAGAATAGTTATTTTTTTTTTTAAATAGTGGGTAAAAATACCTTGCCCCTCAAAACTTTGGCTAGTGATGCCTCTGCTGGTAATATTAGGCTTTCGGCATTCAAAAATGAGTAAGGCGAGATTTTGAAGTTACGAATTAAAACGATTTTGGTTCCTTCGCGTACCCCTTGGAAGGGTCTCGCGTACCCCTTAGGGTACGCGTACCCCCGGTTGGGAACCACTGGATTAGATGACAGATTTAAGAGTAAGAAGAGACGCTGGATCTGCATATGACAATCATTTTTTATCTGGACATAGCTCGTCAGGAATTCCGTTGAAACCGGATTTCTTTTATAAGTTAAAGTTTTATTTGAAGATCTCTTTATAGGGATAAGAAGATATCCTGAATTCGTTTCTGAACTTTCTTTTTTTTTTGCTGGACAAGTAGGTCACACGGGATTCGGCCGACGGCAGAAGTAAAGCAGAAAGTTTCGATCAGTTTCGTCAAAAGAGATATGGCTTACAGAGGTATATCTGAACTTGGTTTTCTCAGATGATTAGCGTGGCGAAGACTGTATCTGGTGAAGACAAGACCCAATTGTCTGGATCAAATTTAAAATGTGTGTGATCCCATCGAACCCTTTGGTCTTGTTTGAAGCGGATCCAGTGGAAGCACTTGCCAAGAGAAAACTAATTCTTCCCTCAGTGCTTGCGGTACCCTTTCGGCAAAGGTTAGGATTCACTGGCACATTCTGGTCTTTCACCTTGCGACGGCTGTTACGTAAAACCTTCGCAACAGCTCGTTCTGATTGAAGAACTTTGCATCCGCCTTTAGTGAGGTTACCTGCCGCTTCTGACTGTAAGCTCCCACCGATTAGGAACTAATTTTGCCCTCATCAAAATGCGCAAATGTCGACTTCTTTTTAATCAATGGGGGCATTCTTCCCCTGCTTAATTGCTACCGGCGACTAAGCCGATTTCAAACTAATAGGCGGGTCTTTGGGCGTAGTTAAGGATTTTGTATGGGAACTGACGTGTATGTCTACTGACGTGTATGTCTACTGACGTGTATGTCTACTGACGTGTATGTCTACTGACGTGTATGTCTACTGACGTGTATGTCTACTGACGTGTATGTCTACTGACGTGTATGTCAACTGACGTGTATGTCAACTGACGGAAGGCTTCTAGGGTGTTGGCGAACTGACGTATTTCTAAAATATGTCAACTGACGTGTATGTCAACTGACGTATTTCTAAAATATGTCAACTGACGTGTATGTCAACTGACGTGTATGTCAACTGACGGTAGGCGAACTGACGGTTGATGAACTAACGTGTATGTCAACTGACGTGTATGTCTACTGACGTGTATGTCTACTGACGTGTTGGGGAAGTGACGTGTTGGTCAACTGACGGAATTTTGGGCGTCAACTGACGTGTATGCGAACTGTCGGAAAATGTTGTCGTACTGACGGAATTCTGTAGCGAACTGACGTTTATGTCAACTGACGTGTTGCGGTACTGACGGGACCCCAGTTAAGGATTTTGTATGGGAACTGACGTGTATGTCTACTGACGTGTATGTCTACTGACGTGTATGTCTACTGACGTGTATGTCTACTGACGTGTATGTCTACTGACGTGTATGTCTACTGACGTGTATGTCTACTGACGTGTATGTCTACTGACGTGTATGTCTACTGACGTGTATGTCTACTGACGTGTATGTCAACTGACGTGTATGTCAACTGACGGAAGGCTTCTAGGGTGTTGGCGAACTGACGTGTTTCTAAAATATGTCAACTGACGTGTATGTCAACTGACGTATTTCTAAAATATGTCAACTGACGTGTATGTCAACTGACGTGTATGTCAACTGACGGTAGGTGAACTGACGGTTGATGAACTAACGTGTATGTCAACTGACGTGTATGTCTACTGACGTGTATGTCTACTGACGTGTTGGGGAAGTGACGTGTTGGTCAACTGACGGAATTTTGGGCGTCAACTGACGTGTATGCGAACTGTCGGAAAATGTTGTCGTACTGACGGAATTCTGTAGCGAACTGACGTTTATGTCAACTGACGTGTTGCGGTACTGACGGGACCCCAGCGGTTGTAATACTGCACAGAGTTTCCTGGAAATTTTGGTCAGTATGGTTTGCGGTTTCTGATGACAGATGTGCTCTTTGATACTGAAATATGTCAATTGTCATGGTGTCCAGTATTGTAGTGTAGCCTAATATGTGTACGTTCGAAGTGAAAAGTGTGTTGTGAGAAAAAAAAAGAAAAGGGTAGAGTTTGGAATTGCTCCTAAAGCTCATTGCAAGCTGATCATCAGAACGGATGAGGATGTCAGGAATAAACAAAGGAGCACAGAGATGTCTTGGACTGTTAGTTTTCTTGGGTGAGTTTGTGGTTGGACCGGTTCTAAACTAGGCGTTGACTTGTGCCAGCTTGGTGTATTGTCTAGCGTAGCGCATACACAGACAAGAATTCCCTTCGAGTAGAAAGGAATTTGTGTCCTCTTGAAAGGATTCCTTTTGTGAAGAAGACTAGGCAAAAAGACTAGGAGTTTGAATTCTTTTTCAGAGAACCTATCAACCGGACCACACCTCCTATCTACCGGATCACTGAAAACAGTGGTGGTGGTATTCAGAAAAGGAGGAAAAATCAAAGACTGTGTAGTATTTACTTATGGTGGGAGGATTGGATGTATGTATCTTGGACGCAAGTTCAGTTCAGACGGGAAAATATGGAAGCATGTAGAATTTAGTATAGCTAGAGGTAAAAGATGTGTCAAGATCAGGTCAAGATGATACTTCGAAGTGATTTAAGGAGTTGTGTTTTAAAGGTATTTAAGGATATTTTCACTACGGAAGTGTTGCCGGCAGTCCATTATGCGGCCGAAATATGGTGTTTATTCAGGGGGAAAAGTTAGAACAAATACAGTTAAGCTATTTCAAAAGAGCACTAGGTCTATGCAATAATGGATTGGTGGTTAGGGGGGATTTATGCCTAATGTCACTGAAAAGTATTAGATTATTAAAAGTATTGGGAAAAAAAATATTAATTTAGCCGGGTGTGAGATTGTTGAAAGATTCGTACCTTGAGTCGATTAATGATGAAACATACGATTCCTGGGCTCTCCAGATTTGTTCAATATTAAATAGTTGTGGGCCTGGGTGTATGTGGAATGGGGGGGGGTCCTGGGAGAGAGTTAGGTTATGTGTCAACTGAGGTTTAATTATGATTAATTGACCAAGAATTCCAGGATTCGCAGAGGCTAAAGAAATTTGGGGCGAAGAAATTGGGGAAATGAAACTAATGATAAATTTCAGGGAGCCTGTTACTTGTGTGGTGAGGGATATGAGAGTTTTATTCAATTTATGTGTGGTTGTGGTGGATTAGAGGATCTGAGCGAGGAAATATTTAAGGGAGGGATTCATGGGAGGGAGTGGTTGTTGAAAATAATTATGCAGAGTAGAGCTTTTCTTGGGACAAGAAACCTGGCGAGGTTCCTCAGAATGGCCAGTCTACACAGGGAAAAGTGTTCGAATGGGATTTAGTAAAAACAAAATAGTAGTGTGTCAGTTTCTTTTTTTGTATTTACATGCATTTGTTTTTGTTTGTTTATTATGGCCCTTGGGCTTGTAAGGCAAATAAATATCATATCATCATATTCTGCATAGACCATAACAATGGAAAGACAGGAATGTCCCATAAGCCCCATGAGACGCGATGATTCGTGATTCGCTGTGATTGCACTGTTGACATTTCTCCCGATCCTTTAGTCAAGTTACTCTTAAATCCTCTTGGTTCGTTTCTTCGCCGGATTTTTTGCACTTCCATCGTCAAAATGAAAATAGAATCGACGTTTCCATATAGAATTGTCGATGATGCTGGAAATTAGGGCAGGAATTCCAGTGCCCAAAAATCCAAATTGATCGACTGTTAAAAGCATTGTTTTCACTTTCATGGTTTATTCTTGGACGAAGTTCAAACGCTAGGCAGTAGGTAGCTCAATTTTCCAGAATGCGATTTCAGCGGGGTTTCCTTCTTTCCAGCTGTCACGGCATTTGGGGTAGCCGACTTTGCCGTGCTGGGTCTAAAAGTTGACCGAACCTATATCACACCCATGCTACACAGATTAAAATCATCCATGATTGTGCCGGCAATGAAAGAAAGCTCAGTTTTGATGTTCGCGGTCACGGTCACTACGCTAGGTCAGATCCTGGGCGCAGGGGAGTAAACCTATTCAGTGTCTCTAAGTTCATCCAAGGTTTTCATTAACACTAAAAAATAACAATATATACAGGGTCAAGCCTGAGACACAAGGTCGATTGACAAAAATCCCGAACAATAATAAAACAAACCTAGTTGACATTTACCTAATTATCATAACATTTACATTTACATAAAGTTACGAGCCGATAGTCTACCACTGGGGAAACGGAGGAGGTATACAGGTGACCTAAATGAAAGAATTGGTCCTTACTTCTGCCCGATATGTGGAGATGTAGTCCATCTGATGTATATGTGTTGCGATTTGGATGAGCTAAGGCATGAGAGTTTATGATGAGGAATGAATGGCGAGAATGATGGAGATTGATTGTTTTGCGGTGATTAAGAGTTTGGGAAGATTCCTCAAGCTGGCAATGCGGCATCGAAAGAATTTCGTGTAGGTTTGTTAATTTGTTTCTTTATTTTGTTTTTGTTTTTCGTTAAGTATTTGTTTTGCCATGGCCCTCGGGCTTTTTTGCAATAAATGTCATATTATCATAGGCAAATGTGAGTAATTCCATGACGGGAACCCGCCCCACAAACCTACCGAAACTCAGCGAAGATCAACGCGAAAGCCCAAAAAACCAAAACAATGCGCGTGCGAGGGTAACCAATTGGCGGCAACGTAAATGGAACTCAAAAATTGTAGAAAAACAACAAACAACAAACAAATAATAATTTACTTTAACATTTTAATTCATCATTGATTCTTGAATGTATTTATAAGTGTAGAATGAAGTTGCTTTTTTCGATTTGGAAGAGATTTGTTGCGATTAATATTTGGTAGATAAAGACGCCAGGAACCTGTGATCGAAAATTATGGTGAGAACCGCGATCTTTCAGTGCTAATTTAAGGCACTGCATTTTCCATTTATGGCTGGTTTCACAATCATTGTCAGGTTGCTCAGGGAACTCGAATGAAAGTTCGGTGCTATAGTTCCGATCGGCTTAAAATAACTTAAATAAACAAGAAGTAAGACTGAATAATTCTAACACAGGCAAAATAATAACATAAATAATAACAAAATAATAACAAATCTAGAGTTTCAATTGGTTTTACTAGGAACCTAGTTTTTAAGAGACTGAAATAAAATCAGGTGAGCACCCCATCCTATGTTTTATCTTTCTTTCAAATTTTTGAAACAAACTCTGCACAAAATGTATTATTATTATTTTTTATAAGTCAATTTTCCATCATTATACACAACTGTGCAGTTAGATAGTATTTGTAGAAGAAAATAAGAAGAGCGTGAATAATAACATCAAGAACTGGCAGTCTAGGATAAAATCTCTGAGTATTTAGGTACGCTATGCAGATAGTGTTCTGGGTTGAGACTGCGCTTAACTCACTCACGCCTTTTCAAAACTTCAGATACGGGTCGCACTACCAAATACTTACCTGAAAGGCCGTTGTTACTCGGCCATGATGGAACCCTCAGCATATACTTCCATATCTATAAGAACAAATGAGAATATCCTTAAAGTATCACTTAAATTGACTTGAAGACCCGCTGAAAATGAGTTACTTCGTTGTTCCGCTATTCACGAATAACCGATTTTCAAAAAGTGAAATTTCCGTGTGATTTGTGGTGCCTCTATGCGCTTGTACTTTTGCTGTATGCCTTTCGAGAAAGATTTATCAATTTTTTTTTCAGGCACTAAGCAATCTTCACTAATCTCACCATTGCCTACTGAAAAGCCGCATTTGTGTTGAGATTAAAATTTCCCGCATCATAGTAGAATTTACGCTGTGGGGACGGCTGGAGCTATTCTGAGCCTCATAACTAGAGCAGATAGTGGAAAATCAAAAAATCTCTTTGCAGAATCCAAATAATTCAGTGTATCCAATTAAATGACACACAAATGAGTTAGCTTTTCAGTTAAACTTTAATATTGACTCTAGTAAACGACTTCAAAAATGATTAAAGCGATAATGTGCAAACGACAAAAGAATTACAGGCCTACGTATTAGCTAGCTCGAAGGGCTGGCCCTTCAAAGCATCCTTTCACTTCACAAGATGGACACCAGTATGACCACTTCTTCCACACTAAGATGGCGACGACTAAAAAACATGACTCAGTTCTATATTAAAAAGAATGGCCTAATTCCACAGCTTACGTATCTAGGCAGTTCTGCAAGCTCAATTTCTTTTTGGGACACAGTGGCGCGGGAGCAACAACCAAGCGAAGTGCAGTGACGTCGTGAATAGATAGGTAATTTGAAGCAGCCAAACAGAATTGCGCTCCCACCCATGGTTTACGGGTACGATCTACGCGTTAGGAACACAGTGACGCGGGAGCAACAGTCATGCAAGTGCAGTGACGTCGTGAATAGATAGGTAATTTGAAGCAGCCAAACAGAATTGCGCTCCTGCCTATGGTTTACGGGTACGATCTACGGAGGCGCCAAGTTCAGAGCTGTGTACCAAAAGCTTCTCATGGGGAAGATAGGAGCTTGCTTAACTGCCTAGATACGTGAGTTGTGCCTAATTCATTGTATTCCAAACCAAGTATCCTGAACGTTCTCTCAGTAGACTACCTGTCGGGTAAAACATCATGTGCACGTAGAGCCATTAACACCTCCAAACCCAGGAAGCCACAAATGATGACCGCTTTTCAGTGCTCGCACTCGACCATCAATCATATTTTCTTAAAAAAAAAAGATTCTGTTGTTTGCACACTGTGCATAGCCTAACACACCAAAATTTGTTAATTTCTCTCCTAAGATACAGTTATTTTGGTATAAAACAAGACAAATATCTGTTCGCCAAAGCCAAAAGTTTCAAAAATAATTTTGTATTTTGATAAAATACAGAAATTTGGTTAGAAAATGATGTTTTCAACTGGCAAAAATTTCAGAAATCAGCCGGTTTTAAAAGACAGATATTCGCTACAGCACCATATTGTTTTAAAACTGTGCGTGGCAGGCACAGTTTCGAAATTACAAATTTATAAGATATACATATATATATGTTAGAAAATATACAAAACCTGATTGAACTGCTGCTTGTCGCAGGCAAAAATTTGAAGATCAACTTCTTTTCTGCTTGGCAAACTCAGCAAAAAGACGAAAAAGTATAGAAATAAACTATCAATTGGCGGAAAAGAATAGAAAGAAAGTAGTAAAATATAATAGAAAATTACAGTGTAGCATGGTACAAAATAGAGTATTCTACTTTGAAAAATAACACAATTGGAAGAACAATCAATTCCTTCTGTGCGTCGAAACCCCGATTGTTGAACAGCAGTGGGAACGTATAGTTCTTAGTCATATCTAAATTTGGTTGCGTCTGCTGTGAATGTCGGGCTGCAATGTGCCCATCTGTCTGCATCTGCTTCTGTTGATGCGAATGTGGGAGGGTTGTTGAAGAGAACCGGAAACCTTGTTACGCGCTTAGAGTGGAGCGATCGGGATGAAACTTAACGGGACATACAAGCACAAGCTACCGGATTCGGTCACCGTGGGGGGTAGTTGGAAGGGTGTTCCGGAATTCCGGTGATCACGAGGATCAAGGAATTCCCATCTGTGATACGACAATGAGAATTGGCTGGAACATTAGAGACTCGATAAGATTGGATTATAAATTGTCACTTTCAAGATCCGAACACCCCTTAACCGCGATCTAAAAAAAATACATTTGTGCAAATGTAAATTTTCATGATCACCAGCACACGATAACTTTTACGTCAAGGGTTATGCTTAAAAATAAACTTCGAGCTCCCTTAAAGTGCGCATCTTAACCACAAAGGGAAAGTAATCATTTCACCAAACGATACATTTCACGATCCCCTAGGGCTCATGATCATTTGTGTCACAAGGGTTTTGTTTAAAAGTTATTTTTCTAGCCTGTTTCTAGCCCCTAAAAGTGCGTATCTTAACCGAAAAAGTACAGAAATCCCCAAGGGCCCGTGATCATCTTTGTTTTGATTACTAGTGAATTCCTTAGAGTAAAAGAAAATATACTTTTTAGAAAAATACATTATTTTATGATCCCGATGAGCCGCACATCAGCCCAACATCAGCCCAACCATCAGCCCAACATCAAAACCAAAAAATCGGTTTTGTTTATAGATGATTTTCTAGCGCCCATAAATTGCGCATCATTACAGCCAAGTGCAAAAACAAACTGCTTGTTAGCAAACGATGCAGTGATTTCCAAGGACCAGTGCTCACTGTTCTCCCTAAGGTTTTGCTTAAAAATGATCAGAACAAACTCACATTGGTTTATTCCTAATTACATCCTCTGTACCGGCAAAAAATACATTTTCATGATCTACCAGGACCCATGATGATCTTTTTCTCAAAGTTTATGATTATAAATGACTCCAATAAAGTACTCA
The DNA here is from genome assembly GCA_023053555.1 of Branchinecta lindahli. Taxonomy (NCBI): domain Eukaryota; kingdom Metazoa; phylum Arthropoda; class Branchiopoda; order Anostraca; family Branchinectidae; genus Branchinecta; species Branchinecta lindahli. The sequence continues at coordinate 177,568 of JAKZAO010000044.1, read as the reverse complement.
TCTTAACCACAAAGTATAAAAAAACTTGGTGATCATTTTCATGATCACCAAGTTCCAGAGGTCCAAATTGGGCATTTTATCAGTGTTTTGCCATAATTATCGGACCTCCCCCGGGAAACTGAATTCTTAACTTTTTTGACAAATTGTTTTACTATTTCACATAATTTGCGTGTGATGTACTTTACGCATTTTACTTTTAATCTGGCTTGCAAAATTGTCAAGAGGTATCTGAAACGGGTTTGAAGATGATTTTTTCTCAGCAGTTTAAAAAAGGGTTAGTTTTGAAGCGTTCAGGCATGGAGAGTAGCCACAAAATGTACGAAATGTGTTTTTTTTTTATTTTCAAGAATATAAAAAATAAGTTAAATTACAAAAGATGCTACGGGAAAAAAAAAAGAATTGACCAGTGTAAGAAAAAGTAGAAAAAATCGTTCAGTATATATTTCTTTCTATAGTTTACTGTTTTTTCTCTCATTTCTGTCTTAAAAAATGCAATGTATTACAGAAGAAACTTTTTGATAAATAAATTCATAGAGTTATCAAACTGATTAAACGGTGGATAATGATAATGTTTTCTTACTCCACGATAATTTATCCAGAAAGCAACTAAAACCTCACTAATTATTGTGTTGCGAGAGCAACACAACACAAACACTCAGTTGATGATGGTGATTCAAAATGGCCACACTTTGAACTTTAGTCAAGTGAATTAATCAGAATTACAAGAGACTGAGAACACTTATGAGCATTTGACAGTGGCAGGATTGGAAAACAAAAAGCCCTTAATCTGAAACAATCATAATATTGCATTTACCAGTTGATGCAGAGCTGTTTCCCGTGTCTATAAAGTTGACACTTTCATTTGCGCATGCGCACTGGATCCGCGCATCCACGTGAACTTCCGATTTTGAATTATGGCGCGGGCCGCGGTTTTGGAATCTCTACTGATCACCGAGCTTGAAAATCCTCCGGAAGATGGCAGAACAGTACCGCGTAGCGAAACGAAAGATGAACTCACCACGGGAAAGCGGAGAAGACATTTGTGCCTCCTGTAAGGTAGCACTAACGCCGGGATCCGCCGCCTTGAACTGTGACCATTGTTCGAAGTGGTTGTGTATAGAGTGTATCGAGATGCCAATGACTAAATACAAGCTTATCAACACCCTAAGCGAGTGAAACGGGTTTCACTGGCTCTGCCCTCTATGTGAACTTGACCCACGACAAAAGCAATTGGAAATTCAACCGATCAACTTAAGAAAGACATTAAAAGAGATATGGAAGTGATGTTGTCTGGCCTTGCAAAACGAGTTGGGGACATTGAAAGTGAAATGGATAAACTCTGCACAACCGATGACATGCGGACTGAAGTAAAAAAGCAGTTAGATGACGGCCTGCAAGCTATTTCAAAGACACTAGCCAGTGAAATAGACAAGAAGGTAGCCGAGGCGCTACGAACTGACAGAGAAAGACAAAAGCGTAAAAACATTCTTATCGTATTCGGGGTCCTAATCAGCCCTTCTCTGTCAGTTGATGCGCAAAACACAGCCGACAAAGCCTTCGTCGAAGAATTCCTACTGAAAGAATATGGCATGCTTGTTACTGTCACAAATGTAAGGAGGCTGAATAAGCAGCCTTCTTCAGCGTCTGCTCAAGATCCGTCCAAAACCACAGTACCAACTGTCTTCACGGTTAACGACCCTTCATTGCCCAGGAAAATCGTGAACACGTCTTACGAAAGAAGAAATAACAAAGACGCTGTACAGTTCCGCCACGACAAGGTTAAAGCTAACAGGGACAGCAGAAAACTACTATTGGCAGAATTGTGTGTTCGTGTCTCCAACGGTGAACTCGATCTGGTTATCAAGGGCAATAAAATCGTCAAAAAAAACCGGAAGCCATGGTGGTGTGATTCCAATTGTCACCCCACCATCAGTGTACAGTGTAAATAGTTCTGCTCTTTCTGGTAAAAATAAAAACGTTGATGTAAACCTTAGTGACACTATTAGTGATAAATCGTCAGACTCGTTTGTAACTGCGGAGGCTTCCCAGGAAGAAGAAGAAGACTTGAGCTTTGTTTCTGTTGATGAAATTGAAAGTGACTCTGGAGAAAATAACAACAGACAAACCATACTGGACAGAAGCCAACCAGAACCAGCAACCATAAGTTCTGACTTTAGTGTATGTGCTACCAATGTTGACCAGTTGCCCAACAAAATTGATGAACTAAAAACACTAATTGACTCGAAAAAGTTCGATGTGACCTTACTGACTGAAGTAAGTAACAAACTCCAAGATTTACATGTGAAAATCACATGTTACCAAGTTCTCACAAATCTGTCGTCCCAAGGTTGCAAAAGAGGAACACTAGCACTCGCTAAAGCAGGATACAGTACAAAAATAATTGACGTTCCTCTCTTTTGCCCCTTTGTTGAGGCAGTTTGCTTCGATCTGTGTGTGCCAGGCAGCCATGAGTAAGAGACAGTTAGAATCGGATGCATTTACAGAAGTTCCTCAGCCCCATCCCAAGTTGTAACTGAACAAGCAATAGCAGAAATAATATGCACACTAAATTCGAACTTCAAAGGACATCTGCTTATTGCTGGTGATTTCAACTTGCCATCTATAAACTGGATAATTGGTTTTGGATGTGGTGCCTCTCCAACCGAACAAGACAAGCAACAGCCTTTTCTAAATTGCCTCAGTGAACTGTCCCTCCACCAGATAGTTGACCAACCAACCAGATACAGATTGTTTCAGCGCCCAACAGCACTTGACCTGGTTATCCTGAATGACAAAAGCTTAGTTCAAAGTATTGATTACTCACCACCCGTTGGTAAAAGCGATCACCTAACTATAGAGCTCATGCTGAAAGTGAAGGTACTTAAGAACAAGCTAGTCAAAAAAGTTTTTGTCGACTACATTGCTATTCGAAATGAATTATCCACTACTGACTGGCCGAAAGTGCTAAGTAGCACAGTTGACGAACAATGGACCAAATTCAAGGGTGTTTTGCTGAAAGCTCAGGATGCCCACACAAAGACCAGTTTCAAACCAAAACCTAGATCCCTCCCCTACATGACAAAAGACATCAAAAGAAAAATAAACAGGAAAAAGAGGAAAAAGTTCAGGCAGTCAGGAGACCTGCAGCAACACACAAAATTCACCAAGGCACGAAACAAGCTGAGAAACCTCACCAGAAAACTCTACGAAAATCTGGAGTCCAATCTTGCCAAAGAAAGTAAGAGAAATCCCAAAAAATTCTGGAATTATGTTTCTAGCAAGAATCACTCCCGTCGAACTATCTCCAGACTGGTGAAACCCTGTGGCACTACCGTAACCAATATAACTGATGTAGCAAATGAACTAAATAGGCACTTTGCTTCAGTTTTCACTTGTGAACCGGACGGCTCCCTGCGAAACTGCCCTGGCTATGAAGCCCCCACAACGATGAAGCAAGTCAGCATCGACTCCTCCAACATCCTCAAACGGCTTCAAAACCTCGACACAAATAAATCGGCTGGACCAGACCATTTACACCCGAGACTGCTGAAGGAACTGGAAACCATCATCGCAGGGCCACTGTCTGACCTATTCCAAAAGTCTATCAATGACAAATCTGTCCCATCTGATTGGAAAACTGCTTTTGTGATCCCAATATTCAAAAAGGGCAGCAGACTTAAAGCAGAAAACTACAGACCTATAAGTCTCACATCAGTAGTGGCAAAAATCCTTGAAAGAGTTGTCAATGACGCAATACTGGAACATCTGAAAGTCAACAATATCCTATCCCCTAATCAGCATGGGTTTCAACCAGGGAAGTCAGTTGAAACAAACTTATTGGAAACATATGATTTGCCTGACAAAGGATTGCCAGTGGACCTAGTTTTACTAGACTTTGCTAAGGCCTTTGATAAAGTCCCACACAAAAGGCTAAGAGAAAAGCTTACTGCTGCCCAGTTGCACCCCAACCTGGTTGACTGGCTTATGGACTTCCTGTCAGGACGAACCCAGAGAGTCAGGCTATTTGGTGCTGGAGGTGAAAAGGTCTTTTCCGAGCCCTGTGATGTCATCAGTGGAGTACCGCAGGGAACTGTTCTTGGTCCTACACTGTTCAACATCTACATCAACGATATATTCAGCGAGGTGGAAAACAACCTGTTTCTCTATGCTGACGACTCAAAGCTATTTGGAGCAGTGAATGTAAAATCCCTGCAAGCAGATGTCCAGAAAATCCAGCTGTGGGCAGACAAATGGCTCCTATCTTTCAATATAAGCAAGTGCAGCACGCCTGCCTCCTGCCTCCAACTCCGATTCACCCATCAAGAACAGCACAGACGAACGCGACCTTGGGGTCATCGTTGACAGCCTTCTCAAGTTCCATTCCAACACCATCAAGAGCGTGTCCCAGGCCAACACGAACTTAGGTCTGATCAAAAGAACAGTTACCAGCAGATCCCCCCTAGTTTTCCTGAAACTTTACAAGGGCAAAACTTTACACCGTTTTGGATTTTGGCATGTGCGCTGCCTTCCCAACGTACAAAGGAGATGTCAGGCTAATTGAGGGAGTTCAGAGGAGAGCAACCAGGGCCATCACAAACCTTGGAGACAAACTTTATCAAGATCGTTTACGGGCTCTCAACCTCCCCACCCTCGTGTACAGGTGCAACCGTAGCGACATGATGATGACCCACAAATTGCTGAACTCATCATATGCCAAGATCCTGCCTAACCACCCAGGCCCCCCACAGTGCACCAAAGGACACTCAAAGAAACTGTTCAAGCAGTCAGTCAAAACCAGGGCCAGAAAAAGTTTCTTCACCAACAGAGTCGTCAACCCCTGGAATGAACTGTGCGAAGCAACAGTCTCAGTCCCCACCCCCGAAGCATTCAAGAAGGCACTGGACAAAGAGTGGGCCACGAAAGACTGGAAGTATGAGTGGGACATTCCGTCCTGCTCATACCTGCTATGAGATACCACCGATTCAACTCAGGAGCATTCAACAGATCTACCAATCTGAATTTGCTCCGAAGTTCAAATTAAGGTAATTAAGGTAACACTTCGGTTCTGTCCTGTTTTTTTATGTTGTTTTTTTTCCCAGTACCCCGATTTCAACTTATTACTAGAAAGTGGTAAGGGCCTAACCTCTGCGGTTGTTACGGAAAGTATGGACCTTAGGCTGGACTGATGAATATGACCTTACATTTTGGAAAGCTCCGTAGAGCTCTTGCCTGGGGCCAAAAATAATGGTTTTTGCTTGTCCTCGAGCCAGAGCCTACGGTATGTGATGTGAAGTGGAGTTGTATAGCCTATGTCGGAGAGGACTATCTGAAGTTGTGCAGCCATGCTTTTAATTCATCAAAACTTGTTTCTGCTTTCGAGCTGAAAGCTTCGTTCTAGCAGGCAAGCAGACAGGCACCAGTCTTTCTTCGTTCCAGTCAACTTTTTTTCAAAAGTTTTTGAAAAAGCTATGCAGCAGCAGCTACTCCAGTTTCTGGAGAAGAAAGGGTTTCTTAATAATCGCCAGTTTGGGTTCAGACCAGAGCACTCGACCCAAGATGCACTAACGGCGTTGAGTTTATGGATAAACAAAGCTCTGGATTCTGGCCTACTACCTCCAGCGGTTCTGCTTGACATCAGAAAAGCATTCGATAGAGTGTACCATTCAATTCTCCTCGGGAAACTGGAACACATAGGAATAAGAGGCGAAGCTCTGGATTGGTTCGGATCATATCTGAGGGACCGCAGGATTTATTTGGGAGAAGATCCAAGAAACGATGTACTCGTCAACTGTGGTGTCCCCCAGGGCTCAATATTAGGACCACTTGTTCCTGATCCACGTTAACGATCTGAGTCGAGTGCTGAACCCGAAACGCACAAATCTTCGCTGCTGTAACCTATGCTACGATGAAGATTCTTTCCATCCCGATGATGACGTCGACGAAATCGTGGCTTTCGCCGATGACACTACACTTGGGTGCTGTGAATCTGAGATGACAACGCTCATGTCTAAACTGAGGGACATTCTGGAGGAGACATATCTCTGGATCGTGCAAACCGACTTGTTATTAATGTTGATAAATCTTGCGTTTTATTGTTTTTCCGGGTCGGAAGTGTCCAGCCGGAGATGTGTGGTATCCTAACATCCAGAGGTCTGATCAGTCGGCCAGAAAAGCGCTTCGCAAAATACCTGGGAGTCCTCCTTGATGAGAACCTGTCATTCCTGCATCACATCCAAGCAGTAGAGCTGAAGCTATCTCTTAATCTTGGAATAATAAAAAAACTAAAGAACACCTTGCCGCAGAATACACTAGTCCTCCTGTACAACGCTCTTATAAAACCCCATATACAGTTATTGTGCAATGATCTGGCAATCGACTTTCAAATCTCACCTGCGAAAACTGAACTCGATTCACAAACGATGTCTGATTTTAATTGGAAAAAATGAAGAGTATTTGTCGCTGGAGTCGCTGCACCAATTGTCATGCTTGACCTTTGTGTTTAAGTTTTTAGCTGGGGAGCTGCCATCTGCATTTAAAACTTTATTTCGACCTATCTCGGACCAGCATAATATGCACACCCGATCATCCTCAAACCTGCACATACCGTTCACCCCGACTGTACGATCAGATTTTGCTCCGCATGTAACATGTGCAAAGATATGGAACTTGATCCCAGAAGAGCTGAGAGGTAGGAGCTCCCTTGCGTCATTTAAGAAAAGAGTAAAAAAATCATTTACTAGCATTACAGAAGAGCAATTAAAATAAGTTATGGTAAAAAAAATAAATAATAATAAAAGTAAGATGTAATTACGATTTTCTTTTTTCTTGTTTTTTTTTCTTTTTTTTTTATGGGGTGGTTTCCCCTGGGGTGAGGTGCAGGAAGGTAACGGTTAGTTTTTGTTTTTGTTTTTTGAGAGGTAAGGCTGTGTCTGAGAGTAGGAGCAGTGACCACTCTGCATTTTATGTATAAACGTAAAGATTCTGGTTCTCGGCGTCCAGGAATGGACTGAGTGTTGTGATTAAGAGTGATTTATTTATTATTTATTAATAAACCCATTGAACATTTCAAACGGAAGATGGACTAAAATCTATAAGTGCTAAACATGTGCGGCAGTTCCCCGGTCCCACAGCTAATACATCTTCTTTGAGTGAAAAATTGCAAAATTTACATAAACAAAAAAGAGTCATTTTCCCACGGGTCCGAAAGTGCTGCCATCTATTGGTTATATCCATTTCTGTTCGTGATTTCTGCTCACTTTATTATTCCATTTCTTACACTTGGGATTGAGAAAGAGAATTGGTATCAGATACACCTCTTATACTTCAAAAGTTCTTTCATTTCTAAAGATATTAGAGCTTTGTCTTTTGCTCCTTTTTAAGTGGTGACATTAGAAAGTTGGCCTACGACAAAAAAGTCAACTTTTGAACTAAAACAGATAGAATTTTTTTCAACGGCAATCGATAGACCTTTATGGGCTGATCAAAGTATATGACTTCCGTTTTTTGAAACAAAAATTCCTTCATGAGATACAACAGTTTGAAAGTTTAGAGGGGTTGACAACTTCAGTAGTAGGGTACACACTGAAACCAAAAATGGGACGATCCCAATTGTGAGACATGTAGGGGACTTGCAAGCAATAACAGGATGTTAGACCATAATCATCTTCGGCAATGAGGGGTTAGCAATTTTGGCTACTTGGTGCACCTACAATGTGTTTCCTGTGTTTTATATAGTACGAACAACTATTATTTGGTACCACGTCTATCACGGGGAGATGGACTTGTACGTAAAAATCGGTTGCTAGAATCTTTGTTGATGAGGGGTTGGCAGCTTTTGCTATTTGGTATACCTATTATTTTTTGCCAGTGTATTTCATGGTAAGAACGATAGGTACGATTTCTATCAGGGGAAATGAAATTGTAAGTCAGAATCGGTTGCTAGAACGGCTTCGCGAGGGGCTAGAAATTTGTGCAATTCAATGCACATTTTATTGGATCTTATAAATCTGAGGGTAAGAAAGCTGGTTTTCTTTCTTCTATCATTTTACTTTAGAAATATATAACCAAGAATTAAGTGTTTACGGAATGAATACAGGTGATATTTCGAAAGAATGACCTAGTTTTACAACGATCTGTAAAAGGGTATGTATGGCATTTTGATCAGGAAAAGCTACGGGCAGCTTTGTGATATCAACTAGGTTAGGCCTATAGAAGATAATGTTCGATGTTTTCTTTAGTCCCAAAGTCAACGATTGGAAAGTATAACGTTCAACTGGCTGCAAATTCAATTTAGTCCCCACTTCCAGTTTCCGGTTTTTATGGCACTTGCAGCTCCGCTCAAGTGCCATATACCTATCACTTTTCGCGCGGTCGGTCCGTCGTTCGGTCGGTCGGTCGGTCGGTCGGTCGGTCGGTCGGTCCACTTTTTCCGAGTTAGGGTACTTCCTTCCAGATACGCTAGGACGATGAAACTTGGCAGGCATATCGGAGACCCGACCAAACTAACTTGGAAATAGTCATTTGCCCGAGCCGACCATCGTGGAGGGAGGGGGAAATGGTGGATCCGGAATTTAGGGGTACACATAACTTTTCAACACGTAATCGGATCTTAATGAAACTTGATATCGAAAAAGACGTCGTGTCTCAGATGTCCCACTTAAAATCCGGACTGCATCTGATGAATGTGTGTGGGGGGGGTCGGAGAGGGGAACAAGAAATCTTGTGTTACTCTTAGAGTGGAGTGATCGGGATGAAACTTCGTGGGAAGAACAAGCACAAGCCCTAGGTGCATCATTGACAGAACTAGACCGGATTCGTGCACTTTGGGGGAGTTGGAGGGGGGGGGGTCCGGAATGGGCCTCCCTTCCACGTGGGCTAGGATAATGAAACTTGATAGGCAAATCAGGAACCCGACCATATTAACCTTGAAATAGTCAATTTCCCGATCCGACTATTATGGGGGGAGTGGAGGGAGGGGGAATCCGGAATCTTGAGGTATGTAAAACTTCCGAACGGGTGATTGGATCGTAATGAAACTTGATATTTAGAAAGACCACATGTTTTGGATGTCGCGTTCCAAGTCGGACAGGATCCGATGAATGTGGGGAGAGGGTCGGAGGGGGGAGGACCGGAAACCTTGTGACACGCTTGGAGTTTAGCGATCGCAATGAAACTTGGTGGGAAGAACAAGCATAAGCCATATGTACATCAGTGACAAAACCGGACTGGATTCGAGCACTGTGGGGGAGTTAGAGGGGGGGAGGTCCGGAATTCTGGTGATCGCAAGTTAAGGTACTTCCAGACGTGCTAGGACTACGAAACTTGGCCTGAACATTAGAGATTTGACATGAATGGCTTAGAAATAGTCAGTTCCCTGATTAGGTTATCTTGGAGGTGAGTGGAGGGAGGGTGAATCCTGAATCTTGAGGTTACGTATAACTTTTGAACGGGTAATTGGATCTTAATGATACTTAATATTTGGAAAGACCTCGTCTCTCAAATGTCCTATTTAAAGTCCGGATGTTCCCGGTGAATGTTGGGGGTGGGGGTGGAGGGAAGTACCGGAAACCTTGTGACACGTTTGAAGTGGAGCGATTGGGATGAAACTTGGTTGGAAGAACAAGTACAAGCCTCGATATATCAGTGAAAGAACCGGACCGGGTTCGGGCACTGTGGGGGAGTTGGAGGGGGATCCGGAATTCCGGTGATTGCGAATTAAGGTACTTCCGGATGTGCTAGGTCGATGAAACTTGACGAAATTAGACACTTGATATATACATTTTACGTATATACATATCCATTTTCGTGATCCCTATGAGCCCATGACAATTTTTGCCTCAAGGGTTTTGTTTACTTCTGAATTCCTTAAAGTACAAACAATACTCTTGAGTAAAATAAACATTTTCGTGCTCCCGATGAGCTCATCGTCCTTACTGCTTGAAGAGTTTTGATTAAAGATGGATTTCTAGCGCCCTTAAAGTGCGCATCATCACAACCAAATGCATTAACAAACGATACATTCTCGTGGTTCCCATGGACCCATGATCATTTTTATCTCAAGGGTTTTATCACAACAAGCCCACGACTTTCATCTTCTGACCAAGCCTTGCAAGTGCCATATGAGCTTCCAGTTCTTGTTTCTTTAATCCCTGAGGCATGGCAACAATGACATAGTTTTGCAGTAATTATTAAAGTGGCACCTATGGCAATATGGTCCTCAAACGTTACGGACAGCTTCATAATACCAAAGAGTTTATATAAGATAATGTCCCAAGTTTTCACCAGTCATGATGTCTACGATTGATAAGGATAAAGTTCAACTGTCTGCAAAGTCAATTTAGTCCCTACTTCCGATATTCTGTATTCCTTTAACACCTGAGGTAGCCTATAGCCATGTGATTACGGATTGTGTCATCAGTTCAGAAAAAAAACTCTTTTGAACATACCATTTTCAAACCTAAATGGAGGAAAACTCATGGAGGATAGATGACAAATTGTGTCTGAGCCCTTGCAAATTGCGTCTAAGCTTTTAGTGTTTTTTCATCATAATTTCAAGAGGTTTTTTTTATACCATTAGTCGCCATCATCTAAAGAAAACGAAAAGAATACGCCGAGTTTTTGCTGAGCCCGTTTCAGCGATACTGAACCAGTGTTTACTCGATTGCGAGTTCCCTGAAACATTTAAATATGCTTATGTGACACCCATTCCAAAAGTGAGCCACCCAAAGGGCATCAAAGATTTACGTCCGATTTCCCTTACCCCAATTGTCGCTAAGTTATTTGAAAAGTTTATTAGAAAATGGTTACTGTAATACGTCACTAAGGCCTAAGATCCTCAGCAATTTGGTTTCTAGAGTGGTTGTAGTACTGTCCACTATTTGATCTCTCTGACTGAGTGCATTCTGTCACACCTCGAGAACGATAATGCTTACATGGATTTGCTTATTGCTGACTTATCTAAGGCCTTCGATTTGACAGACCATTCGACACTTATGGAAGAACTTTCCATTTGTAACGTTCGTCAGTTCCTTTTGATGTTACTTTAAAACGACTCACCGTCGCCGCACTAGAAGGCGTGCGTGATTGGGAATGTGGGAAGGAAGCATATTTTTTGCGTTTGAAAGTTCGGTTGAGGTATAAGAATTTGACGTACTCTTAACAAATATTACTTTCAAGCTCAGCAACGGGCAATAGACTAGTTGGTGATCGCTGGCATTAGGAACTTTCGTAGCGGTGATGTTCGGTTGACTGTCGGAAGTGAGATTCGCTTCTGGTAGAAAGCAATTGTGGCAAACGTACAGATTTATATTATTCCTTTCAATAAATTTCTGGTGTAAAATTTCACACCCGCTGTGAAAAAGTAAGCCTTTATCGTATTTATAGACACCTCCGGGTACGCCTAAAGATTGGCTCTTCGCTCCTTCCTTCAGAGCTTCGCGTTCATCTCGGGATAAAGCAAGGGGCCATTACTTCCCCGAGTATTTATAACAATGCGGCTCTAAGAGCTCAAGGTGACATTTCGCCCTGCTGCATATTGAATGGTGTCAGTGTGCCAATATTATGTTATGCGGATGATGTTTTGAATTTATGTAGGGCTGTGTTTAGTTTGGAAAAGAGTTATGAGGAAGTTTCAAAGAATTATAATGAAATTGGTCTTTCTTTAAATGCGGCTAAGTCTCAAGTGTTATTATTTAGTTTCCACCGACATGAAACCCCGGACACAGTAAATTTTGGTGATTGTGACATCACACCATCCCAGGAACTTGTGTATCTTGGACTACCTATTGGAACAACCCTAAAATCGACTCGAAAATTACTCATCTCTCGAACTGAGCGTAAGATCCGTAGTGCGTACTATGCTGGTGCAGTTGGAGCACAGCTTAATCTGGGTAAACGCCACCTTGCAAAAGTGTACAATGCTGTTTCTCTCCCTCATGTTCTATACTTGGTTCCTTTCTGGGATATATTCACAAACTCAGATAAAATAAAAATTAGAAGGGCGTATTTTAAATATGCAAAGTTCCTCATTCGGGTACCGCCCTGGACAAGGAACAGTAGACTGCGTGAGAGATACAGCTTGCCTGATCCCCTTGATGCTGCGGAGAAACTTTTTTGTAAAATGTCGGAAAATCCTTCGAACCACGCTTGGAAGGGTTTTCTGTTTTATTTGGTTTTGTTGTTTTTTTTCTTTTTTTTTCTTGTTATATTTGTTGGTTCATTATTAGGTTAACTGGTTAGAAGTTAGTCATTGTTTCTTCTGTCTTTCCGTATGTCACTTTTTTTTCTCTTGTACTTATACTCCGTCTTTCTCTTTTTGAGTGTATGATGGGTTACAAATAAATTACTATTATTATTATTACTGTAGTCGAACAAATAATCGTATCTCGTTTAGAAAGTCTCAGTTTTTGTCCACATTTACCGCAGCTTGACTTATACTGGGGCATTTATGCATCACAATAAAGTTCAAATTCGGATTCGTTTAACTAAGGACAGGGTAACTGTGTGCTAAGGAAACAAAGGGGCACCGCTTTTCTCTGCCAGCCCGCCTCCGTTAGCGTACACAATACCGAGAACTTTCTTTCTACCTTCGTGCTGTGTCTTAATATAAATATTTCACAAGCAAAACGTATTCCTTCCATTACACTGCACCCGCTCAGCGCGAAGGTCAGACGGAGACGACCAATGGTCCCCGTTTTCACCCGATGAATCTTAAGTTGCTACTTAGCTATGCATGGTGCCATTACACTGTTTCAAGCATGAACTAACAGGTCGACCCGGGGCAGGGGCGACTTCGGACACTTGAAGATCATACGTTTTGAGGTTTCACCAAATAATGAGTTGACGGATGTCATTGAAAATATTCCTAAGAGAGGCGAATAAATAAGCTTTTCATGCTTATCCAAACGAAGTTTGTACCTTTAGAAGAAGATCACTTAGGGCTAGACAACTGAGATAGTACGGTTTCACCCACCTCTCCCCTATATAGTGTCTTTGAAACTAACGCGAATTTTGGGTGCTTAAAGGTTGGATCATCTTTTAGGTGGAATTCTAGCCTCCAGAGACTCTCCGATCGTCCTGTTTCCGAAAGAAGAAGCAATCATGGTTAAACCAGGTGAAAAAATCGAGATAACATGCGAAGCCCAAAAAAATATTACTTGGGACTTTCCAGAAAAGGTAGGCGTTTTAGATTTCATACCAAAGAAATATGAATTATTTTTGATTATATAGACTTTGCACTAGCATCAATTTCCGGTCTCGTCTGCACAGCAATTGTACTGAAAATATTTGGTACATCGAAATAATTGAGCTTACACTGGAGGCAAAATAATATTAGCATTTTGATTCAGATCAGGGATATTAAAGTAAGGGTCCATTGTCTTCCCTGTTGTGACACAGTTTCTTATCTTTCCACGTGTCTGTCTTATGTAGTCCAACTGATCCTTAATCAGCCCGAGGGATTCAATTTCAAGAGGAATTTCTGTTGTGTAAACAACAATTCCCACCAATCACGTGTGCGCTACAGCTCTTCCCTTCTTGTTTTCGTCTAAATTCTTAGAATGTGTTTGTTTTGATGGAATTCTGAGAAATGGAAGACGACATTCTATAAATATCGGTGACTGTTTAACATGTGTGTGTGTGTGTGTAAGTAACCGACTGAGAAGATATCCTTCTGTCGACGCGTTTTCGGCTGACGACGGATTCTGTTTTTAAGACTGTCACGAATACAGTTTACCACCATAAGATCGTTTAACTCATAAAAAGGCTCATAAATCAATCGTATGACAGACGACGGGCTCGAAACTTAGAAAAAGAATTGCGTAGAATCCATAACTGGACGTGGCGTAGCTCTGTACTTGTTTCCAGATTTCCTTCATTGGTTTACATGTTATTACACAGTTACATTGAATAAAGTGCCTTATTAAACTGGGATAATCGATAGTTTTCGTTACAAACCAGGACAGTGGTGTCAGAAGTGTACAATCTTAAAAAAAGTTTGTTTGAAGTGAACGAATTCGCCCCAATTTCGGTCCCAGATTCCGTGAATTTTGTTTGAAGATTACGTGAGATTATCGTGAGGGGAAAAGTCAATTTTGGATACAGCAAGCAGCATTTGGATTAGAGACCTGGTCTATCGTCGTTGCGTCATCGAGTCTGCATAGTTTCCGTCATCACAGTAAGATTTTACGTAACCTTTTCTAGACAATAGCGCCTCAATCTTTGATTTTTCTTCGAACAATTTAAATTTCATTATGCATTACCATAGACAATTTGTGTTTTTGAAAGATTAATTTCAAGTTTCGGATGAATTACGGAAAAATTAGAAACAAGTTCTGATGTTAGAATTTGTGTTCGTTATAGGACAAGTGACATTCTCTTGGCTTGAGACAATATCGGTTTTTCGTTGAAAAATCGACCCCAGTGTACTCGTTATCGTGTACAGAAAGGCGATTCCGTGTAGCAAAAATTGATAAGTAGTCATCGAGGCTATTTTGTGAGATTTCCGAATTCCGTATGCGAGTACCTCCGAGTACTTGTGTTGTTTTGCAATTTCATCTTGCAGTTAACAATCCCTGAAACAAGAGGCGTGATTACACTCTTGTTTGTGCCAGGTTGTTCCAGTGGCTGTGCCACAACCCCGAATATTTGTGAGGAATAGTTTTCGTTGAGGGAAGCTGCTATTGTCGTCACATCACATTAGTTCCCGTTATTGGTCTACCATTACCAATTCGGCAGAGTGGCTCTTGTCATTCTAGCGTTTTTACTTTTCAGCGCGAGATTTGTGACTTTTGTCATATTTAAGCGTGTGTTTTCAGCACTTGCCTGTGGTTTTTATCACATCTAAGTGTGTGCAATTCAGCTCTGAAAAGTGACTTAGGTCGCATTTTTCAGAATACACAAGTGATTTTCATCACATCCAAGTTTGTACTTTTCAACATACCATATAGGGAGTCGTATTTAAGATAGTGCCTCCATAGTGATTTATATCACATCCAAGCGTGTGCTTATCAGCACTCTACCGTGAGTTACATCACATCCAAGTGTGTGCTTCTCAACACTCTACCATGATTTATATCACATCCAAGTGTGTGCTTCTCAGCACTCGACAGTGATTTAGATCACATCTAAGTTTGTGCTTCTCAGCACTTGTTGTGATATGTATCATATCCAAGTGTGTGCGTCTCAGCACTCCACAGTGATTTACATCACATACAAGTTTGTGCTTCTCAGCACACCTTCCTGATTTATTTCATATCCAAGTTTATGCTTCTCAGCATCTGCTCAGTGATTTGTAGCATAACCAAGCGTATAATTCAGCACTTGTCAAGATTTCGTCGAACGCGGCAGATGATTCAGTTCATGTTGTGTTGCTTGAGTAATCCAGTACCAACACAGTCTTCAAGTGCCCGAAATTAAGCTGATGTGGAAACACGACAACAGGCGAGGGAAAGAGAATTAAGAACTGGGTTTCCGGTTAACTACTATGGGCTAACTACGTCAGTCCAACCAAGTACCTAAACGTTATCATCAAGGACACTTGATGATAACGTTCACTCCCGTGCCATTCGTGCTTTGCCCTCTGCCGGGAGTATTTGTTAATTTATGTGTTTTTAAATAGTGAAAATAATAAATGAACCTGAACCTGACCTGTTCGGAGGCTTCGATTGTCCCATCAGATCATCAAGATGACGAAGTAACCGAAGAGGTTAAACCAGAGTTACAGCCATCATCATCTGAGGAAGAATTCTTCTTGGAACTCTCACCAAAACAAGAAAAGTTCGAAACCCACCAGAAATCATGAACACGGAACAATTGTTGGAAGTTATCAAGAAGTCACTGGCCATGACAATTGAGGCGTCACAGAGCCAGCTCCAGACGGCTTTGGAAACGGAAAGGCAAGCAACCGCTTCTTCGATCAGAGCCTTAACTGATCAGCTCCACCCACTGTATGCAGCGAATCAAACAGACCATATGGCTATGCAAGGATCATCCAATCTCTTTTCGGGCTCCAAAGTCAAAATATCAAGAATTGAAGAAGGCACAGACGTAGACTCCTATCTGACAATGTTTAAACGGGCAGCAACTCAGAATGGCTGGAATCGAGCAACATGGGCGATCCATTTATAAGGTCCACTGTCAGGAAGGGCAGCTGAATCTGCAGGATTGATTCCGGATAAGATCTGTAAGGATTATGATGTACTGAAAGTGGCTATTCTGAGACGGTATGAAGTTACCTAAGAAACATACCACCAACGATTTCCTTCCATAGAAAAGGAAAGCGATCAATCTTTCATCGATTTTGGAGCGAAGCTTGAACATCTACTGACCAAATGGCTGGGATTGTGTGACTAAAAGAGCATTGAAGATCCAGAGATACTTATCACGCTTATCAACAGTATTCTTCAAAAGCTACTGGTTGAACATTTTGCGAATATTCTAATATAGCGAGCAGCTACAAATAAGAATCCGAGAGCTGAAAGCCCCGACTTTAAAAGTTGCAGTGGAAACGACTGAGAATTTTCTTTTCGCAAGGAAAACTTAGCCGTTCTACTGCGTCTACAAGCCGAAATACCAAGACAGTAAAAGTGAAGGGTGAAAAACAAGAGGAATCGACGATGACCACACCTGAAAAAAC
This sequence comes from Branchinecta lindahli, assembly GCA_023053555.1. Lineage (NCBI taxonomy): Eukaryota > Metazoa > Arthropoda > Branchiopoda > Anostraca > Branchinectidae > Branchinecta > Branchinecta lindahli. Next base: position 160,935 of record JAKZAO010000044.1, on the reverse strand, counting down.
AAAAGGATTTGATTTGAAACAGAAGAACGAAAGGATCGTCAGGTTTTGGTTTGTTTCAGATTCAAAAACGAAGGTCACATTGCGAACCGTTGCAAGTCTTCTTTCAAGAAAGAAGATTGCCTTCTTGCCAAAAGTCCTACAAAATCACCCGACATCGAAAAATTCTTCTGGTATGACGGCGAGGTCAACGGCAAGTCAGTGCGAGTTATGGGAGATATAGCAGCTACATCTACCATCGTCCACAGCAAATTCATTCATCAAACTTCTCCGTTTGTTGACAAGATTGATATCGACATCGTTCACGGCGACAAGAAAAAATTTCCCTATGAACAAAGCAGAAATAGCAGTCAACAAAGATGGCGAGAGATACACCTGCAATTCCGAGGTGGCAGTCAGTGATTATCTTCCCATGGTTCTCCTGGTTGGAAAATCTTTTCTGCGGTTCCTAGAGCTTTGCTGAGCCAATACATGTCCAACAATCACATGGAAGAGGCCTTTCTTGCAACTAGGAGCTTAAGTTACAGTTGCCAGCCGACGGATTTGCCAGAAAACGACTTGACTAGAATCGACCCAGACATGGGCGTTAACAGCACAGACCTTGACAGACAAAGTCGACAGCAGAAGAGGATTGAGGCTCAGAGAAGAGCGAAGGAACCTCAAACACAACAGAACAGATTGATCCAGAAAACCGTTCGTCGAAGGAACTGGAAGAACTGCAGAAAAAGGACAACTCGCTTAAACTCTGTTTCAAAAAAACAATCCTAGGAACATCTCCTTTACCGAAGATGCGTATCGCGACTTGATGGAAACGAATCACTCCAGTTGGTGGTCCCAAAACCATGCCGAAGATTCATTTTACAAGTTGCACATGATCAACTAATAGGAGGGCATGCTAAAAACATCGAACAGCCGACAGAGTTTTTCAGTGATTCTTTTGGCCAGGAATCCGGAAAGACGTCACCAACTACGTTCGAACATGCCAGGCCTGCCAACTCATAGCCAGAATCAAACCGAAGGAGAGACGATCAAAATGCCTTTGATCGTCGAACCGTTCCGCCGAATAGCAATAGATATTGTAGGTCCCCTAACTGCATCCCGCAATGGCCACAAGTTCATCCTTGTTATCTTGGATTACGGAACAAGATATCCGGAAGCCATTCCGATCAGGGCAACGAATGCAGAAAAATAGCTGAAGCTTTAGAGCAGTATTTCTGTCGGGTTGGGGTACCAGAAGAAATACTGACTGTCTTGAACTGAACTATGATTCCAATGCAAAATGACAAGCTGAATCCGAAAATGGAGTCAGATTTGGCTTATAAAGCAGCAGAAAAAAAGTTCACGTCATTTTATCAACCTATTTCGCAAAAAGGGCAATTTTCTTGAATTAACCGATTTTCTTGAATTAAAGTGCAATCCTGACAGAATCACGAGCTGAGACCGAAAATGGAATCACATTGGTTGTCGATCGTGCCCCAAAGAAGTTTCTTAACCACAAATATGTGATCTTTATGATTTTTAGTAAAATTGTAGTAAACACGATTTTAGTAAGTACGATTGTAGTAAAAACAAGAAAATTATTAAGAAAGTACGAATCAAACTGCTTTTCACTGCCCAATATTTACAAAACAATACAAAACATCCAAAGTTCCAGATCCTGATTCGGTTTTAAGAAAAAATTACAACTTTTGTTGTCATCTTTTTTTGGTACTGAAGTACGATGCGGATGCAGAATGGCCAGCTGAGGTCAGATTTGTGGTGTATCTTCCACCAGAAAAAAAGATTCACTATCATTAATATGCGCCGTTATTATTTGTGTAAATATAATTTATTCAGCTCTTACTATCCATGAAAATGATCGGTTGTTAGAAGAAATTAAAATATATACATGAGTTGGTTATTAGTCGCAGAACCTTCTTGTAGACCAAGTAACTTATCCTTGGAAGAAGGCCCAAAGAAAAACAATGCAGTCGGATAGAAAATTAGTTCTGATCAATCAAAGAAATATTATTTTTTTTCTTCGCCGTCTAACCTGAGACTTATCTACCCTACACTGAACTCTATTCGGTATTTCTGCCATATCGGAATCTACTAAACTTATGCGAGAAAACGTATTGCCATGACTAATCTACTGCCTATGAAATATTTTTTTTTACAAAATTTTGTACGCATTGCCCAACACAAATCAGGTGATTCGACATAGATTACCAGTGATCCAGAATCGAAAATCTTGGAAGTCTTGACAGCCTCAGGTTTTCCTTCTAATACCAGTGCATGGGTTGGAATGTAACACAGCAATTACTTATGGTCGGGAATCACCCATCAAAATAGTTTACTGTATACTCTCGATGTAACCTTTGACCAACCCCTGTGGTGGAAAGTCAGGAAAATGGTCAAAAGATTTTACACGAAGCTGATGAACAAGGAAGTAAATGTTGAGGATGTAGAAAGTAGGTTAGTTTTTGAGAGATGTAGCCATCCTGAAAAACGATTCAGTTTTTCCCTAGCATGCAGAACCTGCAAGGGGGACAATGGGTTCCGACTCTACAGAATTAACAACTACTATGATGCAGAAAACCCAAAGGCTTAGTCGATAGCCTAATCCCTAAGCTAAGTCAACACTAGTTGCAATTTTATTATCTCTTTTGACAACAATCTATAAGGTCGAAGGGTGTTAAGCACGATTTCGAAGATTGACCTTGAAAACCAGTTTGGTTCGTCACTGACGTTTCTTAATAATTACTAATATTTACTAAAATACTAACACTCGTAAAGATCATATGTTGACGATTATGATACTTCTTTCTGGTACACTAGACACCCAGGTTGATTTCATTTTCGGTCTCAGCTCGAGATTCTATGTCAGGCTTGCACTTTCAGTCAAGAAAGTCAGACCAGTCTGAAATTTTGTACTTTTTCGCAAAGTAGGTTGAAAAAATGACGCTAATTTTTTTCTGGTACTTTATGCGTCAAATCTGACTTCATTTCGGTTTAAGCTTGTCATTTTGCATTAGAATCGTACTTCAGTTCAAGACGGGACAACCACGAAAATTGAGCAACGAAAAACAGTTGATATTCGTACTTCACTTTTCTTAATCATTATCCTGTTTTTTCTAAAAAATCGGGAAAATTCTAAAAAATATGGTTACGGAACTTTTTTGATTATGTTTTCGGTCTAAGGTCGTGATTCCATGTCCGGGTCGCACTTTCATTCAGGAAAATCGGGCCACGTAAAAAATCGCATTTTTTTGCAAAATGGGTTGAAAAAATGACATTAACTTTTTCTGGTGTTTTATAGGCCAAATCTGATTTCATTTTCGATTTCAGCTTGTCATTCTGCATCTGAATCGTACTTCAGTTCAAGACTAGCGGGAAACCTCGAAAATTTTATATTTTTTTCAAAATACGTAAAAAAATGGTATTAAAAGCAAAAAAAAGCTTATTTTGCGTCGAGCGAGGATATGCCAAAATGATATATTGTTCAGCATTTTTTATCTACAAGATGGTGTAAAAATCATTTCTGTTGCAATTTGTTTCGGGTCAAACCTCTATTTGCCTCTACTATACGTCAAAATCAGCGGATGATCATCTACTGACCATACGAGCTATTCTAGTACACATGGTCGAAAAAGCCAAGGACAACCTGGAATTGGCTATGACAAATCAGAAGTCATACTACGATCAGAAATCTAAGCCACGAACGCTCGAAGCAGGAGATGACGAACTAGTTTTGATGCCAACTGGTACCAACAAGTAGGAGACAAAATGGAGTGGACAAGATGGTGTAAAAATCATTTCTGTTGCAATTTGTTTCGGGTCAAACCTCCATTTGCCTGTACTATACGTCAAATCAGCGGTTGATCATCTACTGACCATACGAACTCATCTGTAGCACATGGTCAAAAAAGTCAAAGAAAACCTGGAATTGGCTATGACAAATCCGAAGTCATACTACGATCAGAAATCTAAGCCACGAACGCTCGAAGCAGGAGATGAAGTACTAGTTTGGTTGCCAACTGGTACCCATAAGCTGGAGACAAAATGGAAGACCCTACAGAGTACTAAGAAAAATCAATGCCGTTGATTACGAAGTGGATGATGACTGGTGGCGGGAAGAAATCAAAAGTCCTGCATTTAAATCTTCAGCGGCGTTTGGAACGTCGAGAGCCAGAGTTCAACTTCTATGCGGAGGATGTGGGCTTCCTTCAAAGCCCATCCACGAAAGAGTCATCTGCTGACTTGGAAGAGAAATTCAGAGATTCACTACAGCAATTGAAAGAGTTGAAGACAATTACTGAACATTGCCGAGACCTTCAAACACGTTTTCAGCAAACTTCCAGGGTGTAGCTCAACTGAGAAACATCACATTAATACTGGAAACAAAAAAACATTCAAACACCGTCCTTACCGTATACCGTAGGCTCGACAGCCAGCAATGAAAGAAAAGGTGAAACGCATGCTTGACCTTGGAATTGTCAGACCTTCGAGCAGTGCTTTGAGTTCTCCTATTGCAATCGGTCCCAAAACAGCTGGTTCAACGAGATTTTGCCTTGATTTCAGGAAAATCAATTCGGTGTCAAAGTTCGACTCTTACCCTCTTCCCAGGATCGACAAGCTCCACGAAACAATTGGAAGCGCCAAATTCATTACTGTTATTGTTCTTACCAAAGGATATTGGCAGATCGTTCTGAGGATAGCTTCGAAAAGACAGCATTTCAGACAAACTCAGGTCTGTATGAGTTTACTGTGATGCCGTTTTGTGTTCACGGGGCTCCTGCTACTTTTCAAAGACTAGTTGGCTGTATTCTCAGGCAGTGCTGCAAGTATGCACGAGCGTAGCTAGACGACATAGTCATCTTCAGTAACAGCTGGGAAGAGCATTTGGCACACCTAGAAGATGTGCTGCGCAAGATTGAAGACGCTGGACTTACAATTCATCGAAAGAAATGCCGCTTTGCGGAGACCGAGACAACTTACTTGGGACAACACATTAGTAACGGTATTGTTCGACCGGTTGAAGAACACGTCCAAGGGGTCAACAACTTCCCAGTTCCAAGAACGAAGAAGGAAGACAGACCGTTTCTAGGGATAGCCAACTATTATCATCGATTTGTGCTAAGATTTGCAGAACGTGCTGGCCCATTAAATGCTGTGGTCAGAAAAGACCAACCAAAAAAAAATATGTGAACAGACGCATGTCAGAGGTCCTTCGTAGATCTGAAATCTGCCCTGAAATCTTCACCGATTTTGAGAACTCCAGACTACCAACGGGACTTCATTTTGCAGACGGATGCCTCGAACACTGGACTTGAAGTAGTGCATTCGCAACGATCCGGAGATGACGAACATCCCATTGCCTATAAAAGCAGAAAACTGTCCCAAACCGAACGTCGTTACTCCACAGTTGAACGAGAAGTTCTCGCTCTTAATTGGGGTATATAATGTTTCACATATTATCTGATGGGTCGGCACTTTTACGTAGAAACTGATCACAACCCTTTGCGTTGGATAAATGTATGTCGGTCCAAGAATGCTCGACTTCCAAGATGGTCCCTTGCACTTCAAGAATATTCGTTTACCGTGAAGGCCAGACGGGGTGTTGAAAATGGAAATGCCGACGCCTCTTCGCGGCTCCTGTGATGTGTATATATTGTAAATAAGCGTGTTTACATTTTTGTGCGAATATTTCCTTCTTACTTCAAACTTAAAAAGCGAGGATTGTAGCGGATGCTATTTCCTTTCGTTTGCCCTCGGGGTATGGAATGACTCTGAGTGAGATTAGCATTGATTTTGTAGTCAGTATGCTGGGGAGACGCGCTAAGAGAAGAAATACTATTTGTTGAGTTACTGTTGTAGCGTAACCTAATAATTCGACCTTTCTCGCAAGAGGTTTAATTAACTACTGAACTGAAATCCAAAACAATTATATGAAATCACTATCAATGGGATCTATTTTCGTTTCCCCTCGGTTCGACGCCGAGGGGTTGCGGACTCGGACATTCCTTCCTTCGGGGGCGGAGGAGATAGTCTTGGCAGTGGACGCACAACTTTACGTACGATGATGCAGATGAAAACATTCTCGGCCACTTTAGGTCAAGGAAGTTTTGTTGTTGTTTGTTTCTTTACAAGTATATACAACACGACTGCAGAACGCTTACAGTCGGCTCAGTGTATCGGCGTTTGCATTAGCCGAGCCAGCGCGAGCCTTAATCTCAAAATTGTAGCCCTGCAATGTTAGCGCCCATCGAGCTAAACGGCCATTTGAAGACTGCAGTAGCATCAACCATTTGAGAGGTGCATGGTCGCTATCTAAAATGAATTTTCTCCCGGCCAAGTAGTACTTTAACTGCTCTATGGGCCACCTGACTGCCAACAATTCTTTTTCAATGGTTGAGAAGTTCTTCTCGGCTGGGTTGAGGTCACGACTGATGTATAAGATCGAGTGTTTTCCGTCCTCGAATTCTTGGCTGAGCACCCCTCCTAAGCCAAGATTGGAAGCATCCACCTGTATTTTTAAAGGTAGGTCGAAACGGGCATTTCTCAACACGGGGCTTCGACATAGGGCATTCTTGACGTCGGCGAAACTCAGGTCCGCCTCCCTTGTCCACGTTACTTTTTCTGGCATCTTTTTAAGGATGAGATTTCGTAAAGCTGTTGTTCTTTCGGCAAACTGCGGAGTTAATCTTCTGTAGTAGCTAGCCATTCCAAGGAAAGTCCGAACGTGGGACTTCGTAGTGGGTACGGGGAAATCACGGCCTTGACTTTCACTTCCGTTGGTCGTAGTTCTCCGTTGCCCACTAGATGGCCTTGGTAGCAAACCGTTTTTTCAAGAATTTTTGCTGGGTTGACTGTTAAGCTAGCCGACTTCAGTTTGTCCGAAACTGTCCTCACATGGTTCTTGTGGTTCTCCCATCCTTTGCTGCGGATTGCTAAATCATCAAAGAAAGCACTCGCAAAATTGAACTCCTCCAGTAATTCGTCCATGAGGGATTGGAAACTTCCCGGTGCTCCACTGAGCCCAAACGGCATTACTGTAAATTCAAAGAGACCAAGGTGAGTTATAATGGCTGTCTTGTCTCGGCTTTCCTGGGACATTCGAAAATGCCAATATCATCGATTGCAGTCGAAGATAGTTATAAACTCGGCATCGCTCAACAGTTCCAGTGACTCATCAATCCTTGGCACTGGGTATGCTGGAATTTTGCTTACGGCATTAAGCTTCCTGTAGTCAGCAAAGATCCTGACTCCTGTATATTCTCCCTGCTGATTCGTTTTCGGGACAGCTACGATTGGAGAACTCCACTGGCTAGTAGAAGGTACCAAGTACTTCTTCTTCATCATAGATCGTAGCTCTGCTTCTACTAACTCTTTAGTAGCTTGTGGCAATCTATATGGCTGTTGCTTGATTGGCTTCGCTTCGCCGACATTTATCGTGTGTTCCTTGAGGTGAGTCAGACCAGGCTCTGGCGTTACTACTGTCGGATACTATAAGAACTGCTCCCTCATTTCTTCTGCTTGATGCGATGACAATCATCTGAGAACTTCACCTTCTCCAGTAGCGATCCCATTGGATAGCTACTGTCGATTTCAAACTCGGTTTCCGTTGGGTCCTCTTTTTCACAGCTCTTTGTTGACAGCAGACAGGCGTTGACTTCAGGTCGATTGAAATTTCTGAGCATATTGATGTGCACAATCTTCGCCTTCCTTCCCTGCTCCTTCCAGTCAATTTCGTAATTGCAGTCCGATACATCCTTGACTACTTCAAAGGGTCCTTGCCAACATAGCTCTAGTTTGGAAGCGCCAACAGAAAACAGCACGAGAACTTCGTCTCCAACCTGGAGCTCTCTCTTTCGGGCTGTTTTGTCGTACCAAGTTTTCTGTTTATCTTGGGCGTCTCTTAGGTTATCTTGTGCCAACTTACTGTAGGTGGCTAGTTTATCTCGCATCTCCAAGATATATTTACAACCTCTTTAGGTTGTTTTTCTTTCTGCTCCCACGTTTTCTTCAAAATTTCCATAGGTCCACGAGGATTGTGACCATACAGGAGTTCAATGGGAGAAAATCCTGTTGACTTCTGGGGAGTTTCTCTGAAGGCGAATAGCAAGTAGGGCAAATACTGGTCCCATTTCTTTGGCTCTTCGCGAACGTATTTTCGCAACATCGAGATGAGTGTAGAGTTCAGACGCTCAACCAAACCGTCGGTCTCCAGGTGGTAGCTGGAATTTTTAATCGGGTGCGATCCCAGCATGAAGTTGACTCCTCTATCAGTACGGACCTCCTTAGGTACACCTACTCTGGCGAAAAATGTAAGCAGTTCCTCCGTGACCTTACGCGCATGCGTTGACCTCATTGGTATTGCTTCAGGGAACCTCGTCGCGTAGTCTGAAATCACCAGGATCCATTTGAAGCCATTCCTGCTTTTCACCAAAGGACCCACAAAATCCATGGCTATCCTTGCAAATGGTACATCTACGACTGGCAGGGGATGCAGTGGAACGTTTTCAAACCGCTTACGCTTCGCTGTCAGCTGACATTCCTCACAGCAGCTGATATACTTCGACACGTCATTGCGCATCCGGGGCCAATAGAAGTGACGGAATATGCGTGCTGTCGTACGGTATCGTCCCATGTGACCGCCAAATGGAATATCATGTGCCAGTTTCCGGATAAGCTGCTGGCACTTCTTGGGTGCTACAAGCTGCCATATTGTTTCTTCGCGCTGCTTGTCGGACGCGACACGGTACAAAAGACCATCATCTTTAACGTACTGTATTTCCCCGTCCTTGCGCTCTGCCAAGGAAGTGACTATTTCTCTGGAAGTAGTGTCTTCTTTTTGCATTTTGAGAAATTGCTCCTTCGACAAATTGCAAATTTCGGAGCAAAAGGGTGCTGATGAGGGGGCTCGATCCCACGACTTTTCTCCTGCGTTAGCATCTCGGTCTGGCTGGCAATCAACTTTATGACTGCTAGATGGCTCAGGTGTTACCGGTAAAGTTGTTGCCCGGTTGCGACCGCTGGGTATCACTTCTGCTCGGGGAATTACTTGAAGGTTTGGACTCACCAGAACACCATCTTCTCGAACATCGGCGCTTGGGCAGAAGCCAATGGAATCATTCACTCTAGAATGTTTCCTCTTCTCTTCACCATCTTTTCGAACATCGGCGCTTGGGCAGAAGCCAATGGAATCATTCACTTCTAGAATTTTTCCTCTTCTCTTCCCGTTGTTGTGCTCTCGATTTCCGGCTTGCGCCAGGAGGGTCGAAAACTGTGTCATCGAAGTCCCATAGCTCGCCTTCGTCGCAGCTCCGCTGTTGGTCTCGTGCCATTGATCTGGTGACGAACAATGCTGTTCCTTTGTCGCTTGGTTCCTTCAAAAGCTCCAACAAGCCAAAATCTCTGCCCAAAATCATTCCGTTTATAGCCGGACTAACGACTACTTGAAGCCGCTTTTCAAACTGCTTTCCATTTTTCTGGACAACAATATCAGCGTATGTTGAAGGGTAACATTTTTCGTGTCCGTGTACGCAAATAATTGCTTGTTCTGGGCAATACGCAATGCTGGGGCCAGCCTGCAAAGCTCGGTGCCCTACGATTAAGACGTCGCTCCCTGTGTCTATGATGACATCTTCCGGTTTTCTGTTAACCGTTCCAAAAACTTCAAAATCGCTGCTACGTGTTTTCTCGACTTTAACCGGGCTTTTACAAAGAAGGGAAGTGTTTCGCTTACCGCTTTCTCTTCTTGGATCCGCAGGAACTGGGCATTCTTTGATTCGGTGACTTTTGTCGTGACATCTGAAACATCCTTCTGGTCTGGGCCTTCTCTCAGTACTCTTGAACTCCCCTTCTGACGAATTCGCTTTAGAATTCGAGTTGGTATCTGCTCGTGCCACCTGCGGCTTTGATCCGAGAAAATTTGGCTTTTCTCTGCATCAGACTGCCTCGCTGAAACCCTAGCCTGTTGATAGACCTCACAAAAAGCAATAGCATCATTCAGGTCCTTCCAGGGACTCTTCTCTCTTAGGGCTACTTGTAACCCGAATGGAGCTGACTCTGCTAGTTGCTCAAACGTGACATATGTTAATATCAGTCTGACAATGTCGCGAAGCACATCCGGATCGTCTTCAGCCTCGAAATCAGGTAACGACAGCCATCGGTTCAGAAGGTAAGATAGCCGGCCTTCGAATTCAATGTAAGACTGACCATCGTTCCGACGCAAAGTACGAAATTTGTCACGATAGCTTTCTAACGGCAGTGCAATGAGCTTGGATGGCACTACGGACTAATTCATAACTCGCTAATTGGGCCTCTGGCAGGGCGCATATAGCTTCAAGCGCACGCCCGGTCAAAAGAGGGTAAAGCTGTGTTACGTAAACGTCTTTTGGCCACTTACATGCTTTGGCCGTGCTGTCAAACATCATCAAGAAGCAATCGATGTCATCAGATTCTTGCAATTTATTCAGCTTAGGATCTCTAATTCGTACGCCAGCGCTCATCGACTTCAATTTTTCATTCGTCTGTTCCGACTTACTTGCTTCAATACTCGAATTCTTGAAACTGCTGGGCCTTTTTTGGCTTGTGCATTCAAAATTTAACTCAGCTGCTCTGCATTCATTTCTCCACCTAAATTACTCGGAGAAACCTTCGTTGAAAACGGACGCTGAGTCAGACCACGTCCAAAGTCTAATTCTTCGTTTTCAACCGTCCCGACAACGTTAGCAGATCTTAGGACTCTTCTACCAGGAATCTCAATCGCAACTGACTTAGGATTAGTAGCTGTAGGCTTACCCGGCGGCTTCGATTAATCGGAAGTTACCTCTCTAGAACTTGATTCTTCCCGGCGCTTGCTATCTGACCCTTGCATATATTCCTCTATGGAGTATGTTTTCTTCTTCCAATAGGCACAGCCGTCTACGAACAAACTCCGCGTCCCCTGAAGTTCCGAATTCTACTCTAAGAATTCCAAGTTGCCAAAACTCCCACGATTCCAGACGAACCACGGCGATAATTAACTAGTACTATAACTAGCTAATCACCCTCGTAATCACCTTTCGCATTTTCCCGCTGTTCACCACTGTTGTAGCGTAACCTAATAATTCGACCTTTCTCGCAAGAGGTTTAATCAACTACTGAACTGAAGTCCAAAAAAAGTAAATGAAATCACTATCAATGGGATCTATTTTTGTGGTAGCGGACTCTGACAGTTACATTGAATAAAGTGCCGTATTAAACTGTCAAATAGTTTTCGTTACAAACCAGGACAGGTATCCTGTCACCCGCCCTCAAATTTCGTATAGCGACGCCCCTGGTCTTTAGAGCAGACTTAAATGTCTACTATCTTCTGCACCGGATATTTCTTTTTACTTTTTCCATATTTCAGTTCACCTTCCTTTGGAGACTGAGCCGACAATACTGGACGCTTCGGGACAGCGAATATTACTATGGATCGAGGATTGTAGTTTCTGAAGCAAGTAGCTCAGACACGGGATATTTCAAGTGCACCCTTGAAGATAGCACAGATCTTGAAAACTTCCACGGAACCAAGAAGATTTACGTCTACGTAGAAGGTGAGTTGTTATAAGTTTTTTTCTTGTCGTGAGACTGATGTTGAGGATGGGTTTTCAGTGGGCAAAAGACTTTTCGTTCTGCGTGAAGAGGGCACTTAGCGAAGGGTGAAGCCATAGAATTTAATTATAATCTACGCGCAAATGCGAAGATTATCCACTTCGAGACTGAGGTAAAACTCGTGGTAAAGTAGAGTGCCACTGGGAAATATTCCTTTCTTTTCAGTTTCTTCGAATTTATTTAATGCCTTTCTGAAATGGAAAATGGAGCCTTACCATTTGTGTAGACTTGAAGTTCCTATATCTGCCTGCACTATTACGGTTGTAAGAAAACCAAAGAACGATAGACGCGAGAATGAAATGGGTACATGCTGTATTGTTAGCTTACAACGTGTGTTCATCAAGAACAAGACCTGAAATTTTACATTAGTCTACTGAAAGTTCATTTGGACAGTAATATACAGAAGTTCTTACTCATATTCCTGAGGTGAATTCAACTGTTTGTTGTAGTTGGGTCCAACCAAATTATATGGCACTTGAGCAAACTCAAGTGCCATAAAAACAACTATGTAGTTCGTCACACGAATCTAGAATTTTATTTACAAAAATGTAAGATATTGAAAAGAGTACATAGAATATTAGGATTCATTGAAAGTGCTTACTTAAAAGGATACATAGACCACAACACAGCAATTCGAATTAAAGGTACAAATGATTTTGAAAAGGACTTTTTTAAGCTGATGAATAATGGTTGCTTTAGAAAATTTATGGAAAATGTAAGGAAACGAGCTGATATGGAAATAATAGATGATGGTAAAGCAAGAGGAAACATAATAAAGAAACCCAACTTAAATCTGAAATTATTTTCAGACGGAAAGATAAAATGGAAAATATAAACTAGACAAACCGATGTACTTAGGTGTTGCGGTATTGGAACTAGCAAAGCTCTTGATGTACGAATTCCATTTTGATTATCTGAAACCTAAATATGGTGATAAAAATTGATTTACTAATTCCTTCATATATAATATTAGAACCGTAGATTTCTATCAAGATATGATGCAGGATTTGAATGTAAGGTTCGACACATCTGATTATGTGAAAGATGATCCAGACGGGTTTCCGAATGTAAATAAGAAAGAGATAATGAATTATGGACAAGTTATGACAGAGTTTGTTGGCTTACGATCAAAAGTATATGTTTCTTTAGAATCAAGCAAAAAACTGAAAGGTTCAAGGTTCAATTTTTTTTTATTCTTAACTGTAACTGATACATGGAAATTAAAAATGCGACACTCTGCCCGATGAAAAATTCTTCGACTGTGTAGTCCTATGGTAGTTGTACGAAAAATTTGCATGGAATGGTATGTAGTAGTATGGATTAGTTTGATTAGCGATATGTAGTAGTATGGAATACTCAGATAAACATGCCTTCGACTGGGCTAATCTTTTGTACTAGAACCCGATGGCATCCAGTTTGCTAGTAGTTGCATGTAATAGCAATAGTTACTTTTGCATGCTACTTTTTCGTTCTACTCCATACGACTAATTCTCGGATATTTTTCATCGGGTGCACTTACAATTACTTCAGGGTTAGAAACGAAGAGAAGAAAAATATCAAATGGTTCAAACCCTGTCATGAAAATCACTAAAACCAAATCGACCCAACTCTGAGTAGAACGATCACCGCATGAAACTGCGAACAAGAAGCGAAATCAATCCAAACAACAACAACAACAAAAATGAGGAAAGGGTAACTGAACTTTATTCTTAATATAAAAGACGCAGAACTAAATAGCTTAGAAACGGTCAAAATATTAGTCAGAATACAGAGGGTTTCTGTTTGACTTACCCCCAGCAAGTGATGACGGTGATGGTAAAAAAAGTTCGCAAAATCAAAAGTGAAAGCACGGTTTTGTAAAAATCTGTAATGGTTTAAGAGTCTTAAATGTAGCCAAATATAGAAAAGGGCAATAAGTGAGATGCGAATGAACAAGAGCAAAATAAATTAGCCGAAGAATTTCATAAGGAAAAAAATTCTTCTGTCTATTCCTTACTCCCACACCCTGAGACAATTTAATTCTTGACATTTTGGAATGTTTTTAAATGATAGATGTTCATCAGTATAAATTCCAAGGTAACGAACTGAACTCAGTCTATGTATTACAATATATGTATGACAATCCTTAGTTGATGTCAGTGTTGGAGCTTTCTTTAAAATTCTACTATAAATAATAAAATTACTCTTTGCCGCATTCAGCGATAGCCGCTTAGCTTTAAACCGCAAAATCAAATTTGAAAACACTAATTGAAATTTTTCTTGCAATTCATTTTCCGATTCTCCAGCTAGTGTCGAGCCGGTGTCATCCGCAAAAAGAATGTTTAGACTATGATTTGTTGTAGCTACCGGGAGGTCGTTGATATAAATTATGAAAAGTAGAGGGCCTAGAATAGACCCCTAAGGGATGCGCACATCCGATAAAGTTAGAACTTCGGATGAAGCATCGTTAATGACTGAGAGTTCAGACCGATGTTTCAAATATGATGACCTTCTGGAGTAGAATTTCATGGGATATTGTATCAAATGCTTTCTCCAAATCCAAAAATATAGTCGCTGGTATAAGTTTTTATCCAAACAATCTTGTTATACGTTGAACCATTGCTAGAATGTCTTCTTGGGTACTGTGTCAAATTGTGTCTTAGAAAAAAAATGAGAGCAAAGGAAATCATATACCCGGTTGTAAATTCATCGTTCTATTAATTTGGGAAAACCTCACAAAATAGAAATTGGTCTATAATTCATTCAATTTGCTCGATCACCACTTTTATAAAGATGAATTACTTTCGCTTTCTTAAATGAATCTGGGAACGCACCAGCCTTAAAAGAGAGGTCTACTATATGACACATTATTTTATTAATACTAGCCACTACCTCTTTATCAATATTTGTTGAAGATTCATGAGGTCTCATAAATATAGACTTGCCTGACGAAGGTTTCAGATACGACTGATGATCACATTTAACATTATTCTAATCGTGTTGAAGTTTGTCTGCGACAGAATGACCAATACAAGTAAAATGCAAATTCAAATGATCTGTAATACCCTTTTCACTATTTATTACATGTCCATGTAAATCTCGCAACTCAGATGGTGATTCTCTTGTTTGCAATGTGTTCAGGCAAGAATTAATAATGTCCCATATTTTCTTAGGAGAATTGTCAGCTTCAGTAAAAGCACCAATATAATATTTCTTCTTCGCGCTGCAAATTATTTTCATCAACATTTTTTTATAATTCATAAGCTCTAATTTCCTTTCCTCTCTCGGACACGACATGAACGACCTTTACAAATTATTTTTCTATCTTATAGATATCAAAAGGGATGGTGTTATCCAAGGTTGAAGTGGTCTTGCACATTTGCCTTTTGACGATTTTACAATCGGGCAAGTTTCGTTTAATGCTACATTAAATTCATTCAAACAAATATCGGTAGCTACATTCACATCCTCTTTCTCAAGCACTGGCCAATCAACCGATTTCAGTTTTGTGTTTAGAAATCTAGATTTTTCTATTAATTAACTGACAAGTTTTAGCTTTAATTTTATTTTTACTGATAAGATAATTCACATCACACTGAAGCAGGAAATGGTCAGAACAATCGCTCACAACAACCTTTGACGAAATAACTTATGTAGTCAAAAAACAGATTATCTATAAGAGATGAACTGGTAGGCTGTTTGGAATCATGCATGCATTCCGGAAGGAGGGTCTTAGACGCCATCAGTGTAAGGAATTCTGCTGTGTGACTATTAATATTACAATCCAAAAGATTAACATTAACATCACCCATTACAATAATTTCAATATCCTCAAGGGTTTTCAGCATCAATTCCAAATTTTGCAAAAAAGGGGTGTTGGAGCTGAAGGTGGCTTATAGGCCTACACAACACATACTTGATTTTTTTTTATTTTGAGGTTGACACTCAACTGCTAGAATTTCACAAGCTTTTTCAATATGACAATTTTCCACTTGAAGTAGTCGCTTAAAAGTATGTTATCTTTCGAAAATAAACTTAGACCACCTTTCCCATGGATGATTCTATTCTTTTCAACGAAATTGTAACCTGGAATTTTTGAACTTTGCTTTGTTGAATCACTAAAAAATTTCCACACAATCCAAGCCTATCTATTTGATTTGTAAGTAATCAAAAGCACGTATATGTATAGCAGTATATGGTTAAGAAATTCAAGTAGATAGTTAAAACTGTAGAAATGTAACTAGGTAGTCTTATACAATTCTTCCTAAATAAATGAGTGAACCGGCTGAAATCCAAGTGTATGATTTGAGAGAAAAAAATAATTATCAGAACAAACACGAACTTCCACTTCAGTGGCCATTTATATTATTAAGTTGCCGAAGTTCGGGAACAGGGAAAACCAATCTACACTTGAATTTAATTCATGAGTGTTTTGTTTCAGTCGAAGATACTTGTATGCAATAGATCTTGAAGAAGATAAATATAAATACCTTATAGACGATTTAAAAACTTTGGAATTACAGTGTAAAGCGAACTTTTTAATAGTAAGAAATTACCTGAATGATATTTTTGGCGACCGAGACCTCCTAGTATCAAAACTTGATTATATTTAATGATTTTGTTACTGAAATAGACTAGAAGAAAAGAGAATATTTATTCATAAGAGAAAGAAAGAAAAATGCTTCAATTATTTATCTATCTCAGAGCTATCATAAAACACCAAAGTTGGTAAGACTTCAGTGTAATTATTTCGCATTCTTTGATTGTTCTAATTCAAAAGAAATAAACTGAATAAGGCAAAATCTTGTATCCAATATAGACAATGAGAACTCTCTCAAACAATTCGAGGCTGCAACAAAGGGTTACAGATTTTTCTTTATTGACTTAAAAACAAAAAAAGAAGCTTGGAAGCATAGGAAAAACTTTGAAAAATTTACCGGATGATTTGTTTCTATTATGAATGAACAAATTCTGTAGTGCTGGAAAATAGGTTGGTAACGAATCGAATGAAACGATAGTTATTGATGCTAACGGTAAAATTAACTTTCAAGATGATATAAGTATTAATTTAGGTGATGCGAAAGCAGATCAGGGTGCTATAGCTTAAGGTCTAACACTATAACTTTGAATCAAATTAAAGACGAAATTACCGCAGGACAGGTAAAGATCAATCAATACTTTAGTGAAGATATCACAGAACAACTGCGGTACATGATTCTCCTGATAATTCATTGGTAAGGACCAAAGATATAGGATTACTTGCGAAATAAATAATTCGAGTTGGTGAAAAAGAAATTGATTCTGGGAAAAAGTGAAAACAAATGTTAAAGACCCTGAAAACAAAAATGATGCTGTTAATTTAGCAACGTCAACTATGAATCTTTTGAATTATGACAAATAGCTCGATAACCCCAATAGTGTTGAAAGAAAAGATTGTTGACCAAGGAACCCATAAAAATGCTTCTAGAGCAAAAACCTGTTGACAAACAATTTCTTTCCAGTATAGAAAAAAATGATGGCTGGTAAATAAATAGTAAAGGATTTCATTTGATAAATTAATTCTCTAATAAATGGGTGAATTTTCGAGCATACAAATTATTATAGACAGAAGGAACGAGAAAGTTAACGACGGATTGATCAGAATTAACATGTAAAACTAAGAATAAGGGTTGTGATATTGATGTATCATTCAATCAGAAGAAAGAAGCGATTCAAAAAGACGGTTAACTTCCTTCCTTAATACCATTAGCAATTACCCTTGGTAAGGCAGCTTTAACTTGCAACACTGTTGCTTTGGGTACAAAGTAACAGGTGCAAATGTGGATAATATAGCCGACACAGGCGGTGCGCTTAAACTTCCTGGAACACAAGAGGTTGTGAGTAATGGCGTACGTGGTAGAACTAAGGAGGAAACCCATTCTAAAGACGAGAAAGTAAAAATAAAGCAAAACTGAAATAGGACCTCCAATAAATTTTGATATTATACCAAATTTTAGAGGTGTTTTCTCTACAGATACGCTACCCAAACAAGTAACCTACAATGCAGTGTAATATTAATTATAATGAACGTGAAATGCCTGGAACTCATTCGGTTGCAAATTGTTATGTATCTGATTGTCCCTATGTAGAATATTAAAAAAAAAAAAAAAAAAATTTAAATCTTGTATTTTCGTTTATGAGAACCTTTTTCTAATTGATGGAGATTTATTGAGTTAAATTTATAAATTCTTATAGAATATTTACAGAAATTAAAAGAAAATAAAGTATAATTTTTTTTTTTTTGCAAAATGAGAATGTGTATACTTTACACAAACATTCATATCGTAATTTTGTAAGGAGACGAGTCTATGTTCACCATGTTGATGAGCAATCGCAAACTGATCTGATTGATCTGCAGAAATTTAAGAAAAGAAAACAATAACACAAATTAGGTGAGACTGGGGCGACTCCGGACGATTTTAACTCCAGGGTCTCTGCAAGTCAAAATTTTGAAGTCTCGACTTTTGATTTATCACAATGGAAAAATAAAACATTCGGACTCACTCATTCTTTAGTTTTTTAACTTTTTTAACTAGGGTAGTCTCGACTTTGAAGTCTCGACTTGCGATTTATCACAATGGAAAAATAAAACATTCAAACTCACTCATTCTTTAGTTTTTTAACTAGGGTACTTAAAACAGACCCTGGCGAAGTGTCCGAAGTCGCCCCATATATCGGGTGACTCAAGACGCATACTGGGGCGACTTCTGACTGTACATTTTGTACATGGTAGAATAGTGATTTATTCTTTCTGAGTTAAGAAAACTCTAGTCACTTAAAACAAACACATAATTATTTCCAGTGTCGACACTTTAGCATGATATTTGTTTTATTCAATATTTTGGGTCACTCCGTTCTCGTTGCAGTGCACTCCGTTAGGCTACCGTTCTCCGAATTGAACTTCTTTTCTGATTCGGTGAGGAGAGGATTTCTTCGGGGGGAGGGGGCTTCTGATAGCGATATTTGTAAAAACAAGTGCGCAAGTGCTCAGACGTGGAGTGTAAAATAATGAATTGGATTGTAACGTTGAATTTTTCGTAACGTTTAATATTCGTATTGCATAGTTATTCGTGAGACCAACAATTGAGCTCTCAAAGAATCTCCAAACACGGCTCAGGCTCAGGCTCGAACACCCTAATGTCGAAGTCATAAATTTTCATAAGCGCGTTTCATCTGACACCTTCCACGTGAGAACACATGTTAGTTCATTTGGAAACACAATCCCTTCGCGTCAGTCGTAATTCGGTCTCCAATCACAGTATTGTCCATCTTTGTCTTTCCGGTATTGCTTGAATTCGTATAAACTCCGTAGGCTTGTTTCAATACACTACTGACATTACTTTCATCAATCTTGAAATGTATTTCGTTTATTATACCTTGTTCAAACACATTAATGTAATGTCAAAGTCATAAAGTTTCGGATCCCATTTCATCATTCCCAACCTTCCGCGAAAACACATGTTTGTGACTAATTAATTGACAGCTCAAACCCTTTGCGAAACATGAAACCAAACAAACGAAATGCGCATCTTACGAAAAGTACTTTGTACAACTATACGAGGTTTTAATTTTGACGAGTGCCATCGTTCTCGAACTTAACACATGGGCAATCTGGGCGCCGTTGCAAAATCTCACAAAATCTCAAATCATAGGCAATCCCGGCCCAGTTACCCATGAACGGGGAGGGTGGGGGAGGTTCAGTCTCAAGATGTTCTTCGTAGGCAGAGGATATAATTATACATATATATCCACAAGCATACAAGTGTCGAATTCGAGACAATGTCATAGACGAACGTAACTCATGGGAAATCTGGCCCAGTTACCCATGAACGGGAGCTTGGGGGGGAGAGGGGCGTCAAATTGCTTATCTAGACCTAAATATCCTCGGTTATACCAACTTAGAGTTTGATTCCAGTCACGGGTCAAAAAAAATTCTCATGGGTAAATTGGGCCCACTTGCCCATGACCGGGGAGGGTGGGGGGTGATTCAACTCCACATAGATATTCCCAACCCGATGATCCAAAAGCACAAAGGAATTTCATCGCCCTATCTCCAGTTGTTGTCAAGTTAAAAACATAAAAAAAAAATGGCAATCTGGGCCCAGTTGCCCCTGAACCGGGTGGGTGTGGGGGGTCGGACCCCCGAAAAGCACAACTAGACCCCAATCCCCACCAGCGTACCAAGTTTGAACTTGATACTTGCACTGGTTCACGAGTTATGAGCTCCACAAAATACGGTGAAAACCGAAAACCGGAAACCGGAAACCGAAAGCCGAAAGCTGCTACAGCGCTCGCAATAGTGGATTGTTCCAAGGAACACTCCACTAAAAAAGAGAAAAAAATGTGTCAGGGATGGCAGAAAGGATTCCCCAGGACTTGCACCCGGAGATTTTATCTTAGTTTAGTTTAACCCTTCTTTTAGTTTTTTTCAGTGACAGAAAGGCAGAAAAGCATTCCATCCGAACTTGTTTTTGCACACATAATCCTCTCTAGAAATACAAATTTATTTTATAAATATGTTTGCCAAAGCGTCATGTACGGAGCTTTGGGTCGCTAACGGCAATTTCTTAATTTCTCACCAAAATAGACACCGTCCTTCAGATAAAACTTGAGCAGAACAAAGGCTTTATGTTCCGTGTTCATTTCAGTCATCTTTACGACACCATTTTGTAACCTTCTAAGCACGATTGAAATGGCGAACTTTTACGGAATTCCTCTGCAAAGATATCTGCCTATTTGTGCTCCCAAATCATTTCCAGAAATCACCAAAAAAAATATTTTATTTATTTTTTTGTCCGCCATGTTTGGATTATAACGTTGGGACTTGCCAAAGGAATGTTCGCTACTGTCATACAATCTTGGGACAATTTTATAGTGGAAATAGTCACAGGCGTTTGGCGCAAGAGCTTGATGTCCGGACTCGCCCCTGTCCGGTTTCGCCCCAGTCTCTCCTGTGTTTTAACTACTGTTGATTGCTTTAGTGTATACGCTTGGTATATCCCTTTGAAAAATAAAACTGGTGCTGAATTAATAAACGCATAAGGTTATAAATTTAAAGAAAGAGTTCCTTAAACGCCACAAATTAATAAAGGTAAAGAATTTGTAATGGGACATGTTGAAACTTTTTTGAAAAACAATAACATTCAATTTTCGCATCTGAAAGTGAATTGAAAGCGCAAATCATTGAACGCTGAAAGAAAAGTCATGGAAATTTTTTACTCACAGTTACACTAATAAACGGATTAATATTTTACCCGTATTCGTTAATATTTACAGTAAAATATATCATCGCTCTATACAAATGAAACCACTTGATGCTGGTAAAAAGAAAAATCAGAAAAAGGTTTACAATGCTTTCTTTTCTCAATATTTAGTTTCAGATGATGACATATGGCACTTGCAAGACTGGGTCAGAGGATGAAAATAGGTATTCGTCAATTTGTGGGTTTGCTGTGATCATTTCATTGTGATCAACCAGCTAGAAAAACGAGAGGCCGCCCTTCCGGTGGACTAGCAACTCTTATCCGTTCTTCCTGTTGCCTCAGACCTCCAACTGTTTTTCTTTCGGATAGACTGATGCTAGCTGTACAGTTTGGCGATCTCGTTCTGGTTAACGCATATCTTCCGTGCGACCGTCGCAACCTCGCTTCATTTGGTTTGTTTGCTAAATCTTGTGACAAGATCAAGTCTCTCCTTTCAGACATCAGTTGCAAAGGTCTTAATTTGATTCTTGTTGGCGATTTGAATACCAACATCCTGACTCCTTCGGTACGCACTGACTTGTTTACCGAGTCTATTCCTAGCGGGTATTGCATCGTAGCGAAAACCTTGCCGTACACTTATAGACACAATCGTGGCGGAACCGTTTCGAACCTTTACCAACTTATGGTCTCCCACCCATCTGTAGCTGATGGAATGGTTGAAGTTGACGACGAAAAAATTCAGTTCAGTTCAGTTTTAGATGACCATTTGCTGTTGACTTTCAAATTGGCACTTCCCGCCGATTGTGTCCGAAGTACTTCATCTCTAAGCCAGACATGGATCAAGAAAAGGAACTGGAATAGCTACACTGACCTGTATATAGCTACACTGACCACCCTTTTGGCAGCTGTGAAAATTCCCTTCCACTTACTCCAGACTAGTCTCCATGTGACTGGTTCTTCCGTTGACTTGAACTTTTATTACTCTGATCGTTCATTGTTTGAAGACTGCCGCTAACGTAGCCGTACCATTTGAAAATGTTAGGGTTGGAACCCGAAAGCGGCTTTGGAGAGTTTGTCCGGAGGTTAAAAAAGCCAAAAATCATGCGAAATTTTGGTTGAGACTATGGATAGCTTGTGGACGCCCTGTCAGTGGAACAGTGTTTGACCTTAAGAAGAAGACAAAGCGGGAGTATAAAAATTGTTTAAAATCTGCACGTTTAAATGGTGCTGATGCCCCTACAGACCGCAAGTCTTGGAAAAAAGTGCTTCTTTCGGACAAGAGCTGTGCAGTGTCTCCCTCAAAATTGACCTCCTCTGACTGGATGCACCATTATCGAAACTTGTTCAGTCAGTGCAATATGCGTGTGCAAAAGTACTTCGAGTCTTTACTTTCTAGGTATCTCCCTGTTAAAATTTCTCAGTCATCTGTTTTTGCGGTTACTAGTAATGCTGTTGAAAAGGCTGTTTGCAGACTCAAAAAGACTGGATCTGTTGATATCGATGGTCTTTCTTCAGAGTTCTTCAAAACTGAATGTCCTGTTCTGATCCAACATCTACAACTACTGTTCCGAATGTTTCTTTCCCAATCTCAGGTCCCAAATAGCTTCCTTGTTGGAACCGTAACATCTGTTCTTAAGCGAGGCAAGGACCCCGAACTGTGCAAAAGTTTCCGTCCGATTACAGTATCATGTACACTCAGTAAAATTTTTGAATATGTCCTTCTCCCTGAACTTCTTCAAAAATGTAATTTTGGAAACATGCAATTGGGTTTCAGAGATGGTACGGGTTGTGCGCACGCCCACCACGTTCTGACCAAAATAATGCGACTGGCCACCCTAAACAGATCAACCATTCACATTTGTTCCATAGACATCTCTGCGGCTTTTGATAATGTTGTCCATTTTCAAGCTTTGTATTCGCTTGCTCGTTCTGGAGTCAATTCCTCTGTTCTTTGCCTTTTAAAGTATTGGTACGCAAATTCTACCGTTCGGTTAAAATGGCAGGGTCAATTATCGGAAAATATTTCAGTGAACCATGGAGTTTACCAAGGTGGAGTTTTGTCACCATATATATTCAAGTCTGCAATTTCTGATTGCTTGGATTCTCTTCTTCCTTCATATCTGTTCAAGGAGATTTCTATCAGCTACATTGCGTATGATGATGATATTCTCCTAGTCAGCCGTACAAAATCTACTCTTTATAAAAATATAAAAATTTTAGCAAACAAACTTTCGGACATTGGACTTGAGATAAATCTGTCCAAATGTGAATATCTTTGTTTCGGTCGTACAACAACCTCTGAGCGCCCTTCTGTTGCAATTGGTTCTTTTTCTATTTTATCGTCCGAGTCGCTGAAATGGCTCGGAATTACCTTCAAATCCACATTATCTTTAACTTGCTCCTCTATTCTAAAAAGTGTATCAAATTCCATTAGATTTGGTTACGGGCGTTTGGTCCCAAATAGAGGAAAATATTCACGCAAGGAGCTCGGAAGGTTGTAAAGTGCTTTTTGCGGCCCATATGTTTACAACTGCTCCGGAATTTACCATATCCTAAGGAAAAAAGATGTAAAAAATTTGAGAAGCTGTTTCTTTAAGTACTGTAAATTTTTGATGTACCTTCCAAGATCCTTCCGTAATCGTAAATTGGTTTCGAATTTTAATGTCCAGGATAGTATCAATACACTCCTTCGTTCATATTCAAATCTATTTACCCTCCACAAACATCCTGCCTTGTCAGCTCACGAAATTATTGGCCAGTTTTTCAATCCTGAACCCGTTTAATGTGCTTGTCATTGTGTAAAATTCTGTAGGTCTATTTAGTGTGTTGATAAATTATATGAAAAGATTGTAGTCATGGTTATTTACATTGTCTTGTTTAGTGTTTTAATGTGTATTTTCCTTTGTGTATTTATTCAAACTCCGCTGTTACCCAAAAAGCGGGTCACAAATAAATAAATAAATAAATAAAAAATAAATAAATTTGTACTTAAAACCCTTGAGATAAATATGATTATGGGTTGGAAATCACGAGAATGTATCATTTGTAAAAACTATTTTTTTTTTTGCATTTGGCTGTAATGATGCGCACTTTAAGGGGGCTAAAGATCAATTTGTAACGAACAGTCCTGGAGCACAAATGATGATAAACTCATCGGGATCATGAAAATGTATATTTTGCTCGAAATTATTATTTGTACTTTAAGGAATTCACTGTAAGCAAAACCCTTGAGGCTAAAATGATCATAGGCCCTTTGGGGTCATGAATATGTATCGTTTGGTCAAAAGTAATTTTTTGACTTTTCGGTTAAGACAGGCTACTGAATTTAAGGGTGCTAAAAACTCATTTTTTAGCAAAACCCTTGATGCAAACATGATCACGAAAACGTTTAGTTTGCTTGAAAGCCTTTGTTGTACTTTGCGGTTAGGATTAGTACTTTAAGGGATGGTCGGACCTGAGAAGTGACAAATTTTTAAGCCAATCTTGTTAAGACTCTAATTTCCAAGCCAAGTTTTATCGTCCTAGCACATCTGGAAGTACCTTAATTCGCTACCACCGGAATTCCAATCCCCCCTCTAACTCCCCCTAGTGCCCAACTCCGGTCCGGTTCTGTCACTGATGTATCTAGGGCTTGTGCTTGTTCTTCCCACCAAGTTTCATCCTGAACCGTCCACTCTGAACATGTCACACGATTTCTCGTCCCCCCTCCAACTCCCCCCAAAGTCATCGGATCCATTCCGGACTTGAAGAGTGACATCTGAGACACGAGGTTTTTCCAAATATCAAGTTTCATCAAGATCCGATACCCCGTTCAAAAGTTATAAGTACGTCAATATTCCGGATCCCCCTCCTTCCACTCCCCCACGGTGGTCAGATCGGGGAAGTGACTATTTCCAAGTTAGTTTGGTCGGGTCCTTGATACGCCTGCCAAGTTCCATGGTCCTAGCACATGTGTAAGCATGTTAAGTCGGGATCACCGGAATTGCGGAACCCTCCCTCCAACTCCCCCCACAGTGCTCGGATCTGGTCCCTTCTTGTCAAATATGTGTCTAGGGCTTGTGGTTGTTTTTCCAACAAAGTTTCATCCCGATCCGTCCAGTCTGAACATTTCAAACGATTTCCGATTCCACCCTCGAACTCCCCCCAAAGTCATCGGATCTACTCCGGACCCTAAGTGTGACATCTGAGACACAAGGTCTTTCCAAATATCCAGTTTCTTAAAGATCCGATTCCCGGTTCAAAAGTTATAAATACGTCAATATTCCGGATTCCCCCTCCTCCTACTCCCCCCACGGTCGTCGAATCGGGGAAGTGACTATTTCCAAGTTAGTTTGGTCGGGTCCCTGGTATGCCTGCCAAGTTTCATCGTCCTAGCAAATCTGGAAGTGCTCTAACTAGAGAACAGTGGACCGCACGCCCGACCGACCGACCGAAAAGTGATTGGTATATGGCACTTGAGCGAAGCTGTAAGTGCCAAAACTAGGATATTCAGTCAGAATTAAACAAGAAAAAGTACTTTTGATAAAGGATGTTTACCTAATTACATGAATTAAGTAATCCAGATAACAACCGTCAGGTTTACCACCCTGATTACTTATGAAATATCTAACTAAAGTGCGGAAATAATTCGAGAGGGGGTTATGAAAAAGAACTTTCAAAGTTTGTAATGAAATAATATCAGTTATATATAAATGGATTCAGAGCGCTTGGGTGGTATGTTATTGGATATAGTCAAGAACAGAGAAATTCAAAGAAGAAATTTCAAGAATATGAGAGTTTCGGGAAATTGTTTCAGAACTTAACGCTCCAGTTGTTCTTTCACAAAAAGAAAACACTGAATCTATCATTCATAAATTAGAGGAAGCGGATAATAATTCAACAAGACGGTTTCAAAGAAAAGGTGAAACATTTTAAACTACTCAGAGTCATTTATATCAGGTTACTGTTTCAGAGGCAGAAGCGATATCAGCACCAACTCCTGCTTTAGAACCAATTCCACCAAATATCGAATCCATTAATATGAAGACAGATATTGATAGAGAGTTGTTAAATCAAGTAAATTCAAAATATAAAAAAATTCTGGAATGGCACTGACCCTTATTTTAAAATGCATTATTATTACATTGATCTTCCTAAGGGTACAAACAAAGCTCTAGAACGTTTAACAACTCCGAGTAAAAGTTATGGTTGGAAAAAAGTTAAGGTTTCTCTGAGTATGATAAAATCATTTAAGGAGAGGCTACAAACTATTCAATCTATTTTATCATTAGTCAAACAATGATCTTCCTAAGGGTGCAAACGAAGCTCTAGAACGTTTAACAACTCCCGAGTAAAAGTTATGGTAGGAAAAAAGTAAAGGTTTCTCTGAATATGATAAAATCATTTAAGGAGAGGTTACAAACTATTTAGTCTATTTTATCTTAAGTCAAACAACAAGGAACTGGAATATTTATGAATTATGATGAAATGATTCAATATTTTACACTCTGATAGGTAGCAGATCAAATGTAAGTACATCTGACGAGGTGAGGAATTAGGCTATTGATATTTTGTTTCTTTAATGCGAAATAAATTTTCTACGAAGAAACTTTACAATTCAAAACATAAAATATATTTCTAATAAATTGTGTTGTTAAACATTGAAGGTAATGAACGTATCATTGATCAATGTACTTTATAGTATTCGTGGCATAATAGAATTGATAAATTTAACAATAATACATTTCAGCATAGGAAAGATGAAGAGTGAGAATGAATTAATGTTACAATTCCTAATGGGATGTATAATGATGATTGTTTAAATAAGAATCTTCTTCTATAAGAAGCAGTCTGGAAGTGGAATAGGTAGTATATTCAAAAACATTGTTAATTCCCAGTTATTTCAAACGTCAACACCTCGATTATCGACGTAGAATAGAATTATTAAACCGAGATATGAGTCTTTGAAAATTAGAGCAAAAGAATATAGGAAAGATTTGATCGATGTTTGAGGGATTTGAGGCTAAATACGTCGAAAATGTATTCGAAAATCCCTGAAATGTATTCGAGATTTCCTCAAATGTCTTCGAGAAATCGGTGTTTGTATTCGAGAATCGATGAAAAGTCTTCGAGATTCTCTTTAAGTCTTCGAGAAACTACAAAAAGTAGGCCTATACGAGAAAAGATAAAAAGTATTCGAGAATTTTTTAAAAGTATTTGACATTCAGACTGAAATTAGGTACTCAAGAATGACATAAATGTAGTCGAGAATGACAAACATGTATTCGAGATTTTTTATTTTTCAAAATCAATTCCGGCATATTATGTCTTCGAGAACACGAAAAATGTATTCGAGAATGCGCAAAGTGTATTCGAGAATGCGCAAAATGTATTCGAGAACGCGCAAAATATATTCGAGATTACGAATTATTTGAATCAGCTCCGGAAAAGTGCGTCTTCGAGAATGCAAAAATGTCTTCGAGAAAACGAAAAATGTATTCGAGAATGTGCAAAATGTATTCGAGATTACGAATTTTCTGAATTAGTTCCGTGAAAGTGCGTCTTCGAGAATGCGAAAAATGTCTTCGAGAATACAAAAAATGTTTTCGATAATCCCAAAAATGTATCTGAGAATCACAAAGTTCATTCATAGTCTCCGGAGAG
Source organism: Branchinecta lindahli (assembly GCA_023053555.1). Lineage (NCBI taxonomy): Eukaryota > Metazoa > Arthropoda > Branchiopoda > Anostraca > Branchinectidae > Branchinecta > Branchinecta lindahli. The sequence continues at coordinate 133,453 of JAKZAO010000044.1, read as the reverse complement.
CAAACAACTCTCGCGATTTAGCTTGACAGTGCTGTGCGATAATGAAAGAAGGAGATTTAGCATTCGCGAAATTTCATGGTTTTCCATGGTGGCCAGTGCGCATACTGACAGTTCTGGTTCCTGACAAGAAATATCTGGTTTTCACCTACGGGGACCGGAGGACAGCTAATGTCTCTATTGAAAATCTGTTGGAGTTTGAGACGAACAAAGATGCATGCGGAGCCAATAAGCACGCATCTATCAAGCGTGCGATGAGTGACCTATCTTCACATCCGGACTGCTTTAAAGACAGCGCAAACTCTCTCGGATTGGATGTATCAGTAAGGTCAGAAATTGCTGAACTACGTAAGGAGCTAGATAGTTCAAGTAGTCTAATTAGCGACGTAGTGAAGCAAAATATAGCAAAGCAGTTATCGAAAATCCGCCTGACATCGGAAGAAATGGAGAACATCACACAGACAGTCTATGAGTCAGTCATGTTGGAAATTTCATCAAAATTCGAAAAAATTGTCGATAGAATAGCTACAGTAGAACAACAGCTCGACTCGTACAAATCGGAGCTACAAGCCCTTCGCGAGGAAGTCGACTCAGTTCAACAAGGTACCAAAGCCTCGTCGGTCGTCATTTACAACTTTACCTTGGATGAAAGCCAGCCGCCTGTTAACGCGCTTGTTGAATTTTGTCAAAATAAACTCGGTATTTCGTCTGCAACATCATCTGATATCCACGACATAAAGGTAATGGGAAAACCTACCGAGTCTCGAACCCCTCCCATTGAAGTTACTTTTCGATCTCCGTACTGCGCTCGTCAAGTCATCAAAAATCGCAGTAAGTTAGCCGGCTCACGATGCTTTATAACAGAGAGCCTGACAAAAGCTCGTCAAGAAATCCTGAATGCAGCGAAAGACGTATTAGGAAAGAAAGAAGTGTGGTCGCTCCAGGGAAGAATTTACGCGAAAGTTGACGAACGGATCATACCTCTTACGAAGCTCTCGCAAGTAGTTGCGCTGGCAAGGCCTACATCATGATTCAACGGCGCGTCCCGTGATCGAAACCAAGTGTAAATAATATCATCACTGATGTGTGACCGATTAAGACATTTAGAAGATAATGCTTTTGACTTTTCTGGACTGAATGTATATAATCTATGCCAAAGTGGCAGTGGTTGTGAAAGAGTAAACCTTAATATGAATATACCTCGAACAAAATATAAAGAAACAAAGGACTTACGTGATCTTAAGTCGGAAGATAATTTTGTGGTTGCTAATTATAATTGCCAGGGTATTGAGTCCGCGTTCAGTTCTATTCTAAACGTAATCAATGAATCGAGATCCGGTTTTGATGTTATTGGATTGACGGAAACCTTCATTATGGACACTACACCGACTTCAATGTTTGGAATTGAAGGATATACACTTCTTTGCAAGAATCGTACGCAAATTAAGAGAGGTGGTCTTGCTTTTTTGGTGAGAAATGAACTAGATGTTGTAGAGTATCCTGAATTGAGTATTTGGAAGGAAGGGGTATTCGAATCACTTGTAGTAACAGTGTCATCTAACACGTGCCGCATTTTTTGTATTCTGGTGTACCGACCACCAAGTACCCCAGCACCTGAAGGAATCGCTTATCTAGGCCGCGTTCGATTCGACTCGCGGAAGTCAACCCCAGAGTTGACTTTTTTCTCTGCTGCCGTTTTATTTAGCAAGAAGTTGACCAGAAGTCGACCGAGCAAGAATCATTTTGACTTTCACTTTCTTTCTTGGTTAACTTGAGACAACTGACAATTTCTCCGCGTCGTTGAAAGTTAACTTTTCGTCAACCTTCACGTCGACGTTGATGAATCGAACGCTCCCAGTTAACCGAGAATCGCAAATAAAACGTCTGACTGAGGATCTCAGTTAACTTGAGAAGTGAATCGAACGCGGCTCTAGAGGCTCTCTTGACAGGGCTTCGTTCGACTCGTAATCCTTGCGTGATAATGGGCGATTTTAACTTCAATCTGTTAGATCTTGATCACAGTTGCATGATATGATATTGGATGTTAAAGCACTTCTTAAGAGAGCAGTGAAATGCACCAATAACCGAGCGTTTACGCTCACTGACCTCAGAACAATTCTGAAGCCCATAAGTTACCTCCCTAAGGAGCTCATTGGTTGCAAAAACTGCCTATTATTGACATGTTAAACTGAAATTATCTATTAGACGATAATTTGGCACTCCTAAGAGCGCATTGATACACTTAGAACCCCAAGGATTCTTTAAGATTATGCAGTGATAACTGTATGATTATACTCAGTATTATACTGAAAACCGCATACTGCTCCCTAAGGAGTTTAGTAATTCGTATACACATTTTTCATATGTTAATTTACATATAATTATGATTTAATATTTATATAATAATGAAATTTAAAACCGTTGTAATCATGGTCTGCATGAGGTTAAAAGTGTTGCCAGGCAGGCATAGACCTGCCCACGAATTTACGTCATCGGAGGTAACCATAAGCTCCTAACGCGCTCAGTTCAGTGGCCTTAGCCTCTGTATTGTATTGAGATTTGACGAGTGAAGACTTATTCGGAAAGATGAGTTATATTTGATGGGACAAGGCTGGAATTAAGCAACTCTAGCAATACAGCTCCTTAGGGCTGACATTGGATGACTAACAACTCCTTAGAGCTGTAACAGTCACACAATTACTGAGAAGTTTAGTAGCCCAGATTTGGAAAGTTTGAACTTAACAAAGAAGGGAACAGGGACTTATCCCTGTAATAGACCGTAGGCGTTCTCAAATCCCACAAATTGCTTCTCATGCATGAAATTAGATAGCTTACTATCGAAAACCTTAAAACACTTTCACCTTATAAGGTTTAATGTGTAGTTATGGAGTTAACATTAAAACCTATAGTAAAGGTCTGTTATTTTTAATATATTTTTAATTTGGTTTAAATATAAACACGCCATTTTATTGAATTTAACCATGTTAATATCTGTCCCGTTTTTTTTTTATATAATTGAAAACTTAATGCTATTCCCCAGTTATTACGACACTACCCCTAAATCTCATGATTTGAGTAAACCTTAGTTTATTACAAATCTGAGTTGGGTAGTCTAGCTTTAGAAAGTTTAGACCCTCACAGGCTAAGCTGACCCACCTCCACATTCATAGGCCTTTTAGCCATAGTCCGTTCTTGTTTAAGGGTCGAAAACGGACCGATCTGACCGGAGCTGATAAATCAGCTACCACACACCAAATGACCTTAGTCATTATTTTATTACCTATAGTAATGTGGAGGAGCAACTGATGATATCTAAAGCTAGCGACGTCAAATAAAAATTAAATGAACCCGACCTCCTCCCCCGCCCACCTATATGCCCCCAAATTAGTTTTGGTTTTCATATTTTGTATTGGGATGTTAATTTTCGTACAAATACAAATCATGTCATGACGAGCTGACTTATCAGCTACGCTTATATATACTTATCTAGTAAGTAAAAAAGGTAACTAGAAATGCCTTGAGAAAGGATACATGTTATCAAAACAACAGAAACCAAGATATTGGTCACAAACAAATCGGTCAGCCGCCAAACTATCGTATTTGACTGTGCTTATTTGTCTGCCATTTTGAAAGCTTTTAAACGTCCAGACCACTTTATGCTTAGACCTTAGTCGGCATGGTTCTAGGACACGCAGGCTTTACAACATTATTGGACCCCAAAGGGTTAAACAATTTATTAAACCAATGATTGGTTATTCTACTGGGATGATCATTTTATGTCTTGTACGGTTGTGTTTACCTGCCTGTTGTCTCGTGAGTTCTAAGGGTAGGACTTGTGGACTCCAGAACCCCCTTACTAAAAGTTAACTTTTCGTCAACCTTCACGTCGACGTTGATGAATCGAACGCTCCCAGTTAACCGAGAATCGCAAATAAAACGTCTGACTGAGGATCTCAGTTAACTTGAGAAGTGAATCGAACGCGGCTCTAGAGGCTCTCTTGACAGGGCTTCGTTCGACTCGTAATCCTTGCGTGATAATGGGCGATTTTAACTTCAATCTGTTAGATCTTGATCACAGTTGCAACCTGGATTTTTTAACAAGTGTTATATCATTTGGTTTGTTCCCCTGTATTAATATCCCAACTAGAATAACATTGACAAGTGCAACTCTAATTGATACGATTTTGCTGCCAGAAGAGTATTGTGAAAAAGGTAAATCATCGGGAGTTTTGCTGGCCCCCGGATCGGACCACCTTTTGAATTTTATTATATTGTCATTACCAAAACACCCTCCGAAACGAGGAAATACAGCAAACCCACCAAAAATGTACGATATGTCTGACAGAAATTCTGATAAACTAAAAGCGTACCTGTCGGGAGTTGATTGGAGTGATGTATTAAGTAGTAGTGATGCTGAAGGGGCTTATGTATTATTTATGAATAAGCTGGAACAGGGGATTAAGCTATGTTGTTCGGTTAATCCTGTAATTAGGAAATGTAAACTTAATCGAGTGGATGTTCCTTGGATTAGTCATGAATTGAAAAACATGATACGGCTTAGAAATAAGCTATTCATCCAGCAGCTGAAACGGCCATCCGCCGAGAATCTCCAATTATATACTAATTACAAATCTTTGGTTAATAAGAAAAACCGTGAACTAAAGCGAAACTATTTATTGAACGCGTTTGAAACAGCAAAGGATGATATAAGGGCAACATGGCATCTGTTAAATAGTGTTTTATCTCCACATAAAAGAAATCAGACTAATGAAGCCCCTACAACGGTAATATCAAACGATAGCCAGGAAAGTCTACATGATGATACAGAAATTGCAAATGAATTTTGCAAATATTTTACGGAAATTGGCCCAAAAATTGCTTCGTGTATTGATACCCAAATTAATGATCCTACAGGAGAGCAAACACCAGCAATAAACCCAATGCCTGGTGTGATTAATAACGAAGAAGAAATAAGCCCCGAGATTTTAAATATGAAGGAACTTGAATCAATTTTACAAAACCTCGGACCTTCAGAGGCCCCAGGTAATGATCATATTCCAAAAAGAATCGTAAAAAAGATATTTCCGGTGATTTCTGGTATCCTTTTATTTTTAATAAATTTATCTCTGGTAAGCGGAGTTGTGCCTAGTGCAATTAAAACAAGCCGGGTCATACCGCTGTTTAAAAATGGAAAGAAAGATGTACTGAGTAATTACGGACCCATTTCTATACTACCAGTGTTTTCGAAGATTTTTGAAAAAGCAATGCATTCAAGAATTAGTCAATATTTAGAAGAAAAGAAGATAATTCCCCCTAGTCAGTATGGTTTCAGGAAGGGACACTCTACGGATCATGCAATATCACACCTAATTTCGAAACTAAAAGATTCTCTGGACCAAGGACTCCTGTCATCAGCTATTTTTATCGACTTATCAAAAGCTTTCGATACGGTAAACCACAAAATTCTACTTGAAAAATTAACTAAACTAAATTTCCCGACATGGATAATACTATGGCTAAAGTCATACTTGAGTGAAAGATACCAAGTTGTTTGTGTGAGGACTGCTACGTCGATAAAACATCACATTACGTGTGGAGTGCCCCAAGGTTCTATTCTTGGTCCGCTACTTTTTCTTATTTATCTTTCGGATATTCATGATTTAACTCAAATTAATGACTTAATTTCTTATGCTGATGATATGGTATTATTTTTTAAGGCAGAATGTCTGGAAGAGCTTTATTCAAAGATGAATATAGCCCTAGATAAAATTTGTCAATATACACAAAATAATAAACTTGCTCTTAACACTGAAAAAACAAAATATATGATTTTCTCTAATCTATCCCCTTTGATCAGTAATAAGGTTCTAAAATACAAAGATTCTATTATAACCCGAGTTCAAAATCTTAAATATCTAGGAATGATAATTGAGGATTTACTAACGTGGAAAAATCATGTGAAGGCACTGGCGGTTAAAGCTTCAAGAGCAGCAGGAATTTTGCATAGAGTAAAAAATTTTATTCCACAAAAATCTTTAAGAACACTTTATTTCACATTATTTTATTCATATATCCAGTACGGTTGTTATATTTGGACTAGTTCGTTTCAATATAACATAAAAAAAATGCAAATTATTCAAAACAGGGCAGTTCGGACACTGGTCTATGGCAAATATACAACGGCTGAATCATATGTGAAATCTAACCTTCTTAATATTATGCAAATACGTAAAACACAGATAGGAATATTTATGTACAAATATCTCAATTCACTTTCACCTCCTGGAATTCTACAGCTGGATCTTTTTAAGGAATCGTCATCATATCATGGTTTTCCGATATCATCAGCGTCAAATAGTTTATTGTCTCACCAAAGAAGACATACCTCAAGAGGGGCGTTTTCAATAAGACATGCAGGAGTAGCGCTATGGAATGAAATACCCCTGTGTATTAGGAATGCAACAACCCTTCAGTCTTTCAAAAAACAACTGAAAAAGGCATTTTCAAGTGATAGTCTTTGAGAGTTGGTATTTGTAAATGTAGTTAAATAATAATGTTCTTTTTTGTGTTTGTTTAAAAATAAGTATTATTGAATGAGCTCCTTATTTGTATGTTCGCTCCCATAGGCCGCATGGCTTTTTTTTGTAGGCGGACATGCAGTTTGTTCCAGGGATTATATTGTTTTTTGTGTGAATAAATAATCTGAATCTGAATCTGAAAAACAAACAAGTGTTCGAGAATTTCATTTCGTATTTTAAATATTGCATACTTATACGTAACAGGACCCGTTTTCGACCAATCCATACAGGCTTAAGAGCCTGGCGCAGAAACTAAATAGAGCCGCGTTCGTTAAAGCCGCGCAAAACCTTACACCAGTTAAAGGACATCCCGCACTAAATAGTGTTTCTGCTCAGATGCTCCGACACAGTTGACCATTTTACGAATTAGCCTACGAATTACTAACTTACACACAGCTTCAGCTGTTTTTAGCCTCTTTCCATGTCCATTGCCTTGGATGACAATCTTGGCAAAATTTGCATAAGCGGTCTCAGGACAAATAAGCTTCTCGGAAACAATAGTCGGGCGCATGATAAGTTCCATAAAGAGAACAAATATGGTAGGCGTGATAATCAGTGCATTGCAAATAGAGGAGATAGGATACAAAGGATGAAGTGAAGAACCTCGGAAACGAGAATGGACAGAAGTACTACTCAAGTAGAATGAATTACTATCATAAATGTGACATGTCCTTTAACGACCGGTCAACAACAGAGTTACATTTCTCCTTGGTATCATTTTATTTGGTCTCCGAACTCGTAACTTTTTTCTCTGCTGACTACGGGACGAAGGACAAATCTTCCCTTTCATTAAGTCAACTTTATGTCAGATGCACAATCAACCGGGGTGAATCAAACGTTCCCAGTTAACGAAGAATTACAAATAAAATGATTTTAGTTGGCTGGAAAAGTGAGTCAACGCGGCTTAGTTTGGTTTTCTGTTTCGGCTCGGCGTCAGCTTGGTATTTTTGTACGGGGGGTCGATGACCTCGAAATCGGCCTCAAAAACTTTAAAATTAAATTTGTGTCCAGTCCAAACTATGTTCTAACTGTCAAGAAGAAAAATCTGAATTACCTAGGAATTAGGTAGGACCATACACCAATTTTCTATTAATATTATAGAGGCCTATTCGAGGATATGTAACTCGAGGTCGGCAACCCCTCCTGTAGAAGTATTCATACAATAAAAAGTGTCATCTGAACAGTCCAATTTTGGCCGAGTTGGTCAAAAGTAAGACACATCAAATTTTTTAAGAAATGAAACATGGATGATGATGGATCATAGATGCTAGCAACTGCTAGAGCAAAGTTCGTCACTGAAAGAAAAATATAATTCAAACTAGTTTACGCATATTATTATAAAAAGTTTAAAATTTATTACTCTTGCACTAAAATCCTGTGTCACGGTACCATCCATTAGCCGGGTCGACTCGCCGTTGAAGGATGAATAACATGCTTCCATTCTGGTTCAGACATTGCCAAACTACCTTGCTTGGTATTTGTCTTCAAGTTTTTGTGAAGACGAAAGAGTGCACAGGACTTTCAGCACTATATTTACTAGCAGCAGTAGCAGTGTTCTGCTCTCTATGTAGCTAAGTAACTTGAAAGTGTGTATGCGATACGTGTCTGTCAGTCCATGCACGTAACAGTCCATGTACGGGGGAAAAAGCCACAAATTTCACACATTTCCCACTCACACACTTCTTGTGATGCAGCCTTCCGAGAGCAACAGCAACTAGAAATTCCGGCTTGCTAATTATAACAACTGGATAGTGGAGATGTTTCCCGGAAGCTGAGGAATTCATCCTTATGCCTCCATGAACTGATTGCCAACTATTAACACTTACTCTGCTTTTTGGCTACCATCTCTTGTTCAAGACTTCAGGAAGTGCTCATTCTTCTTCAGCAATAGAGCTTAAATCCTTGTCAGGTGCCCCTATTGGCTCTGGACCTGAAGGTGCAATGATTACTGCATGGGCTGTGTGTATTCCATCTTGTGGGCAAGTTAGAGCTTCCATACATAGAGCTTTAACTGCAAATTTCCCAAATCTCTACCACTGTATCTAATACTTCTGAAACCCTAACTGAAGTTCCGATGAGGCTAGCAAAGGCTGTTATTGTTTCTTGATAAATGACAGAGTCCTGGAAAGAGGATTAAGTTGAGCACAAATAGCACACTGCAGAAGACAGTGAAGTGATATTCCTAAAGGACGTCATTTATATTACCTTGTGGAACCAACGAAGGATTAAGACTATGTAAATCAGAGTTCAGCATTCATTTTTCTTATTACAAGCTACAACTCTTTTTTTGCTGACATAAAAATAAAACATTGGATCAGGAACAAAATATGCTTGCATTATCCTGTCTTTGGCAGCAAATATGACAATACTGAAGTTCATATTTAAAAAATATGGTGTTGTGAAATCATTAATTTCTATTTGTCTCATAAAGCAGTTTTTTTTCCATTCCTGGTAGTGGTTTCACTACTAAATAAATCTTCTTTAAGATGCAAAACTGAAATTCTCCTGCTCTGGAAAGTGAACTGTTTAGGCTATTTACTAAATCTCAGCTAAGTATTTTTTTTTTAACTCTGCTCCAAAGATTATTTAGGTATATTGCAGAAGAGTAGCAAAAACCTGAAACGAAAAGTGTCAGAGAGCATCAGTGTTGGCTGCAGATACTTTGCAGAAAATTCTCAGAAAAAGTGCCATCGACAGCCCAAAACTATTTCAGTTAATCCCCAACTCAAATTCAAATACACTTTGTAGAACTACTTTGGACCAGACAAGAGCTACTTGAACCTCTCACAGAACTTTAGAGGGGCTGTGACAGTACCACAAAACCCTGATTTTTGGATCCCCTATGCAAATGTTGGATGTATCTAGCACTTATCATCACTTGGCATACCCTATGCTTACAAGATAGACCAAGCCAAATGCTGAATACTCTAACAAATAAAATATTGATGATTTAGTGAAGCTCTAAAATCAACTAATCAAAATAACAGGTCCGCACAGGATATAAAAAAAAATTCAGGAATTTGCGGCCGAGTGACGGCGTTGAAATTCTGACTTTCCGACAGTACAGGAGGAGTACCCAACCTAAAACAAAATTTCAAATTCCATGGAAAGTCTTTCCTTCATAGAAAAAAGAAACTAGAAAACATGATAATAACACCAGACTGAAGCTAAAATAATGATTTACATGTTTGGGGAGCAAATTCTTCTTCAGTACGGTATTTCTAATTAGAAGAATTTTGGAATTTCATACACAACCATCTCATTCTCACCTGAGCTGGAATTCCTTGCTTACGTTAGCAATCTCAAAAACCCTTTTTTAACTAGGTTCCAAACAAAGAAAAGACAAATAACTGAACAAAATGTGATTAATGACTGTCGCTTCTTGACTGTCGGACCTTGTCAAGACTCCCTTTAAAGACTGTCTGGTTTTAAAAAAATCGGAAAATGTTCAGGGTAGCTCTTACTGTATCTAACTATTTGGCACACCCAATGACATGTCCTCTGATTCTATATTACCAAATGGGAGTCAGTACAGACAGTGTATTTGTCAGTAGCTTAACTTCAGTACAGGTAGTCTATTTTTTTGACAAGGTTGACTTCAAATAAAGTACAGTGCAAGTACAAGGCCAGTCAGTAATAATGCTAAATGTAAAAATTTCCATGCCTTCCTGACAGTCAAGAGGAAAAATATGTTTTTTTTCTACAGTTATAGCCCATGTCCCAAAATAGTTGAATTATTTGCCTTTTCTTTGCTTTGAACCTGCTTAAAAAAGGGATTTTCTGGTTATTAACTTTAGTAACTCAATTAACTTTAGTAGCTCAGGTAAAGATAAAATAAAAATATGTTTAACTAAAATATTGTAGTAAAATTTCTTTCCCCAATATGTAAACCATTCTATTATATTCAATCTGGTACAGGATACCTTGCTATTTGCGCCACCCCCGTGAATGAAATATATGCATGGAATTCCCATCATTTCTCTCCAGCCTCTGCACTTACCAAATGTGTGAAATTGGGACTTGACTGGAACCTTTAACCATTCTCTACAACGTAATATTTTTCCACTGACCCGGTGTCTCAGCATTTCCAAATGCATTTGTTCAAAAAACCTGCTGACCATGGCCAAACTGTTTAGGCACCAGCTTCTGATTCCAATTTTCTTTTGCATCTTATGGGGTTTTATTTGCAGTACCAGGTTAGCCCATACAGCTTGAGCATGAATATTGGCGCCAGAATTTTTCTGTTCCATGTATTTGCGCCTTTTCAACTTTGTCTGGCGCCAGGCACTTATCAATTAATTTGGTCAAGGCAGATGTATCAGATGTTCCACACACAATCCTTGTGATTTAGTCTTTACTTACACAAGCTTACTAGGGGTGGCACAAATTTATTGGTGGTGCAAATAGCAAGGTATCCTGTATGTTTGTGATGTTTTTGGTTCCTTGTTAAAAGCTAGACAGATTTCTCTGAAGGAAAGACTTCTTTGGAAATTTGAAATCCTGTTTGAGGTTGGGTACAGTAGGCTAGAGGTATGCTTATTTGAATGTTTTTTTGACTTCGCACTTCGTTTCATGCACTTGTTGTGACTAAAGTTAACTACCAGTTAGCTAAAATAGATGGTTATGGGCCTATGAAAACAACCTCTGAATAGGTGTTTTGGATCTTCATTCTACCATTTAGCCCAAAACCGCACTATCCTACATAAGCATACCAAATAAGCATACCTCTCCTGTACCTCTCCTGTAATTCTACCAAATTAAGGCTGATTCAGGGCTGATTAGTCTAATAGCTAAATTCCTCCTCCTTTTTTATTGTATTTTGCTTCAAAAAGTACAGTAATATTGTTTCAAGTTCTTGAAATCCAACTATGTTTGCAATTACCTGGTTAGCCTAGCAGTTCGTGCAGACAATGAATGCATTAGTTTAGTAAGAATTAGTAAGATTGGCATATGAAATGTTACAGGACTCGGACTCCCTTAGCTTAGGCAGCCCTGATGATGAACGAATTAAAGACCCCTCTTGACTACTAGGTCACCTGGGTCTTCTATCCTTAAATCTGTGACACTCTTTAGTAGATAATTGTTCGAAAAACAACTCTATCACATTCACTTATCATAATTAATTATCCTCTTTAATTGTCCTCTTAATCACATCTTACAACCCCTCCCGATCACGGTTAAAGCACACTTATGGATTTTGAATTGTGGCGCTTTTTTCTGAATGGCTGAAATCCATAACGCTGTATGCACAAAAGACTAGCAAAATCTGTTTGTAAGGGAAAAGTAGTCGAAATAAATACACTAAATACATTGTTTTCTTTCTTTGAGTTTCAAAAGCATGAATTTCTATTTCAAAAATTATAAACTTCATTTTTCGATTTATTTTTGGGGTCTTTGGCAGGTCTTAGGTGCTCAGTTCTAACCTGGCTCTGACAAGCAAGTTGCCAACTGGGTGGTCAAACCTAAGCCAAACTCATTATTTCAAATAGTTTGGCTGGTAGTTTGACACAAGAGTAGTCTAAATTTAATTTTGTAATGTGCTAAGTGGTGGGCTTTTTGGCCACCGACTGTTCAATCCGTTCAAATAAAAGAGCCATTTCCCAAAATTCCAAGACTTCATGTGGGATCGCAAAAAAAACACTTTTAGAAGGTGTGCTTTATTTGTTACGCTCGAGTTTGGAAATTGGAACACTAGCATGGGTTTGGATTAGGAAAGAGGAAAAGCGCGAGGTTATCGCAAATATTCTTCCGACGAAATACGAATATTTTTCACCGTCAGCGGAAAAGGGAGAACGAGGAGCTAAACAGTGAGGGATCAGACCTTCGACTATAAGAGTAATGTGGACGTTCGGTAAAAATTCATCCTCAGGAAGAAGGAGTAGGCGCGTCCGTAACGACTCAAACTCAACGACTCACATCACATCCTGTCTCAAGCAATCACGACGATCTTTGGGAGCAGCTGTGACACGACTTCTGCCTTTCATCCGCTAGATACCCGGAGAGGCCGGAGATTTCGCAGCGGCAAGGAGACATAGTCATATAGTGTATTGACCGAACGAAGTTTTGGGACTTTAGTAAAGTTCGCCGTTTTCGTCGAGTGCGCTGCAATCCTAGCGCTATTCCGAGTTAAAGCGAAAAACTTGTCGCCCTGTCGCCCAAACAAAAATAAGTTGAACATGAAACTTAAAAGGAAACTCAAGGATTCGTCTAGATGAATGGGAAAAACCAGATAAATAAAGGTAAGTGAAATACTCTCCTGTGTGACTATTGATGATGGTGTGGTAGGTTAGAATTCTGATGTAGGCTACAACTTGTAATCAGTTTGGCACCAGACTTTCGGGGTTTTAGGCAAAAGGAAAGATCAGTGAAGTCCAAACAAGGTCCTATCTGTCAAGAAAGACACCCTGAATGACCTAGGATAAATTTAGAACTGTACAGAAGTTTGCCTAGGATTAGCCATGGACCCATAAATTTCCTTTACAGGCGGCCTGTCAAGAAGAGATTTCTGTTGCTATCTTGAGCGCACGGAAGATAGTTCGAGGAATACCTATGGTCCAATCACGTTTAGATTGGTCCCAAAAAGAGTGGTAAAACTGTTAGCTGCTCACTAATATCAAGTTTGTTATTTCCCCTCGCTATGTTACTGTTTTATAAGCAAGAAACAGGACCAAGCTATGAAAACATTGAGTGAGGTGTTCCAGTAAGCATACCTCTAGTAGAGGCTCTACTGTAAGTGAATCCACTCAGGAGTAAAAGAATCTGTGTTTTGTGTAGCTCAAATAAAAAGTAGCTGACTTTCCGTTTTAGATTGTCAAATATGAGTCGCAGTCAGCTTATGCTGAAGGAACATTTAGCCTAGTGTATGGATTGATTTTATAAGAAATACTAGTAATACCAAACAGCTGTAGAACTGGTATTTGTCATCGGTTAGGATGTAATGTTTTGCAATGGTGTCTAATCACAAGACAGGTAGCCTGTAGCAGGCACTTATCAGTGTTTCCTTTCGGGGGGGGGGGGGGCACTTGGTTTTGATTTGAAGTTGGTAGCAACCAATAATTATATTTTTCTCAAGTTTATTATTAAATACTGAAGTTACATATTGTGCTAATTGTCCTGAGGATTTGTCAGGCCAGTGAGTTACAGATATAAACATCCACGTATTTTTCTGCACTTAGCAGTACATGTTACAACATGTGAACTAAGCTACAGTAATACAAACCTTGATGTGTTTAATGTTGTTTTGCAGGTTTACAACAAATCCCGAGTCACATTCTGTCACAGGCTGGTGTTCAGATGTTCTTTTAGATGAAAAATCACTGTGAAGAGTAGCTCAATGCCAAACAAATTAAAAATAGGGGAAGGACATTGTTCGAAGATAAGAAGCACGAGAATAGAAAAAGGAATGCGCTACTTTGTTTTTTCTATACAGTAGCCTAATAACGTCTGTAGAGATGAAAAATGCAGAAAATTTTTGCTGAGAGTGCTTGAAAATATGAGGATGTTGCTGATGATGATCATTACAGGAAAATAAATGATCTCACTAACAAATGGTGAATGCAAACCCATTGTTGGCTTTTTATAAATATTCTGCCGCACATAGAGTTGAAGTTCAGTGACGTGAGTTGGACCTCTAGCCTCCTAATGCAGCATGTGAGGAAGCCGACATCAGATGAACTCCTTCTTTTTCTGTGTTCTTTTCTCAAGTGCTGTTGGACAATCACAATTCTATTAAGCCTTGAAAGCCCAGTTGGAAAGCAAGATGCTCGGGCACATCATTCTAGACTTGGTTATGTGAAAGTTGTCAGAACCCCTGATCTCCAACTTCACTGTGAGACCAAAGAGCGGAATTACCCCAGAGGCCTCACTCCGAGGTTTTTCCCATAAGAAGCATTGCCACACGAAAGAAGCCATCTAGCGATCGTCGGATTCGCCGGTTGTTCCTACGCGACGAAATAGTTCTAGCCGATCAAAGAAAATACTTACTGCAGAAGCTTACATTTTAGGTTTTTTCACTATACTGGACTTCACTTAATGATCAGGTATTGTATGCTTTTGGTTTTCTGAATAAAGTAGTTGAAATTATGAGATTGATGAAATAAAAACGGCTTCTCCGTAAGCATTGCAAAGCGCGCCATCTAGTGTCAAGTTTCAGAGGCAAAAAGTCATTTTTAGCCGGTCCGACGATCGCTAGATCACTTATTGAAACGGGAAATGAGTCGAGTGAAGACTCTTCGTCAGGTAATTACGCTCTTTGTGTGAGACCATGAAAAGGCTTGGCCTTGCCCTTCCATTCACAGAGATGCGACAGTGCTGGTTACTGACATTTCCTGTTGGGAAGAATAAAACTTTCTTATCATAGAAGCTAAGTTTTAAGGCGTGAACCTTGACCTTTAGCCTACCATGTTGTACGGCCATTTTTGGATTACTTTAATGGAAAGCAAAATCAACTCTTTGATGTCAAAATCAAGTCAGCCAGAACCATACTTCTGTGCAGAAGTAATGTATTTCTGAATTTTAAAAATGGTACCACAATTGTTATTGGTATGTATCCATATATGAGTTTGAATTATATTTTTTTTCAGTGATCGTATTTTTCTAGCTGTGATGCATATCCTATTTCTTAAAACTCCCTGTGTCTTACTTTTTTTTAAACCCAGTAAAAATTCTGTTGTCCCGATTGTTGTGCCTAGCACAACTTTTGCCTTGCTTGCGATTTGCAGAAGGCACTGACCCCTCGCGCTCTCCGTCGTGAGTCATAATTGTCGATTGACTTACTCAGTGTAATTCATTCCGGTTTGTTTTTAGTCGCGGATCGGCAAGCGATCTGGCCACATGCCGATCGCTGGCCCCGGGGTCGTCTGTAAATATGTTGTATTCGCGACTCAATGTTTTGTGTTCATCGTCTTGTCAATAAATTGGAATCATTTTGCAACCACTCTTGGCCAACTATCGGACACAAATCTAACAATTGGTGCTCAGCGCTGGGACGAAAACCCGAATTCTCCGAGGAAAGCCTAAAGTGCAGAATGTGAAGTGGATTGCTGTTGGTGTTGCGCGATTTGCGTTAGCCGAAGATGGCCTATTGCCGGAAGTGAAGTCCCTGGAGGAATTGTGAACGAGTCGTATGCGTAAGGTGGGGACTTTGTGGACGTTCGGGTGGCGGCGAGGATTTGGTCACTCCCGCTAAGCCTCTGAGGTTCCGATGTTTGCTGTTGACACGGAACAAATGCTGTGCCTATAGCTGTTGCGCCTCGACGTCATGGAATCGACAAATGTAAGACCTGAATTTAGGCTGTGGTGCTACCTATGCTTGATAAGGAGTTGGAACCGTCACAGTGACTTAAGGCCTTCTGCCGATGGAAGAAGGTCATCGACCGTTTGCTGACAACAGCAAAGCAATCCCTTCCACACACCTAGACTTTTTTGTAAATTGGCCTTCTGTCACGTAGACGAAGACAGTGAATTCACTAAATGTAGTATCTGATGGGACAAGGAAAAGGATGTGGTGATGTTTTTGTGGACGTTCGAGAGGTGATGAGACGGGTTTCTCATCTTTGGTGACACTTTTCAGTGTCCGGAGTGTCACTTACAGTCTCTGAGGCTCCGCCGTTTTGGTGGTGACGCGGAGCACATGCTGGCCTTTGCGGATTAACGCCTCGACGTCGCGGATCAGCTGTTAAAGCTTTGAGGGGCGCTAGCTCGGAATGAGAGCGCATCACCAGTTTTGTCTGTGCCATGCATGCGCAGAATCTTCAATCGGCCCACAGTGCTACAGATGCAGTCTACAGCGTGGAATTTTACGATGGACAGATGATCTGTTCTGAAAATTTCCCTTTCTGGGATGGTGGCAGCTTACCATGTCGATGGACATTTTTGAAACTTTTCGGGCCGTACCATGTTAGCTTTATTGTGACCCGAAAATGGTTCTGGCCTTCAACGTTTGGAGTGTAACCACTCTCTTAAGCGGGGGGGGGGAGTGTTGTGCCTTGCTTGCGATTTGCAGAAGGCACTGACCCCTCGCGCTCTCCGTCGTGAGTCATAATTGTCGATTGACTTACTCAGTGTAATTCATTCCGGTTTGTTTTAGTCGCGGATCGGCAAGCGATCTGGCCACATGCCGATCGCTGGCCCCGGGGTCGTCTGTAAATATGTTGTATTCGTGACTCAATGTTTTGTGTTCATCGTCTTGTCAATAAATTGGAATGATTTTGCAACCACTCTTGGCCAACTATGGGACACAAATCTAACAAGGGTCCCAGTGACCCTATTCAAGACCTTGCCTTAACAACCACCCTCGAAACCAAATCACTGGCACTATTTAGGGTCAGGCTTCTTCAATTATTATCTCCCTAATGATGCCCTACGATGTGTTTATTTTGCGTTGATCCATTCTTACTTAGATTATTTTCCTCTTGTGTATTTAAATACACTTCGGTTGAATATATTAACATTGGTAAGGCACAGAATAAAGCCCTAAGAATTTTTAAGATTGTTGTACCGACTCCTGATTCTTGCCGTATTAAGTCACCGACGAATAGTCTTCCTCTACTTTTGAATATATTGCCCCTCGAATCTTTCGTCGTTTTTCATTCTATTTTATTCAAGAAAAAACATCACTCTAATTCCCTACCAGAGCATTTTTATGAACCCGATCTATTTTGTGGAATTAAATCAAATCAAGACCATAACACGTGCGGTCCTTGTAAAACCCGATAACCTTTAATAACTCCGGAAAGATCAAGACTTTCACTGAGAAATACTATATTGAGAGTATGGCATACTTATCGTAATGAAGTTAAACATAGAAATAGAGAGGTCTACAATTAAACTCATTGAGAGAACTCCACGATGGTGTTTTTGCGAACGATGTTGCAGCTTCTCGCTCACGATTTAGAAGATATGCAACACAACATTGACGAACTCGGGCGAATAACAAATGTTGTTCGACTTTCCATAAATGGTAACAAGACCAAATCAACGTCAAATGCGGTCATTCCTAACTTAGCTGAAGGACTCTCTGTCAACAATGAAGAAATTGAAGAAGTGAGAGAGTTTAATCTCTCGGCAGCATACTTACGCAAGCTGACAATTCTGACAGAGAAATTTTTTGCCGAATCGCCTTGGCTGGCTCTGTCTTCAGTTGCCTTAAAAACGTTTGGCGAAATAACAAATATTCCCAGAAGCTAAAGCTCAGAATTTACAATAGCAACGTCCTCTCAGTCCTTGTATATGGCTCTGAAATTTGGAGCATCACTGGGTAACTAGAAAGCCGACTCCAGGTATTTGACAACAACTGCCTACCATCTTTACTGAATATACATTGGACAGAGATAATAAGGAATGACGAGATTTATCGTATGAAAAATCATACCCCCATCCTCGATGCCATTAGAAAGCGGCGATCGATGGATTGGGGGCATATGGTGCGAATGGGCGATGGAAGGCTACCACATGACGTATGTTGTTGGACACCCCCTGGACTCCGCAAGTCAGGGAGACCCGAAATGACCATTGGCAGTTCACTAGAGAAGGAGGCGAAGTCGGCGAGGTCTTCGATGGAGGAGCTTTGGTTGATGGCTCAGGACAGGTCGTCGTGGCGAACAACAGTTGCTACCTTATGCGCCTTCAAGCATAGGAGGACCTAAGTCTAAGTCTAAGTAAGTAATTTATAACTTCTTTGTTGATGTTTTTATTGTTTGTCGTAGTAGAAAGCTTTACAATAGATATAAAACAAATATATAAAGATATAATAGAAAAAATAGATAAACTTGAACTTTACTATTTGATTCGATTGTATTCATGATCTCCTTCATTGACCCAAACTCAAAAGCTCACATTCAAAATTAGATTATTAATATCCAATGTGGCTTTTCTTTCATAATATAGAACGCGGTTAAAAACTATACGGTATGGGTTGAGCGTCTTTTAATGTTAAACTTACTTCAATATCATCAGTTGTTCTATTATAAATACTTGAGTTGTGGTTTGAAAAATCGAAACAGAATAGTGGATACACTTCTTTAAATTCTTCTACATTAATTCCACTTCTAGTATCAAACGCTGATTGTATTGTCATCTATTGTAAAAAGATTCGAGAATTTACATTTCTCATCGCTAAAGTCACATTTGAGTGGTTCTTCAGGATATTTATCTCCATTAATTCTAAGTTCTATGTCTGTTAAATTCATATGATCAAATACCATATTATTCTTTTTTGGGTTGTTATGCTTTTGATTTTTCTGCAGCATCACAACTACTTTGGTTGGATTGTATCTCTCAGAAACCACTTTCCAGGTTTGTTCCATATTTAGAAAAACATCATTTTTATCTGTATTACAAGCTTCACACATCAGATTATGCTCTCTATCCTTAGGGATTATCTTTCTATCCGATAGAGTAGAGTAGAGAGAGGGATTATCTTTCTATCCGACACGATAAATGAACTAGTTCTAGGGTTGATATCTGTTCCTTGGTCATAATCCTTATACCAGAACTGATTTCTAGCTGCACTTCTGAATAATCATCAGAATATTAAATCAACTTCGTAACGGTTGTTGTAATACCAACATGATTAATTTTTCCAACAGCTGCATGTTTATTACATACTCAGTGGTGCTGAACAAATTAAATCCACTATTAGTTAAAGTAGCAACATCAGTTGCAGCTATGCAAGATCCATCATTTGATACTATTCTTGCATCTACATCAAGATAACTTTCACTTGTATAGAACCAGAAATCTGATTTCTTTATTACAAAGTCCAACTCTGGTTTATTAGCTACATTTGCATCTGTTTCTCGAATTTCCTCAAATTCATATTTGGCCACTGTATTATCAACAAGCGGTTCGTCAAATATGCGCTACTGAGGATCAACGATCTTATTTACTGCCATTTATATTTTCGAAAATTATCAGATACAAATTATTTCAAAATCTTTATTCCAATTCCAGTCATTAACGATTGATCCAAGTCTTGACTTCTTTGATTTATTTTCTTTTCTTTGTACCTATATGGAATGGATTTGAGGCTAAATATGTCGAAAATGTATTCGAGAATCCCGTAATGTATTCGAGAATCCCTCAAATGTCTTCGAGAAATCGGTGTTTGTATTCGAGAATTGATAAAAAGTCTTCGAGATTTTTTTTTAAGTCTTCGAGAAAAAGTATTTGAGCATTTTTTAGAAGTATTTGAAATTTAAACTGAAACTATGTACTCGAGAATGACATAAATGTATTCGAGGATTTTTATTTTTCAAAATCAATTCCGGCAAATATGTCTTCGAGAACGCGAAAAATGTATTCGAGAATGCGCAAAATGGATTCGAGAATCATAAAATGTGTTCGAGATTACGAAGTTTCTGAATTTGTCCCGGCGAAGTGCGTCTTCGAGAATGCATTAACTGCCTTCGAGAAAACGAAAAATGTATTCGAGAATGCGCAGAATGTATTCGAGAATCACAAAATGTATTCGAGAATCACAAAATGTATTCGAGATTACGAATTTTCTGAATCAGTTATGGGAAATTGCGTCTTTGACAATGCGCAAAATGTATTCGAGAATCATAAAATGTATTCGAGAACACAAAAAATTTCTTCGAGAATGCGAAAAATATAGCCTACTCGAGAATCACGAAAATGTATTAGAGATTTTGATTTTTTTTTATCAGTTCCGGGAACGTGTCTTCGAGAATGACTCAAATGTATTCGAGATATTGTTTTTATTTGTTTATAATTTTAAATGCTCAACAATCTTCATAGGATCCGTTTTGATCACTCCATGCAGGCTGGAATTCCGTTGCTAACAATTCTCAACGAATGAATCTACTCCTTGAGTCCAAGCTGACTGGGAAACATATATTCAAACAATGCAGAAAAAGGACACGTCAGCTACGATGCTTTGGCACCGATATTGCGGCCCTTCTTGGCAAGGGTCCTCGTCAGGCTGTCGAACTTCAGGGACAACCTTGGGGAAGGAACGAACCTGCAGTAAATAATTGCAGGTTCACCAGACGGGCCGAAATATCGCTTCCAAAACATGATAGCTGACGTATCCGTGTTATGCATTGTTTGAATACATGCTCAACGAAACCTTATTTTCCTGAGGAAGAGGGAATCCAAGATCTTGTGAACTATTTACGCTGCGAACGGGTGATTCCAGTGACAGATTTCAGTGAGATTTGAATGGGTTATACGGTCACATGACGTAGACCGTACTACCCCTAAATATCGAAGTTGGTGGACTCGACTGATTGTTGTATTATACTTTTCATTGTCATATAATTAAAAGTAGGCAAAGCTTTCGAAATCCTAGAGAAAATTAGGGTTTTTGTTTTCGATGCATTAATACACAATTTGTTCGCTTCGATCCATCGGAGCAAATATATCAGAACATCATTCATTTTCTACGTAGAACAAGTTCAGTAGGACCACAAAAGTTGACGGCTGTGTCATCAGCGAACAGGACCGTTAGACCGAAGTCTTTCACAGAGTAACCAATATCATTAATATAAATTAAAAATAAAATTGGGCCGAGGATTGACCCTTGGGGACTTCAACTTGTCCATCCGAAGGAATCAGTTCAGATCTCACAGTATCAGCATAAACATATTGGTTTCTCCCAGACAGAAATTACATAAAAAGGTTATTGGCAGGTCCTCGAATACCGCAATTCTCAAGTTTTCTGCCTGACCTGACAAATTGACATTATACTTCGGTACTGCATATACTTCGGTACTGCATATACTTCGTAAAAATATTTACACCTGCGTCTCAGTCACTAATCGTAACAACCCTGGACCTGACAAATTGTATCGAACGCCTTTTTTATGTCAACAAATATGGATGCTGGAATATCACCTCGATCAATAGCATCATGAATAAATTGCGTGACAGCTAGAATAGCTTGCTCTGTACTCGATGAAAAAGTATCTCAAAATAGTAGTATGTAGTAGTACGAAAAAGTAGCAAGCAGTATCAGCTGATGCTACTGTGCTTCTATGCCGAGACTGCCCTGTTACTGCAAGCTACTGCTTAAGATTATTTGACGCTAAATGCAGTTTTATGAAAGTAGTTATACTACTACATACTACTGCGCGTGTTGAACCAGTTGCTTCGAGTAGCACTGATAGTCTTTCAGATTCCTGATAAAGTTGCTGCGGAGTTGCACATACTATTCTTTACTACTACATACCACTATGTTTTGCGGAGCTATAGTAGTATGACTGATATTCCGTGGTACTGCATATACTTCGTAAAAATATTTACACCTGCGTCTTAGTCACTAATCGTAACAACCCTGGAGATGCTAGAAATTTATCACTGCCTACCAGTGTTTTGCAAATGCCTTTTTATGGCACTTGCCTTCCGGCCAAGTGCCATATACCGATCACTTTTCCGTCGGTCGGTCGGTCTGTCGGTCGGTCGGTCGGTCGGTCTGTCGGTCGGTCCGCTGATCGCGAGTTAGGGTACTTCCAGATGTGCTAGGACGATGAAACTTGGCAGGCGTATTAGGGACCCGACCAAACGAACTTGGCAATAGTCACTTCCCCGATCCGACCACCGTGGGGGGATTGGAGGGAGGGGGAATCCGGAATATTGAGGTATGTGTAACTTTTGAACGGGGAATCGGATCTTAATGAAACTTGATATTTGGAAAGACCTCGTGTCTCAGATGTCAGACGTCAAGTCCGAAACGGATCCGATGACTTTGGGGGGAGTTGGAGGGGGGGAACCGGAAATTGTGTGACATGTTCAGAGTGGACGGATCGGGATGAAACTTGGTGGGAAGAACAAGCACAAGCCCCAGATACGTAGTTGACAATACCGGACAGAATCCGATCACTGTGGGGGGAGTGGGAGGGAGGGTTCCGGAATTCCGGTGATCCCGAGTCAAGATGCTTACACATGTGCTAGGACGATGAAACTTGGCAGGCATATTAGGGACCCGACCCAACTAACTTGGAAATAGTCACTTCCCCGATCCGACCACCGTGGGGGGAGTGGAGGGAGGGGGAATCCGGAATATTGACATATGTGTAACTTTTGAACGGGGAATCGGATCTTAACGAAACTTGATATTTGGAAATACCTCGTGTCTCGGATGTCAGACGTCCGAAACGGATCCGATAACTTTGGGAGAAGTTAAAGGGGGGGGAACTGGAAATCGTTTGACATGTTCAGAGTGGACGGATCGGGATGAAACTTGGTGGGAAGAACAAGCACAAGCCCCACATACGTAGTTGACAAGACCGGATAGGATCCGAGCACTGTGGGGAGAGCTGGAGGTAGGGTTCCGGAATTCCGGTGATCCCGAGTTAAGATGCTTACACATGTGCTAGGACGATGAAACTTGGCAGGCGTATCAGGGACTCGACAGTTTTAACTTAAGAACAGTCGTTTCTTCGATTTGACCATTGTGGGGGGAGCGGAGGGAGGGGAAATCCGAAATCTTGAGAAATGTCCAACTTTTGAACGGGTGATCGAATATTAATGAAACTTGACATTCGGAAGGAACTAATGTCTCAGATCTCCCATTTCAAGTGCGGACAGAACCGATCAATGTGGGGGAGTCGGGGGGAGGGGCCACAGATTTTATGACACGCTTAGAGTATAGTGACTGGGATGACACTTGGTGGGAAGCGTAGGCCTAGATACATCAGTGACAGTCCCGGACTGGTTTCGGGCACTGGGGGGCGTTGCAGGGGGTCTGGAATTCCGGTGATCGCGAATGAAGGTACTTCCAGATGTGCTTGGACGATGAAACTTGGCTTCAACATTAGAGACTTGACAAGATTGGCTTAGAATCTGTTACTTCCCAGATCCGACCATCCCTTAAAGTAGGCTACTCACCTTCACCGCAAAGTACAAAAAAATACTTTTAAGCAAAATCAACATTTTCATAATTTCAGAAGCCCATAATCATTTTTGCCTCAAGGGTTTTGCTTAGAAATGACTTTCGAGCACCCTTAAAGTGCGTATCTTAACCGAAAAAAAATTTTTTGATCACTATACATGTTCATGATCTTAAAGAGCCCAGGATCATTTTTGCCTCAAGGGTTTTGATCACAGATGAATTTTTAGCGCCCATAAAGTGCACATCATCACAGCCAAGTGAAAAAAAAACACTTTTTTTTTGCCAAACGATACCTTCTCGTGATTTCCAAAGGGTCCATCGTGATTTCCAAAGGGTTTTGCTTACAAATGATCACAACAAACCCAAGAATTGGCAAATTCCTACTTTCATCCTTTTACCTAGCCTTGCAAGTGCCATATGAGCTTACAGCTCTTGTTTCTGTAAAGTTCGAAATATTTCCTAAACCGTTTGCTCAATTAAACTCTCTTATCTAATACTAAAACATTACCATGCATATGCTTTAGTATTAGATAAGAGAGTTTAATTGAGCGCAAACTTGCGTGGCCCTTAACCGATGAATTTTTTAAGAACCAGTCAAGTCTTATGTTAAGAATAATGTAATGCAATTTCTATCTAAAGTCAGTTATACGACTTTTGAAAAAGAAGGTGAAGGTAGTAAAAGTACTAAAACAGTAAATCCTGTAAAAATGGTGCAGGTGTGATTTTAAAACAATGTACTCGGTTATTAGAGTAATGCGACGCTAGTCACGCTATCCTACCGAGCTCCTACACAGTTCCAGGACTGCCCCTGTCCAGGCCCTCCAATTCGCGCAGAACTGACCTGATCCGATCTTGAATTATGAATGGTATTATTGTCCTGCCGGCAAAAATCCGCCCGGTAACCAGTTCATTATTTTATTAACGACTACCATATTTAGCAGCTTTAAGTAGTAGCCTACCTCGAATTTCAATTAGAACAATAGCGTGGAATCGTAGGCAGTGGTATGGAGTACAGACGCAGCGATATCATGGAATCGTATGCAGTAGTATAGAATACAGACGAAGCGAGTTCGGAATAATTTGCCACGCACCACGTAGTAGCATCGCATACTGGCGTGGCGCTTCATGTTAATAGTATGCAAAACCATGAAATACTACCTTCAGTCGTATCCGAATAGTTTGAAGTAGCGTAATAGCATAGAAGTCTACGAAAAAGATGCATTGCTACTACATACTACTACGGGGGTAGTAATATCATGCTACTAAAGGCCAATATATCGTCTTGCAAATATATCGTCTTGCAAATATATCGTTCTGTAACTTTCCCAAACTTTGAAAGGATAGGTCTATAGTTTGATGGATATTTTGGGTCTTCTCCTTCGTGAAGCACAATAACACGCGCCAGGAGGCGACTGGTATGAAATTTGAGGACCCTAGCTGGGTGCGGGTGGGTCTTTTTCCCAAGAAATCGCAGATTTTATTTGGGTGGTTCCCATTGACAGATTTTTTTTTGTACATGGATCCGAGTAACGTATCATTCAACAGGAAATCACATGGCCGAAACAGCTGTTACAATTGATTTCTATACTGAACACTAGATCATCAAGCCTGCCATTCTTTTCACAGTATTGACTTCGAAATCCTCAGCCACTCCATAGGCAACCTCATCCAAAGCGTCTGTGGCGGTGCCCTTGATTTTTGTAACACTATTTTCTTGTGTCAAAAGTTATTAAAGCCCCAAGGCCACTGAACCATGGCGCTGGATCTGGGGTTTGAAGTATTTGAACGGTAGTTGTTGTATGCTATCTTGCCTTAAGTTTTACAGACAAGAGCTAGGAGCTCATATGGCGCTTGGTACGATTATGTGGTGCAAGAAAGTATATGAGGACGTCACAAAATACCCCCTTCAACCCCCCTAGGATCCCTAGGATCGGGCCTAGAAATGGGATTTCTAGTGTCACGAGAGACTGAGCATTTTCGGCATCGCCTTGGATTATCTAGGGCAAATGACTTTTCTCTCTTCAACATTTAGCCCAACTCTTTGGATCCTAGACGTGTGACACTATTGCCGGTACCTCTCCTCCAAATCCCCCTACCGCGGCCGAACCTTATTTGGACATATAAATGGATGATCTAAAGTACGGGAAATTCCGGTACCCCACCCACACGTGCTTGGATCCAGTCCGGACCCTAAAGTATGTCATCTAGGGCATATTTTCTCTCTATTTTCCTAATTTCATTTAAATCGCTCCACTTGATTGACTAATAAGCGAACAGCAAAACTTTCGGGACTCCCCCTCCAACTCCCCCACTATGTCCGAATAGGCTACGATTCTGAAACATAAACTTTGCATCTCTTGCATCTTCTCTTCCCGCATATCAATTTTGACTCAAATCGGAGCATTTCTGAAATTTCCGGTTCCCGCTTCATCCTCCTCCTATCGGGGTCGGATCCGGTCCGGACATCCAATAACAAACCTATAAACTCTCAAACTTGAATCCTATTCGGCCCATTAGTTTGGTTTTTGTGCGTATCGCAAAATTTCCGGACCATCCCCCGCAACTCTCCCAACCATGGCCGCATTTGGCACGGACACATGTCTTGCATACCTAGGCCCTCAGCTCTTATCACCCGTAAAGTTTCACTCGAATCGGACCACTCGTTCGTAACCTACGGAAGTCAGTAATTTCCGAATTTCCCTTTCCGTAACTCCCCCGGAAATGATCGGATCTAGGAACGGAAATTTTCCTAGGGCATCGCGTCAGGTCCTCAACTCTATTTTGTTGGGTCACTAATATGCCTGCCAGTTTCATCGTCCATAGCATATCTGGAAGTATCCTAGCTCGCGAACACCGGAATCCGACTCCCCCAAAGAGCCCCGTAACGATCTGGTTCTGTCAACAAAGTATCTAGGGCTTATGCTTGTTCTTCCCGTCAGATTCCATCCTGTTCCCTCGACTCTATACGTCTCACGAGATTTCCGGTGCTCCCCCCCCCCCAAGTCTCGGATCCCGTCCAGACATGACATGGAACATCTGAGGCGATAGCTCTTTCCACTTGCTAAGTTTCGTTCAAATCCGATCACCCGTTCAAACGTTCTGCATGCTACTAGATTCCGGATTCCCCATTCCTCCACTCCCCACACGAAGGTCGGATAGGGAAAACGATTATTCTTAGGTCAGTCTGTTCGGGTACCTGATATGCCTGCCAATTTTCATCGTCCTAGTACATTAATAAGTACCGAGCTGCCCGAAGTGCCGAACTGCCCGAAGTGCCCGAACTAGCGAAACCCGGACCGACCGACAGACCTATGAAGGGACAGAAATTGCGATTGCTATTTGGCACTTGTTTGAACGGCAAGTACCATAAAATCTGACCGTCCGCCTTGGATATGATATAGGCCACTAGAAAGCAGCACAGGCTAGATTATTGGTTTCTATAGGTGGTTGTTACGAGGGTATCGATATTGTATGTAGAAAACACATGTGCTGCAGAACACATCTGCTGCAAACGTAACTTAACATGGGATGAGGATTCAGGAAATTAGAACTTGACAGCCTACCTGGCTTTCAGTTAGTTATCTAACAAGACATACCACTGTACCAGGATCAAGTTGCGCATGAACGATAAGGGTGGGGAAGGTGCAACATGAAAAGTCACTTCTAAGGCGTTTTTCCGTGACACCACTGTGGGCCACACACTTCTGGGTGTTTTTCGCGGAAACACGATTGTGAGCCACACAGTCGAGCCACAAGTTGAAACTCGCGGAAACGCCGTTTTGTCAATTTTTTCGGCGGTAAATTCAAATGTCTGAATATATAAATACAAATCATGCAAAATCTCAATAAATAGAACTCCAGGCTTTCGTCCTTACCATTCCGTGCTAAAAGGATCTTCTGTTTTATGTCCACATACTTGAGATAGTTTTCAATTTTATTGTTTTGACGTTGTTTGGCCGCTAAATTTGAATTTCCCGCCAAAATCGAGCCACAAAATCGACAATCACCTCGGCAGTTGTTTGTCGAATTTGAGACACAAAGCGAGCCACGAAAACCTTGTTGGTCGCGGAAACACACTTGTGGGCCACACAAAAGGCCGCGGAAACACTCTTTTCGAGCCACAATCGACCCACAAACTGTTAGTGGGAGCACGGAAAAACGCCTCTAGAATTTCACCGACCTACTCCGGACCGTTGACTTAACTCATTGGGCCGCATTTGCCCCTGATCCAGGTGGGTGTGGGAACCGAACTCCTAACAGACACATCTGGACCCCAATGCCAGCAAGCATACCAAGTTTCAACTTGAAACCTGCCATGGTTCATTAATTATTACTCCACACTAAACTGTGAAAACGGAAGTAGGGCCGCTATGGTGGATTGATACTAGAAACCGTGAAAATCCTTATGCAAATCCGTCAATTTTGCTCAAATATGTGATTACTGGGATAACGTTCGTCCTAATAGACAGATCGACTAGAGAAAGCTTCTATCCTAACGACTTGCAATCGAACGATATACTAGCCCCTTTTTGCGGGGTGGGGTGAGTCATTTTTTCTTTTTATGCAGATTTTTTTTAGGATTACTGGGGTACCCCTCAGCAGTTACAGATTTCATACCATCCAGACGGGGGTGGGTGGGTCTTTTTTCCGAAAAAGACCAGATTTTAGGCTAGGTGTCATCAGATTTCATACCAGTCCCCTCCTGACACGCGCAGATTTCAATCCTGATGAAAACTACCCACTCTTGAAACAAATGTTCAAGATATGCACAAGGAGGTCCTCGACATTTGCAATAGGCTACTCATTTTTAATAGTCTGGTAGAGGAGCCATCAATCCCTTCTGCTCCACCGGGTTTTAGAAGATTGACTATGTTTTTCAGTTCTTCTTTTGAAGCTGGCGATAGAAATAGTGAAGACAAAGAGGAAGGAGGAAGATAATCTTCAAATAATTCTTGGCTCTGAATAATTAGTGGCTAATGTCTCTTTTACAGTTCGTTCTCCAACATCAGCGCAATGTTTATTTATTACGTTTGCTATGCCAGGTCTATCTGACCACCAGTTCGTGACCATAATTTATAGCTTCTGGAAAGTTTTATTTTTTCCGATGGATTCCACTTTTTGGGAAAACCCAACTTTCCTGCAAATTGTTTCACAAAATTTGACTTTTGCTGCAAGGATTACTTTGGTCAAACTATTCTTATATAATCGGAATTTTTCCTTATTTTCTTCACTTGGGTTCTCTACTCTAATTTCATAAAGCTGATTTTTCACTTTAACTGAACGAACAATCCCCTTAGAAATCCAGGGTTTTCTTGGTTCTTGGCGTCGAGATTTACCTTTTTTCGCGGCACACGCAAGGTCAAAAGCCTTTTCAACTCTTGTAAAATATAAGTAATTACTGTTAATTTAATTTAAAAGGCATCTAAGATATTCAATTGCTTCTGCATCAAGCTTTCGATTTCTACGTTCAGGATGTTCTAATTTTCATGTCACTTGCAGCTCCGCTGAAGTGCCATATACCGGTCACTTTTCGGTCGGGCGGTCGGTCGGGCGGTCGGTCGGGCGGTCGGTCAGGCGGGTGGTCCACTGTTTTAGAGTTAGGGTACTTCCAGATGTGCTAGGACGATGAAACTTGGCAGGCGTATCAGGGACCCGATATAACTAACCTGGAAATAATCAGTTTCGCGATCCGACCATCTGGGGGTGGGTGGGTCGGGGAATCCTGAAAATTAAGTAGTTTTTGTCACACTTTTTCGAGTTGGGGTACTTCCAGATGTGCTAGGACGATGAAACTTGGCAGGCGTACCAGGAACCCGATATAACTAACCTGGAAATAATCAGTTTCACTATCCGACCATCTGGGGGGGGACTGGTGGGCCGGGGAATCCGGAAAATTAAGTAGTTTTTCTCAAACTTTTTCGAGTTGGGGTATTCCAGATGTGCTAGGACGATGAAACTTGGCAGGAGCATCAGGGAGCCAAACCGAATAACCTGGAAATAACCAGTTTCCCAATCCGACCACCTTGGGGAGAGTGGAGGGCTGGGGAATCCGGAAAATTGGAGTAGTGTGTAACTTTCGAACGGGGGATGGGATTGGAATGAAACTTAATAACCGAATAAATGGCGTACCTCTGATGTCCCCTTTGAAGTCCGGACCGGACTCGACAGCTATGGGGGAGTTGAGGGGGGGAGACCGGAAACCTCGAGAAACGGTTAGAATGGAGGGATCGCGGTGAAACTTGCTGGGAAGAACAAGCATCTGCTCTAGATAAATTGTTTATACATTTGGACTGGATCCGGACACAGGGGTGGGGTGGAGGGGAGTTTCCCGGAATTCCGGTAATGGCGGTTTGGGGGATTTTCACGACGAAACTTGGGAGGCGTATCAGGGACCCGATCAAGCTGACTTATAAATAAAAATTTACATGATCCGATAGTCGTGGGGGGAGAAGCAGGAGGGGGAATCCGGAATATTGAGTCATGCGTAACTTTAGAACGGTTGATCGGATTTCATTGAAATTTGATAATTGAACATACGACATGTCTCTGTTGATCTTTGTCATGTCCGGACCGGATCCGACAGCAATTGGGGGGGAGGGAATACGTGACCGGCTTAGACTGGTTAGATCGGGATGGAACTTTGTGGCAATAACAAAGAGATGCTCTGGATATATCACTTACACAACCGGATTGACTCCGGCGACTGTGGGGATTTTGAGGGGGGGAATTCCGGCGATCGTGATTTAAGGTACTTCAGTAGTATATAAAAGCCGGAGCTGGCTCAAAAGTCCCCCCAGTTCAAACCCCCATTTTAACACCAATTTCTTAAATTTTAACATGATTTTTTCCAAATAATCCACCTTTTTATAGATATTTTTATTTTCTTATTTCCCAAATAAAGGTCCCAAGAAATAGGAAATATTACCCTTTATTACATATATACTACTACTTTTTTACATTTTTCATTTTTACTGAGTAAACAGTTCTAAATCAACATATTGGTCAGAGTTCTTATTCACCCTCATAATTGGCTGTAAAACCAGATTTTTCTTTAGAAGCAACTCATCAGCAATTGCATTATATCTCTGTGGTATAAACAAATCACAGGCTTTGTTATTATGATTAATAACAACAACCAGCTTATCACCATATTTTGTCTTGGCCATTCTCATTTTAACGATGCTATATTTCAATCCTAGAATTAGTTCTTCCTTTCTGATTGTATCATTGTATTTATTCATTCTAATTGTAGAC
Organism: Branchinecta lindahli; assembly: GCA_023053555.1. Classification (NCBI taxonomy): domain Eukaryota; kingdom Metazoa; phylum Arthropoda; class Branchiopoda; order Anostraca; family Branchinectidae; genus Branchinecta; species Branchinecta lindahli. Next base: position 102,772 of record JAKZAO010000044.1, on the reverse strand, counting down.
AAGACTTCTCTGATGGACTCCATTTATTAGCGGCTGATTTTATTTAATAAAAATCCAAACTCACAAACTCACATACATATTTTTGTTAATAATATCTAATGTAGCTTTTCTTTCATAATATATAACACAGTAAACATTATAGGGTATGGTTGGAGGATCTTTTAATGTTAAACTTATTTCAATATCAGCAGTTGTTCCATTATAAATATTAGACTCATGTTTGGAAACATCGAAACAGAATAGTGGATACACTGATTTAAATTCTTCTATGCTAACAACACTACCAGTATCAAATGCTAATTGTTTATAACCCAAATGTATGAACCTATTGTAAAGATTCGAGTATTTACATTTCTCATCGCTAAAGTCGCACTTGAGTGGTTCTTCAGGATATTTATCCCCATTAATTCTAAGTTCTATGTCTGTTAAAGTCATATGATCAAACACCATATTATTCATTAATTGATTGTTATGCTTTTCATTTTTCTGTAACATCACAACGATTTTGGTTGGGCTATTTCTCTCCGACACAACTTTCCAGGTGTGTTCCTTATTCTGACTAACATCGCTTTTATAAGTATTACAAGCTTCCCACATCAAATTATACTTTTTATCCTTGGCCAAACCCTTTTCCAATACACTCATCATTTCGATACTAGGAGCTATGATAGGGATTTTCCAGGATAAATACTCAATGACCACTTTACAATTAGAACCCCCATTTCTTATAATCATATTATTATCATCATTTCTTCTTAAAGATATTTTGTGTGATGCACCTCTAAAAAATCGTTTGTTTCCTTTCAGAAATCCAAACAACTCTGATAATGGTAAATACATATTTACTAATTTACTGTTTTTAGTTCTGTTATATCTCTTTTCAAAACCCTTATTATAATTTGGATTAGATTTAGTGCTGACAGTCACAGTTCCTGCTTTTAATCCATCTGCAGGTACGGTAAATGAACTACTACTTATAGGGTTGATATCTATTCCCTGATTATAATCCTTATACCAGAAATGATTTCTAGCTGCACTTCTAGAATAATCATCAGAATATTCAATCAACTTTGTAACGGTAGTTGTAATACCAACATGATTGATTTTTTCAACCGATTCGTCATTTATTACATACTCAGCGGTACTGAATAAATTAAATCCATTATTAGTTAAAGTAGCAACATCGGTTGCAGCTAGGTTAGTTCCATCCTCTTTTACAATTCTTACACTAACATCAAGATAACTTTCACTTGGATAGAACCAGGAATCTAATTTCTTCGTGACGAATTCAAACTCTTGTTTATTGGAAACATTCACATCTGTTTCTCGAATTTCTTTAAATTCATATTTGACCACTGTATCATCAACAAGCGGCTCATCAAAAATGTTCCATTGCGGACTGATAACTTTATTTACTGCCATTTATATAAGAAAGAAATTCTTCGATAAAAATTATTTCAGAATCTTTAAACCACTTCCAGTTATTATCGTGTTGATCAAGTCCTGACTTCTTTGATTTAAAAATCTCTTATTTGTACCCAGAAGATCCTTCATTGATTTCTTCTTTCCAATCACATCAATGAGTTCTTTCCTGTTTACATCAATCAGATCTTTCCCGTATTCTATTGCTCTATTTTTCAACAACTCGAATCTTGGTTTAATAATATTATTATACATTGACAATGCTCCATCTTTTATTTGTTTTGCTGACGTTTGAAATAACTGGGAATTGGCAATATTTTTGAATATACTACCGATTCCACTTCCGTACTGCTTTTTATAAAGTAAGCGCTTATTATTAATCAACATTTATAGGTAAATAATTTTATTTCACTAATCCTTTAAGCTTTTCTTAAATGCAGAACGTATCCAACGTTATCACCATTCAAATCGATAGGTCTTCCCAACTGATCAGTAATTGTCATTCTCAAGGAGTAAATAAAGTCTTTTGTGTTAATAGGAAGGTAGATTAATTGTCTAGGATTCTCAACAATTTGACAACCTGGTTCTGTATTCGGAACAAATGTCCAAATGACGTCTGATTTACTTTTGTTTACGATAGAACTGTTTACGAGAGAGCAGTGAATTTTAATTTTATCAACGCTTCTTGTTATATTCGGAAGCTTTGTACCTTCATTGATTTTCTTAGATAGCTCACTATCCTTCTCAAAGCCTAAAATCTGACACAAGTCACTATTAAATCTAAACACATATTTTTCTTGTAATAGGATGACAAATCTCATAGATGCTGGATTGGATGAAATTACAATAGGACATTTATCTTTGGGAGTATCAAAATACTGACACAAAAAATAATTCAAACAATCATCGTTATACATCCCATTAGGAATAGTAACATTCACCCATCCCCCATCTTTCCTATACTGAAATGTATTATTTCCAAATTTATCACTTATATTATGCCACGAATACCACAAAGTACACTGATTCAAACCTATTTCATAATCTGAATGACGATTTAATTCAATTGGTTGACTAAATGTTATATCAATGATACTTTCATTACCTTCAATGTTTAACAACACCATTTATTAGAAATATTTTTTATATATTGAATTGTAATCTCTCTTCGTAAGAAATTTATTTCGCATTAACGAGTCCAAAATATCAATAGCTTCATTCCTCACCTCATCAGATGTATTTCCATTTACTCTACTACCTATCAAAGTGTATAATTTTGAAATCATTTCATTGCAGTTCATAAATATTCCAGTTCCTTGTTGTTTGACTAATCCAACATTATTTTGAATGGTTCTTAACCTATCCTTGTAAACTCTTATAAATTCAATAATTTGATTATGGCTAGAGTAACCTTTACTCTTTGTCCCACCATAACTTTGACTTATATTTGTTAAATGATCCAGAGCCTCCTCTATATCCGCAGGACGATTAATGTAATACGTAGGTATTTTAAAATAATGATCATTACCACCCCGCGATACATGTTTTGAATTAATCTGATTTAACAACTCTTGGGTAATACCTTTATTCATTTCAATGGATAATGGGACTAAAGCGGGAGTTGGTTCTAAAGCAGGAGTTGGCGCTCTACTCGATTCCTTTGAAGCAGTGATCTGGAATGGATGAGTTGTTTTAAATGTATCAACTAATTTTTGAAACTGTACGCTTGATTTTCCATCAATCGCCCCTAATTTCTTCATGATGGCGTCAGTATTATCATTTTGTGTCTTCATGTTTTCTTTTTGTGCCATCATGTTTTCTCTTTGTGCCGTAACAACTGGAGCGTTAAATTCTGAAGCCATTTCCCGAAAGCCTGCTTTTTCCATCTCATATTCTTCAACCTTTCTTCTCTGAATTTCTCTGTTCTTCACTATACCCGATAACATATCACTCAAGCGTCTTGAATCCATTTATATACAAGTAATTTTATTTCATAATAAATTTTGAAAGTTCTTTTTCATAAAACCCTCCTTGAATTAATTCACCACTTTTGTCAGATATTTCATAAGTGATTGGGGTGGTAGGTCTAATGGTTGCTATCTGGAATACTTCATTCGTATAATTTGGTAAATATCCTTTATCAAAAATACTTTTTTCTTTTTTTATTCTGACTAAATCTCCTACTTTATAATGTCCTATGACTGTGTAGTCATATGCTGGAGGAAACAAAGCATTGTAAACCTTTTTCTGATTCATTTTTTTACTAGCATCAACGGGTTTCATTTGTATTGAACGATGATAAGAGTTATTATAATTACTAACAAATAAAGGTAAAATATCAATCCATTTATTAGTGTTATTGTGAGTAAAATATTTCCATAACTTTTCTTTCAGTGTTCTATTGAATCGTTCAACAATTTGCGCTTTCAATTCACTTTCAGATGCAAACCAGTGTATGTCGTTATTTTTAAAAAATGTTTGAACATTTCTCATTACAAATTCTTTACCTTTATCAGTTTGTAGTTTCTTAGGAATTCTTTCTTTAAATATATGACTGAATGCCTTGATTATTTCAGCACCCGTTTTATCTTTCAAAGGGGTACACCAAGCATATTTACTAAAGCAATCAATTACAGTTAAGATGTAATTTGTTTTATCATTCGCTTTTTTATATTTCTGCATGTCAACTAAATCAGCTTGCCATTGCTCATCCACATAGTGAACATAGACTCGTCTCCTTTCAAAGTTATGATAAGAAGGTTTGTGTAAGGTATATACATTCTCATTTTGCAACACATTTTTTATTTTATCTTTAGAAACGTTCACTCCATTTTCTTTTAATTTTCTATGAATATCATCCACACCTGAATAATTAGAATAATACGTATTTAAAATATCTTTTTCTGCGTCGAGGTTTTTTTTAAAAACAGATTTTTCCTTGATCCGCAAAAAACACAATTACCTTTTAGCATTGGAACATTATTTTTCTGTGACACTGCCTTAAACATTGCTTCAGTGTCAGTTTTCTTTTTACACTTCATACAATAAATATCCATTTATTAGAAAACAATTTTTATAAACGAAAAGCTACCAACTTCATTTTGCGCTGAATGTAGGAAATACAGTGAAATCCACAGTTTAATTCATTTAAATTTTGAACAGCAAGATTTTCATAAGCTATTTTTTTCTTTGAAGTTTTAAGATATTTAATTATTTCTTTTCCTGGGGGTATCCCGAAAGAATCGAAAAATTCTACATAGGGTTGATCAGGTAGATTAAAATACGCTACCCAGTGAGTTCCAGGCATTCCGAGTTTATCATAATTAATGACACCACATTCTAGGTTATTTATTTGTTTAGGTAGCGTATCTATAGAGAAAACACCTCTAAAATATGGTATATCCCCTAATGAATCCATAATATCAAAATTGGTTAGAGGTCCTACTTTACTTTCGCTTCTTTTTTGACTTCCCCGTTTTTTGACTTCCTAGGTCTTCCACGTACACCATGACCAACCACTCTTTGTGTTCCAGGAAGTGTAAGCGCCCCACCTGTGTTCTTTACGGAGGTATCATCGTTTTTTTCCTTCTTAGGTCTTCCACGACCCACAACTTTTTGTGTTCCAGGAAGTGTAAGCGCCCCACCTGTGTTGGTTATGTTATCCACCAATTTCTTACCAGCGAATGTACCCAAAGCAGCAGCACCACTTGTTAAAGCTGCCTTACCAAGGGTAATTGCTAACGGTATTAGGAAAGGAAGTAATCCACCCTTTTGAATCGCTTCTTTCATCTGTTTATATGATACATCAATATCACAACCCTTGTTATTTATTTTACATGTTTCAATTTTATCAATTTGTCGTTTACTTAAAAGTAACTTGACTGGTTCTCGTTCATTTTGCCTACTATGACTAACACGTATCTGACATTTTTGTTTAGCACCAAAACATTTCTTCAGCTTTCCTTTCTGAAGCTTTGATAAATAAACTATATACTCCATTGTTTCAACCATTTATTAGAAAATTAATTTATCATATAAATTTTATTTCTTTAGTTTAGTTTTCATTATGTCTTCTGTTTTCTTAACAAAATCTTGATCAACAGGTTTTTGCTCTGAAAGCCTTTTTAAAATGTTTACGACTGCTCTTTCAATATTATCGATATGGGCTTCTTGGTCAAAATCATTTTTCCTAAGGTCAAGAACCTTTTTGTCAATACTTTTGCTAAGGTCAAGAACCTTTTTGTCAATGATTTTCCTAAGGTCACCAATCTTTGTTTCAATACTTTTGCTAAGGGTTTGCTGGTCAAGAAGCTTTTCGTCATATTTTAAAAGGTTTCTTGTTAACGTATCTAAATTAACAGCATCCTTTTTGTTTCTAGGGTCTTGAACATTTGTGATTACTTTATCCCCAGCATCAATTTCTTTATCAGTAACTTGAATTGTCTGTTTTACAAATAATCCTTTATCTTTGATCCTTATCAATGCATTATCAGGAGAATCATCTACCGCAGTTAATCTGTTGATATCTTCGCTAAAATATTGATTGGTTTGCACTTGTCCCGCAGTCATTTGTTCTTTAAATTGATTTAAAATCACAGTCATAGATCTTAAGCTAATAGCATCCTTATCTGTTTTCGCATCACCTAAATTTATAATTCGTCTATCGTGTAGGTTAATGTTACCATTTTCGTCAGTAACTTTCGATTCGTTAGCAACCTTTTTTCCAACACTACCAAATTTATTCATTTATTATAAAAATAAATTATCCGGTAAATTTTTCAAAGTTTTTCCTGTACTTCAAGGTTTTATCTTTTGTTTTTAAATCTATGAAGAAAAACCCATAGCCCTTGGTTGCAGCCTCGAATTGTTTGAGAAATTTTTCATTGTCTATACTGGATACATGGCTTTGTCTAATTAATTTTACTTCTTTTGGATTAGAACACTGAAAGAATGCAAAATAATTACACTGAAGTCTTACCACCTTTGGCGTTTTATGATAGCTCTGAGACAAGTAAACAATTGAAGCATTTTTCTTTCTTCCTCTTATGAATAAATCTTCTATTTTCTTCTGGTCTTTTTCAGTTACAAAATCGTCAACGATAATCAAGTTCTGATACTGGGGGTCTAGGTCGTCAACATCGATAATATCATTAAGGTCATTACTTACGGTTAAAATATTCGTTTTACATTTTGATTCTAAAGTGTTTAAATTGTCTATAAGGTCTTTATATTTGTCTTCTTCAAGATCTTTTGCATACAAGTATATTCGGTTGAAACAGATGTATTCATAAATTAAATTCAAGAGTAAATTGGTTTTCCCTGTTCCTGAACTTCCACAAATTAATAATCTAAATGGCCACTGAGGTGCAAGTTCGTGTTTGTTCTGATAGTTATTCTTTTCGCTAAAATCATACACTTTTATTGGTGCCTTTTCATTCATTTATTTAGGAAGAATTTTTCATTATAAGATTTACTGAAGTAGGTACTTGAATTTTTTAACTAGGTACTTGAATTTTTTAAGTAGGTACTTGAATTTTGAAGTAGGTACTTGAATTTTGAAGTAGGTACTTGATTTTTTTTAACTAGGTACTTGAATTTGAAGTAGGTACTTGAATTTGAAGTAGGTACTTGAGTTTAATGTTTATAACCTAAAGGTAAAGTTGTGTATTTATCGCTTGTTACTATCCTTTTATCATCCTTAGGATCTAACGCTTTCTTATTCTGTTCTTCTAGAAACATATGGTGCTTGTATGGTCTTAAGTTATACTGGGTTACAGATAGGTTTTCAATTTTACCAAACAGTACATCCTTATAGTTTTGAATCGTAATTTTATCTTTCACTATGTTCGTTTTTATTCCTTTTAGTTTTTTGCTAGCCTTTGAAGGGTCTTGGTTGTCCTTATCATAAGCATATACTTTTGATCGTAATCCAACAAATTCTGTCATAATTTGTCCTGCTAATTCATCTTTCATCATTCCTATCACTTTCTTATTTACACTAGGAAACCCATATGGATTATCTTTCGCATAATCAGATGTATCGAACCTCTCGTTCAAATCTTGTTTGATATCTTCATAGAAATCCTCAGTTCTTATGTCATATATGAACGAATCTGTATCCATATAACATAAATCTATTTTATCCTCATATTTAGGTTTCATATAATCATAATGGAATTCATACATCAGTAGCTTGGATAGTTCCAGTACAGCAAAACCGATATACATTGGTTTGTCTAGTTTTATCTTTTCCTTCGACATTCTTGCCACAGAAAAGTTTTCACTGAAAATAATTTCAGATTTAAAGTTGGGTTTCTTTATTATTTTTTCTCTTGTTTTATCATCAGTTATTATTTCCATATCAGCTCGTTTCCTTACGTTCTCCATGGTTTTCCCAAAGCAAGCGTTATTCATCAGTTTAAAAAAGTCCTTTTCAAAATCGTTAGTACCTTTTGTTCTAAGTGCTGTGTTGTGGTCTATGTATCCTTTTAAGTAAGCACTCTCAGTGAATCCTAGTATTCTATGTACTTTTTTCAGTATCAGACCTTTTTGTAAATAGAATTCTAGGTTTCTGTGATGAACTACGTAGTTATTTTTATCCAGTAAGGTCGTACATAGTTTGCCATTGAAATGTTCTGGTGCTAATGGCAGATCTTTTTGTAACTTGTGTAACTCTCTAGGATAATCTAAATCAACTTCATAAATTGCCCCCACATTTTCCAAATTCATTTCTGTTTGAACATGATTTTTTAATAGTTGATAATAATCTAAAGAATTAATTTCAGTGTTCTCTTTCATTTCATCAGGTACTGGAATGAATTTAAAATCATTCGCTGGTAATTTTTGTGACATCGCCCACCCATATAAATTATTCTTATCGAAATACATTAAATAGTTAGATGGCTTATTGTTGTCATAACTGCTCATATATTTATTATTTGCTTTAGCGTATCTTTTTATACATTGAGATACACCACCTCTTATTCCCTTTTCAACGAATGTATACATGTCTTCCTTTGAGAATAACGGTAGTTCTACTTTCGAATGCTTTAGGAAAGAATCCCATGTTAGTCCTGGAGCTGAGAAGTAATGTAGTGGATCCAAATCATAATTATGTATACATACATTTCTGAAATTCTCTACAACATCAGACAATATTAACACATCACTTTTTAGGTACAACTTGGTATAATCAAGTAATGTTTCGCAATTAAATTGCTTCCAAATAGAGACCGCTCTCTTATAGTCACTTTTGCTGATATCTTTTCCTGTTAACCTAGAATAAAAGCTTTCTATGGGTGGTAACTTTGTACAATCCATTTTACTGAAACTGTCTACGAATTCATAAGGATACACCCCTTTTTTAATTATTTCTTTGAACTCTTCATCGTTTTTGAAACTATTCGATGTGTACTTGAAATTCTCCCTTAGATGATTACACGATTCTTTGCAATCGCATTTTGCTAAATTTGCTGATAGCTTGTCCAAAGATGAAGCCATGAATCTGATGGAATCTATGAATCTGATTTCATATTTTATTTCTGTATCCTGTCTTGGAATACTTATTGATTTCGAGAATGATATGAAACTTTCTGCTGATTCAAATATTCCGTTATCAGGTATCAACTCTTTTACAAATAGATGGGAATCATACTTTGATAAGTTATGTAGGACTACAGGGATATGCTTGGGAATTCTGTATTTCATGTTACATTCAGCGTGTGTGAAACCTCTGTCTTTTCCGGTCATGTGGTCATGATCAAAGTGGGGATTTTCAGTGATTTCTGTGTTACAGATATGGCAAGTCTTGTTCTTTAGGGTCTTCCATTTTTCTTTAATTTCATCATCAGTATAAGTGTGATTTCTTTGTCTTTTTTCATACTTGTATGCAATTTCTGTGGACACTTCTTTAATTGTTTTCACAAAATGCTGAGCAGCGTCTTCCCCGAAATAGCAATAATATTTATTTTGCTTCGTATCAAACGAGCAACAGACTTGAAAACCGTATGCAAATGGTTTCTGTTCAGCTACTTTTATTGTTTTCTTTCCGTTTACCTGGTTGTATTCTTCATTATAAGACTCAAAGTCTGCTATTATACAATAAGGCACTTTCATCTGTTTTGCAATATTTTTATAGTGTATACTTGAACCTTCAGGAGGCATTATGATATCAGGGTCTTCGCAATTGTTTTTAAGTTCATGTTGTTCAAATTGTTCTTGTTTCGAAAAATGTCTTCCGCAAAAAGTGCAGAGGTATATCTTTTTTTGTCTTGTAGATAGTTCAGAACCAACTAGTCTGCTCAGATTCTTTACTAGCACATAATGATTATCAAAATATAATAAATGAATGATATGTTGTGCTGTTTTACCATTTATTGTACTTTTTAATATATGACTTCTGATTATTTTCTCTTTATCAATTTGGAATAAGCAAATCTTAATGTTGTATCTATTTTCAAATTTGTGGATGTCTTGTGTATCCATCGGGAAGTTGGTAACCCCTTTGAAATCGAATTCATTCTCATATTGTTTATATTTCGAAGTTCTCTCAGCGTTGTCCTTAGCTGGGTATAAATGTGCCAAGATACACCAAAGAAAGCATTTTTTATCTTTATTTTTTATATTTATGCACGCTTTTTTATTTTTTACGAAATCTGGCAGTATTTTAAACGTTCCTCCCATATAAGATTCGATTCGAGTCATCCTATAATCAATTCCTTCATACCGACTAAATTGTAGCCCCGATCGAGGGGTATTACTTAAAGAACTCAGTCTCTTGTTATTATCATCCAAATGACTATGCGTAAGTATGCTATTTTTATTTAAAATCCAAGAAGTACTGTTATAAAATACTACAACTTCTTCATCATTTTCCTGTCTATAGAATATAACCCTGGTCACAAATTGGACTCTATAATGATTTATTTCGTTCATTCTTCGGAGTAAATCATTAAAAACAAAAGCAATAAGATTATGTTCATCTCTTCCATTGCTTTCAATTGAAACGTTTACGGTGTACAAATTTTCAGTTACCCTAGCAATAGTAGGTTGTTGTTCTTCTTCCGTTTCAAATAAATGATCAGGAATTATTTTTTCTTCTTTAATTTGTTTCTTATTTATGAAGAGAGTTGATAAATCGATTGCTTTGTGTCTATTTTTATCACCTCTTTCTGTTTGATCTCTTATGATATCTCTATTTTTATCAATAGTTTCTTTCTGCTTATTAATTATCCTACCATAGTAATCCGTAACACGTTTTGAAACTTCATCTCGGTTACCGCGAGTGGGTAGGCTTTTGTTTTTTAGAAACCTTTTTAATTCACTTGTATCCTTTTCGAGTATCCTTTTCTCCTCTTTTTTTATATTTCCAATAGCAATATTATTTTCTTTGATTTCATCTTCCAAAATCTTCCTTAATGCTGGCTGTGGTGTATAAATGGATGGTCTGTTTTTGTTCTGAATCCTTTCGTTTCTACGCCGAATATTAATTGTATCTTCCGCTATCAAAATATACTTATTAAGATGGTTTATTATATTATTTGTTATTTCATGTTTCTTTGTTCCATTTGTTTTGATTTTATTAATTTTCGCATAATTCCGCAGCTCATTATATGTGTAATTCGGTAATCTTTGTATAATCGATTTGTTATTCGATATAACCTTTTTACAAAGCTGAATAACCTCTGCAACATTCATCATTTAATAGGGGAATATTTTTATTAATGAATTTCTCCTGACTGCGTTTTCTCAGCCGTAAAGAAAATCATTGAATTTCTATTACCTTACTACTCTGCGAGAAAAATGTGTACACGGGTTTCGTACATTCTTCACTACTCTTCATGTGACAAATGTGTGTGTAGTCGAATCCACTTTTTGTTACTACTCTTCATGTGAGAAATGTGTGTGTAGTCGAATCCACTTTTTATGGCACTTGCCCTTCGGCCAAGTGCCATATAGCGATCGCAATTTCTGTCCGTCCGTCGGTCGGTCTGTCGGTCGGTCGGTCTGTCGGTCGGTCTGTCGGTCGGTCTGTCGGTCCGGGTTTTGCTAGTTCGGGCACTTCCACATAAGCTAGGATGATGAAACTTGGCAGGCATATCAGGGACCCCAAATGATTAAGTTGGAAATAGTCACTTTCCCGATCCGACCATCGTGGGGGGAGGGAGGGGAGCCGGAATCCGGAATTTAGTGGCATGCATAACTTTCGAACGGGTGATCAGATCTTAATGAAACTTGATATTTGGAAAGACGTCATGCTTCAGGTGTCCCATATCAAGTCCGGACCGAATCCGATGTATGTGGGGGGGGAGTCGGAGGGGGGAACCGGAAATCATGTTAAACGCTTAGAGTGGAGCGATCGGGATGAAACTTGGTGGGAGGAACAAGCACAACCCCTAGATACATCATTGACAGAACCGGACCGGATTCGTTCACTGTGGGGGGAGTTGGGGTGGGGTTCCGGAATTCCGGTGATACGGAGTTAAGTTACTTCCAGGTGGGCTAGGACAATGAAACTCGGCAGGTAAATCAGGGACGCGACCAGATTAACCTGGAAATAGTCAGCTTCCCGATCCGACCATCGTGGGGGGGGTGGAGGGAGGGGGAATCAGGAATCTTGAGGTATGTATAACTTCCGAACGGGTGATCGGATCATAATGAAACTTGATATGTAAAAAGACAACATGCCTCGGATGTCCCATTTCAAGTACGGACCAGATCCGATGAAGCTGGGGGGGGGGGTCGGAGGGGGATCCGGAAACCTTGTGACATGCTTGGAGTGGAGCGATCGGAATGAAACTTGGTGGGAAGAACAAGCACAAGCCCTATGTAGATCAGTGACAGAACCGGACCGGATTCGGGCATTGTGGGGGAGTTAGAGGAGGGAGGGGTCCGGAATTCCGGTGATCGCAAGTTAAGGTACTTCCACACATGCTAGGACGATGAAACTTGCCTTGAAAATTAAAGACTTGACATGATTGGCTTAGAAATAGTTAGTTCCCAGATCCGGCCATTCCTTAAAGTACTAATGCTAACCGCAAAGTACAAAAAATATTTTTAAACAAAATATAGATTTTCGTGATCCCTATGAGCCCATGATCATTTTTGCCTCAAGGGTTTTGCTTACAACTAAATTCCTTAAAGTACAAACAATACTTTTGTGCAAAACATACATTTTCGTGCTCCTGATGATCATCTTTTTTGCTTCAAGAGTTTTGATTACAGATGATTTTCTATAACTTGGAAATAATCACTTGCCCGATCCGACCATCGTGGGGGGAGGGAGGGGAGCCGGAATCCGGAATTTAGTGACATGCATAATTTTCGAACGGGTGATCGGATCTTAATGAAACTTGATATTTGAAAATACCTCATGTCTCAGATGTCCCGATTCGAGTCCGGACCGAATCCGATGAATGTGGGGGGGAGTCGGAGGGGGGAACCGGAAATCATGTGACACGCTTACAGTGGAGCGATCGGGAGGAAACTTGGTGGGAGGAACAAAAATAATCCCTAGGTTCATCATTGACAGAACCGGACTGGATTCGTGCACTACGGGGGGATTTGGAGTGGGGTTCCGGAATTCCGGTGTTACGGAGTTAAGTTACTTCCAGATGTTCTAGGACGATGAAACTTGGCAGGTGTATAATGGACTCGGCCAAATTAAGTTGGAAATAATCACTTGCTCGATCCGACCATAGTGGGGGGAGGGAGGGGAGCCGGAATCCGGAATTTTATTGACATTCATAATTTTCGAACGGGTGATTGAATCTTAATAAAACTTGGTATTTGGAAAGACCTCATGTCTCAGATATAATTTCAAGTCGAGACCGGATCCGATTAATCTGGGGGGGGGGGGGGGTCGCAGGGAGGAACCGAAAATGATGTGACACGGTTAGAATGGAGCGATCGGAACCTCCCGAGCGTCACCGTCGAAAATGAAGTGCTTGAAAATTTCGCTGATTTTTCCATAAGATGTCAAAATATTTAAAACAAATTGTTCAAATATATTATACAACAGCAAATATAACTTAGTGACCATTTCTTTTGAACGTAACTGTAGTACCAAACAACCCATCACACTGACAAACCTACTATCCATTCACATCCTACTACGATAACTTGAATACAAGCTAAAAAGCTTGCAAGTGCCATATGAGCTTGCAGCTCTTGTTGTTACTACTCTTCATGTGACAAAAATCATAAATTTTTTTAAACTTTGACTCACAAGCTCGAAAAAGAGGTAATCATACTGTAAAATTAGCCTAGATGGTGGGTGTGTGGAACAGTGCTTCCACTTTCTTTTTTTTCACTTTCGGGAACAAGCCTTAGAAATTCGGGGGGTTTTCGGGGAGACGAAACCTGAGTTTCGGTGAAAAAAATCGGGGACGCAGTTCGTAGCAACGTCGCTTTTTTTTTTGCAAAAGAATGCGAAGATTGAAAGTTTTCTACCGCACAGGTTGACTTTTTTTTAACTGTAATTTCAGTTTCTAAAAATGGTCATGCCTAAGAACGGGGACTCGCTGGAAATCGAAGCAACCGCAGAACCTTCTGAGCGCCGCAGGCGAGTTTTTTTTTTAATTTGCATAGTTGATAACAAAATTTAACTACTTCCCGAACAAAGTTTAGGTTTGCCTGTAAGCCCAAACCTCGAAGTAAACACAGCGTAATACTACAAAAGGCGCCAGCGAAAAAATTTGGAATTCTTTATGATCAGAGTGCCTTTTTGAAAGCCACCTCAGCTCATAGTGTTTGGTTACGAAACAATGTGAGACATTTCACTGGAAACTGGTAGATCGAACCTTTACAGATGAAATAACCATCCGAAACAAAACTGAAACAGAGTAGCCATTGCTGCAACACACGTTAATTAAGAATTGGCAACAGAGAAACGTGCAGAACAGTATTAAAAGTGTGGAACAAACAGCGAAGGCTGAAGTAATCCAACCACTAATTCTGTTGTCGGTAAATTTTAGGGGAGAAGAAAGATATTCGGGGAGTTTTCGGGGGTTCGGGGAACGCCATTTTTTGTCGGGGAAATATATGGAATTTCGGGAAATCCCCGAAAATTCGGGGGCTGTGGAAGCACTGGTGTGGAAATTCGAAAAAATCTTCATTCAGTGAAATAATTTTTCAAACAATTTTATTGAGTAATAAATGGATGAGTTGGAAAAAAGGTTATTTGTTCATAGAAGGAGTTACAAATACTACAATCATATAAGTAATAGCTTACTTTTATCCAAATTCCTCTTTTCAGCAGCAGGAATGTCTGCGTTTCTAGTACTACCTTTAGCTTCTTTAAGTTTGGGTGCTGTTATCATTGAAATAATCGAAAAACATCTAAATATTGCAGAAAGAAAATCAGAGCATAAAACCGCTTATAATTTTTACACTGAATTGTCAGTGATGTTAAAATGCGGACAATTAACGAGGTTATTCAACGTGAAGGGGAAATGCGTAAGACCTTTCGATTCTTTCCTCGCGAAAAATATATGAAGCAAGTTCGCTTAAACGGATATAAATATTGCAAGAATGAATGAATAGTTCAAAAGAATGGTTCTCAAGTTTGAAACACTCGCCTCTTTTCATACATCATCCACCATCTGTCAAACCAACATTCAGACATCATTTCGCAAACCACGCGGAATAATGCAATCCTTTGCGCCAGACGCAATGATTATGAATCAGACGTCCGCTTAGCAACCAAGATTGTGACGCATTAATCTAATTGAGTTCTGTACAGAACTCAAATAGATCACGGAGAGTTGAGTTCTGCGCAGAACTCAAATCTCCACCTCCAGCCAGCCGCTGACGAATCAGTTTCAACTCAGCTCTTGCGCGCTCAAGACATGTGCTAGGATTGGCGCAAATCTTATCTGCAAAGCTTGTTTGTTCATCACGCTGGAAACTTGTTTTTGAGGGATGTGCTACTCTACGAATAATTATAAGTTTTGGATTTTTATTAAATAAAATCAGCCGCTAATAAATGGAGTCCATCAGAGAAGTCTTGTCTACAATTAGAATGAATAAATACAATGATACAATCAGAAAGGAAGAACTAATTCTAGGATTGAAATATAGCATCGTTAAAATGAGAATGGCCAAGACAAAATATGGTGATAAGCTGGTTGTTGTTATTAATCATAATAACAAAGCCTGTGATTTGTTTATACCACAGAGATATAATGCAATTGCTGATGAGTTGCTTCTAAAGAAAAATCTGGTTTTACAGCCAATTATGAGGGTGAATAAGAACTCTGACCAATATGTTGATTTAGAACTGTTTACTCAGTAAAAATGAAAAATGTAAAAAAGTAGTAGTATATATGTAATAAAGGGTAATATTTCCTATTTCTTGGGACCTTTATTTGGGAAATTAGAAAATAAAAATATCTATAAAAAGGTGGATTATTTGGAAAAAATCATGTTAAAATTTAAGAAATTGGTGTTAAAATGGGGGTTTGAACTGGGGGGACTTTTGAGCCAGCTCCGGCTTTTATATACTACTTACTTCCATTAGTGTTAGGACGATGAAACTTGGCTGGAATATTAGAAATTCGGCAAGATTGGCTTAGAAACCGCCACTTACTAAATCCGACCATTCCTTAAAGTACCAATCTTGACTGCAAATTCGGAAAGATACTTTTAAGCAAAATTTACATTTTCATGATCCCCATGAGCCCATTATCATTTTTGACTCAGGGGTTTTGCTTACAAATGAAGTTCTAGGTCCCTTAAAGTAGGAGCTTTACCTCAACCCACGATGATTTGTGCCGCAATTGTTTTGCTTCAAAATTTATTTATATCACCGTTAAAGTGCGCATTTTAACCAAAAAGTGTAAAAAAAATACTTTTGACCAAACGGCATATGTCAAGGATCCCTAAGGGCCTGTGATCGTTTTTGTCTCAATAGTTTTTCTTACAGATGAATTTCTACGCCTTTAGAGTGCGCAACATTACAGCCAAGTTCACAAATAAAATACTTTTTCTCTAGCTCCCTTAAAGTGCACATCTGAACCACAAAGGCAGGTATCCTTAAAAGTACTTTTGATCAAACAATACATCTCAACCCACGCAAGTGCCATATGAGCTTACAGCTCTTGTTCCTTAACCACACTCAAAAAAATATACTGAACTGGATGGACAAGTTACAGGCCACACACCGAAAGTCCATCCGTGGGAGATTTCCCTCTACCTAGCGTAAGATGTCTTGGTCAGGTCTCGAAATGTTCCGTTCACGAGCCAAATTACCTTTCGTCATTACGGAACTCTTCGATTTGGTCTAGACGCATTATTCCTCGTACTGGCAGTATTTTTTCTTGCTACCAGCCACTGCCAATTGCTTGATAAATAACCCGATTCTCTGCAGGAATCGTCCGTTGTCGAGCGTACTTTGTTCACCTTCCGAACGGTTCCGACAAATCAAGATTAATTTCTGTCAATGTTGGACAAATCCAGCTAAGCACAGTAACTGTGAACTGTAATAGTCTTAATGGTGAAGCAGGTTCTTAGACGGTGTTTTTCCGTTGACACACACCGTATTGTGATTCGGAATATTACCGAACGACGGCGGACAATTTCCTTGAAGGAAAGCGATGAGGGGCAGATAGTTCTCTTATCTTTTCAGTCTCAGCGGACACCAGTTATGGTAATTAAGCTTCCTTTAGGTTATACAACACTGTGGAATGTCAGTCATTGCGTTAACCCGTTCGGTCAAGAAGGGTCAGTTTTGGAAAATAATATGTTTTCATGTGAAAAGTACAACAAAGTTTTCGCCAGCGTGTTTTCTTTCACGGAGCATGGATTTGTCCATTCCAACGACGCTGGTTGGAAATGGAGGTGTGGGGCCAGCGACTGTTACTCGGTCCATAACAGTATTAGAAGTCTGAGGTGGCATATGTATGAAAGCCATGAGAAGAAACGTAGAAAGGTAAGCTTTTATTTCACAAACTGATAAGGGGTCTGCAACGTTGTATGGCTCAAGTGAGCCTAAGGAACGGAAATGTGACTGAAGGAAGTTGAGAAATCATGAAGCATTTTCCCTCACAGTTGGTTTTATGGCACTTGAAGCTTCGCTCAAGTGCCATATACTGATCACTTTTCGGTCGGTCGGTCTGTTGGTCGACTGTTCTTGAATTAGGGTACTTCCAGAAGTCCTAGGACGATGAACCTTGGTAGACGTACCAGGGAGCCGACCAAACTAACTTGGAAATAGTCACTTTCCCGATCCGACCACCGTGGTGGAGTGGAGGGAGGGGGAATCCGGAATATTGACGGATTTATAACTTTGAACGGGATATCGGATCTTAATCAAACTTGATATTTGGAAAGACCTCGTGTCTCAGATGTCACACTTCAAGTCCGGAATGGATCCGGTGGCTTCGGGGGGAGTTGGAGGGGTGGGGCGGAAATCGTTTGACATGTTCAGAGTGGACGGATCGGGATTAAACTTGGTGGGAAGAACCAGCACAAACCCTAGATACATAGTTGACAAGACCAGACCGGATTCGAGCACTGTGGGGGAAGGTGGATGGAGGGTTCCAAAATTCCGGTGACCCCGAGTTAAGATGCTTACACATGTACTACGACGATGAAACTTGGCAGGCATATCAGGGACCCGACCAAACTAATTTGGATATAATCAGTTTCCCGATCCGACCACCTAGGGGGGGGGGAGTGAAGGGGGGAATCCGGAAAATTGAGTCGTGCGTAATTTTTGAACGGATGATTGGATTTGAATGAAACTTAATAACTGAATAGAAGACATTTCTCTGATATCCATTTAAAGTCTGGACCGGATTTGACAGCTGTGGGGGAATTGGGGGGGAGACCGGAAATCTTGTGAAATGGTTAGATTGGAGGGATGGAGTGGAACTTGCTGGGAAAAACAAGCATCTGCTCTAGATAAATCGTTAACACAATCAAACTACATCCGGACACTTGAGGGGGGGGGGGGGGGATTTCCCGGAATTCCGATGATGGGATTTTCCCGACGAAGCTTGGCAGGTATATCGGGGACCGGACCAAACTGACTTGGAAATAGTAATTTCGTCGATCCGATCATCGTTGGGGGAGTTGAGGGAGGGGTAGTCCGGAATATTGAGTCATGTGTAACTTTGGAACGGTTGATAGGATTCTAGTGAAATTTAATAACTGAACATAGGATTAGCAGAAAAACAAACTTACACTTTTTCATCGTGTTTTCAAGATCATTTAAGTGAATTTATTTAATCATTTAAGAAAATCCAGATATGGTATTTGCACAAAGTATCTAAATGCCGAGGTCCTAAGTTTTGACGGTCGACAGTGACGTCTGACGGTTAGTCAAGGTGGAAGCCCCAGTAATCTATGCAGCGATAGATACCAAAATTGAATGTTTAATCAATAATGTTCAGTGATTTGCGAAGCAGAAAATGGCAAGATGGCAGCTCTTGCACTTTTAGCTACATTTTGCACGTTTCAGTGCCCCTATCCGAAGGCTGCTTTCGCAACCATTGCTTTTCATGCAAAAGTAAGTACCCCTGGTAAATTTCTAGTTTCCGAGCCCGAAGTTTCGACTCTGTTTACATCTTGTTCAGGCTCTGTTTAGAACAGATCAAAACTTCATCTCTGCTTTTCAAATTTTCTTCCTGTATTATTGCCAGTTCCATTCAGTTACGAAAGAACTGAATTCAGTTCGGTAAAATTGTATAATGCAGTTTATATGCATTCATAACCCCACATGACTGAAGAAAAGATGATGAATCTAATAGAATCTGCTTTGACGTCCTTTCAGACTAAGATACACGAAGAAAGGTGCCGAAAATGTCTTTCGGGGATGGGCTGAAATTTGTCTGGTGTCAGTGAAGAGTCAGAAGTTCACCTGAAAAGGCAGCTTATTTTTTACATCTAATATTTAAATACACTGAATTGTTTAAACCTAGAATGTCGGATCTCATCCCTATTCTGTTAAGTTTTTCAAGACCATGCGGAGACGAATGGATTCCCATCCTGATGTAAATGAGCGGAGGGTAGGAAGTACGAGGAACGTCACAGTTCGTTGCATCTGCAAAAAGCTATACCGCAGTATAGCCCCGGCGAAGATATTACGAAAGTAAAAGCCGATTGGTTGTCTATTATTGTGACGTCACAGCAGGGCGGATCAGCACGCCTGCTGCACTTCTTCCTCTGATATGCGCAGCGGCGAAGAGAAAAGTAGAATGGCATCAAGCAAGTACCTCTACCTCAGCTCAGTTTTGTCGGGGTATCCACAATCACTGCATGGGACCAAAGACTTAATCTATTTGTTCGTCATGGTACCAGCAGCCGCTTTAGCCCATTTGTCCTAATGTCAAATCCTGTTTTCCAGGTCCATTGCTGAAATTGAAGACGTGGTTGCGCCGTGCAAAGGAAAGAACATCACGAAAGAGTATGAAAAAAACAGAAAATTTGCAAACATTGTACTTGTATAGTGTTCCTCATTAAATATTGTGTTTTCAGTCCGTCTGTGAAAGAATTAAGTCAAGGGAGACAAGAATGTTTAGTAGGTTATTGGTGTTTCGATATCGTCTGAGCAACGGTTTCAGGGCATACCCATTCGTTGGTGAACGGAAATATTGCCTGGTTTGGGAAAGACTGCGACAGTCGGAATTTTTTCTGCTAGGGAGACCTGACACGGGAGCATACTGCCAACGGAATATTTCCCGCAAACCACGAGTAATTCAAGGGGCA
This sequence comes from Branchinecta lindahli, assembly GCA_023053555.1. NCBI lineage: Eukaryota > Metazoa > Arthropoda > Branchiopoda > Anostraca > Branchinectidae > Branchinecta > Branchinecta lindahli. The sequence goes on along the minus strand of JAKZAO010000044.1, from coordinate 82,642 downwards.
CACAAACGGAATCCTGACCCTGCGCACCGGTCGACCGTCTGTTGGTCTTTCCTGACCACCAGCGGAATTATTCCTGCTTCTACCTGGTTTCAAACGAAAATTTCCTGTCGGTGATCATTTTACATGCGCGATCATTTCCGTCTGCTAGACGAATATTTCAGTCGTAGGTCTTGCGAGAAACGGAAGACTCCCTGACAGAACCTGCTCGAAAACGGAAACTTTCTGGTTGAAACCGGAACTTCAAAAAGATTTTTTCCGTTGAGTTTACTTACTATTTCTGTGGTCAGACGGCCTCACTTAACGGACAAATCTCCCTATCTAGCAGGCTGTAAACTGTTACTTTTCCGTGAATTGGCAAAAAAGCCAGACGGTAATTTACTCGTACCCGAACGGAAAAATTACTGTGAATAAGTTGCCGGAAATCTGACCGTTCGCAAACGGAATTTCGTCTGAGATTTTTTTGAGTGTGGTTTCTCTTCGTGTCGAGATCAGGCGGTAGGTCAGTGCAAATCCGCATGCCCGATACTTTTAGTTTCTCAGCTATTTTTAGTATTGCTTGAACTTCCCATTCATTGAGACACGAGAACATTACAGGTGGTGCCGACTTTTTGGCAGGATTTGATGAATGAACAGACACATTTTCAAACCTTTGTTTAATTCAGAATAGTCTCGTTACTTTGAGGCTGTCTGCCAAACCAAGACTGGACTTCACCAGGTTTTTCTTTCGTTAGGCCGTGTAAAATCAGGTTCAGCCTCCGATCCCGAACTTCTAGCTTTAGAGTCTCTGGTTAGTAGACTCAGTCACTTTTATTTGAGCGTCTAGTGTACATTGAAGGGCAGCAATTTTCCTGTCTTTTTCGTCAATCCCAGAATTCAATTTCCCGATTTCTGACTTTAGCTGATTGAGTTGTGACAGTATTTCAGCAGGTAACTGGTCTTTGTTTTCTGTCTGAGTCACAGAGATTGCAGATAGCCTGGATTCAAGCTTGGCGACGGCATCCTTCACAATATTTTCCACAAAAGCTTCCTTTAGCACCAATCTTGCTATAATAGCTGTTGAATTCTCTTAAAATGACATGAAACAAGACTGACTCGCAAGGGGGGCTGATTCGTTTATCCAAACAACCCCCACTTTCATCAGATGAGGGGATAATAATCCAATCGGTAGTCCAGTCTGCCAAAAACATTTAATCACAAGCTAGATTATGTGCTCTGAATGAGCGCTGATTTGATATTGAAAAATAAGAATTGCTAAGAGAGCAGATGGGGATAGACTAGTTCTCGTTTTTAATCATAACAGCAAAACATGTGCCGTATTGATACCACTGAGATATAATGCTATTGCGAACGAATAACTTCTACTTCAGTCGAAAAAACTAATTTTGCAACTGGTTTTAGGGGTATACGAGAACTTCAAATCGTATGTTGAATTAGTACTCTTAACTCGGCAATATTGTAGTAGTGGGTAATACTGTAATATTTTTTAGTGTATATTGTAGTAGTTTTATTGGAATTAAAGAGTAATTCTTTTCATTTTTTTGCGGCCTTAATTGTGTAATTATGAAAATTTAAATATATTTAAAAAGGGGGTTACTTTGATATAAAAGTATGATTTAATTAATATATTCCAAGTAAAAGATGGGTTTTATATTTTAGGGGTTTGGTGGTCTAGAAGCCCCATTTATATGCTACTGCTACTATAAAACAATGACATACTTTCGGAATAATTTGGAGAGTGGCATTGATGGTATTTTAATCCTTAAGATAATGTTCCAAGTTTTTATCCGTCACCAAGTCATGTCTACGATTGAAAAAGCAACTCTCCTGGAAGTCACTTTAGTCCCCTCGTCAAGTTCAAGGTCAAGTTAAATTTATTTTTACACTAAAGCAATACATAGTTGGTCTATTGAGAGGAACACTTGAAGATACTAGAACTATCTAGGGACATACAATATATTTAATAAACCGAATATGAAAGCAACAGCAGGTTGCAAACTAAACAACAATGAACAAACTTAAATTTTAAATCTAAATCTGACTGAGTGACGACCAGACCCAGAAAGTAAAATAAACGAATAACAATAGAGTTGTAAGGAGATAATAGTCATCACTATTTCTGTCCATAACAAAATTACCTATACAAGTTTACTATATCCCTGTGGACATCCCAGTATCAAGCAATATTAACCTTGGATAAAGTTTAGATCATTTAGAGTGATCAGGTTGATCTAGTTGTTTGATCTACGTCTTGTATCGTGATCTTGTAGTTGCAGAGCAAGAGGAAAGAAATTAAGGTTTGAGAAATAAGGTATTATTTTACTATTGTCATATTTGAATTTCAAAATAATCGAATTACATGTAAAATGTTAAAGAACGGATAGACTTTTTACATAAAGAAATGAAGATGTATAAGGTTACTTGCTTGGTAATGCAACTGGAGGAGGGATAAAAAGACTTGCTTAATTCCAAACAGAAGGCCCCAGATTATGAATCATATATGATGATCTGACTGTTTTTCTTTTTTCATGACTTAAAAGTTGTGAATTTCTTATATCGTAACTATGGTGCTCCTGATTCATGGAAAAATAATCATGGAAATACTCACGGCATATATGTTTCTTGCTTTGGAACACAAAAATTGATGCTTGGTAGTCCCGAATCTAACAAATATTTAGAACATTGCACCGGGAAAAGCTAGCAATAGTTTTGGATTCAACCAGCTCTTTTATGTCCGCAATCAATCGAATGCTTTTATTTTGCAAAATCTGGATCCTTTTATAATTAGAGAAAAAATTGCTGGCCCAATGAACGCAACCGTAATCAATATAAGGATGAACAAGGGAAAAATAAATGATTTTTAAAATCTTGAATGGAAATGTTTTTCTTACCCGTCGCAGATTTCCTAGTCCCCTAGCTATTTTTGCACCAATGACACTACAATGCTTTTTCCAACTAATATTATTATCTAAATAAAACCCCAAATACCTAATTTCAAAAACTTGTTTAATGGGTAAAAGTAACCTACCTGTTCTACTAAAAATAATATAATTTGTTTTAGATTCGTCAACTGCTAGGGAATTACCAACTGTATAACTGCGTAACCGTTCAAGTGCTAAGTTAGCCTTATATACAACCTCCACCAAACAACTACCAATTACTGTTATCGCAGTGTCGTCCGCGAAAGAGGTCAGCGCCTCCTCTCCAACATGTGAAGCCAGCGAATTCACATAAAAAAGATAAAGTAGAGGTCCCAGCACGGAACCTTGAGGCACTCCACACTTAACACCGAACTCGCTGCTTAGGATATCTGAGAGAACGCGCCCCTACATCGACACGACGCTACGTCGACACGTCACTGAGTGGACAAAATCCGACGCTACATGGACAAATTTCACAGTCCTCACTTTCGTATAAGTGCCCGAAATCGTGAGGACGCACTAAACCGAAGCCGAGCTTAAACAGACAAGGCTGGGGTGCCATCTAGCGTCAATGCTTCACTTTAACTAAAGTGTTGGCGTATACAAAGGGATACCAAGCAGAAACTTCATTGTTAGTTTTTACTTCAACATGTCAAAAATAAATCCTGGACAATATCTTGAGCTGGAATTTCCAAATGGAAGAGACACTAATGCCCGACACAGCAGAGACACGACGCTACATGGACACGTCAGAACGGAGAAAAACGAAGGCCCGACACTACGAAGACACGTCATAACGTCGAAAACGAAAAGGGCGTCACTACATAGACACGACGGTACGTCGAACGACACTACGTAGACACGACGGTACATCGAACGACACTACGGAGACACGACGGTACGTCGAACGACACTACGTCGACACGTCACTCAGAGGACAAAATCCGTCACTACGTCGAAAATCCAAAAATTTCGATGTAGCGTCCGTGTCTCTGTAGTGACTGTCCATGTAGCGTCGTGTCTACGTAGTGACTGTCTATGTAGCGTCGTGTCTACGTAGTGACTGTCCATGTAGTGACGTGTCGATGTACTGACGGTTTTTTCGTTTCGATGTACTGTCGTGTCTTCGTAGTGTCGTGTCGACGTAGGGACATCATCCCCTAAGCTGGCTTGGGTTAGGTAGTACTTGTGTAAAGTGGTTTTCATCGTACCTGCATGGCCGCACTATCAAAGTTGCTTTATCAGATATGGGATGATGTCTACTTAGAAGAGTATTTTTTTTTTTTTTTTTTTTTTTTTTTTTTTTTTTTTCTTTTTTTTCTTTTTTTTTTTTTAATTCCCCGCGTAGCTTCTTTTTCATTCGTTCTTGCTTTAGATCGAACTAAAACAAGTGGCTACGTCTCCACCTCCAACTCAGTGACGTTAATACAAACAATACCTAACAGTTTAACCTACTTTAACGTCACTTACACTTTCGTCTTAAACCTACTATCTTTTTATTCCTTATAAACTCTAAATATAACTTCTCTTCTTTAAATTTATCGTCTCATTTTCCAATCACTAAATTTTTCCAAAAAACTCACTCCTTTCAAAAACCCCTCCTCCATAATTTCTCCTATCCGTATCTACCTTTTAAAAAAAAAAATTTTTTAACAATATTACTTTTACCTACGATATTTTACAACCATTAAATATCTTTTTCTCTTTACCATTACATATTTTTTAAAACCTTATCAAAACCAAAACATATATTAATTTTCTTCACTTCGAATCAAGCAGTCAAATTTTATAGGTTCGATCAGGAATAAACATCCAACAAAAAAAAACAAAACTTTAACTCACGCACTACCTGTTTCAAGATTCTCTACCGTCCTTAGAGCATCTGTCTTACAGTGGCAAAAAATTACTTCACAAAAACAAAAACTTACAAACTTATTCCTTCACTCACCTACAAAAAACAACCAAACCCAAACCACCAAACTCCAGATTTAAAATCTCCTTTCTTTACAACAACAAAAAATTAGCAAGGAGATTCTAAATACTCAAAACCTTAAAAACCTTTAGGTTGAAACATTGACTGCTCAAAACAAAAACACAAAAACAAACTAAAATAATTTTTTTTTTTTTTTTTTTTTTTTTTTTTTTTTTTTTTTTAACAAATAAAAACCTACTAGTCACCCACACTTCAATCATGGGATTTTTAACGCATCCTTCAACCATTCCACATCCATGGATCTGTTCCATAACTCACTCTGCGAATTTACTCCAACCAGACTATGGATCCAACTGTAGAACCTCGGGACATTGATACTTTTACCTTTTTTCCTCATTTTCCACACGTGGACGCAAACTGAAGTCATCAAAAAGACCATAGCTTGTTCTTTCCCTTTTGCAGCTCCATTTTCAAAACACAGTTTCAGAACCATTTTCTTTTCTTCTAGACTTTCGACTTTTACCTCCTCCCTCTCAAAAATTTCAAAAATACTTTCAAAAATTTCACCATTAAACTGACACTCAAGGAATTCATGCTTCATACCGTCCACTACCTCACTCTTGCAAAGATGACACAGCGGACTTTCGCTTCTCAAGAAACGGCTTACGCGGTTTCTGTACGGTAGAATTCCATGGATTAACATGAACATGGTTTCTTTTTCTTGAGGGCGGCTTCTTAACGCGTTCCAGTTTTCAAAAGCTTTTTGGTAATTCACAAATGGTTCATTCCGTTTTGCTTGAAAATCAATCTCGGTCTCGCTTTTATCTTTTAAAAATGAATCCACCAATTTTTTCCTTTCCTTGTTATCAATATCATCCTTAAAAATTCCCGAATTCTTTAGGTCCCGCAGTGTCAACGCTGCTTTTTGGATTTCCTTTGGTATCTTTTTAAGTTTTTCCTTTGTCCGTTCATCATCGTCTTCATTTATTACAGGCAATACCCACCCTCGTAGCAACACTGTAGTGCACTCTTGCCTGGTCACTAACTCACACATATTTCTTATATACAGTGACTCACAAACACATCTGAAATCTATCACTCCCAATCCTCCTTGTGTTCTGGGTACGTACAACATCTTCATGCTTAATTTTTCCAACTTTCCTTTCCAGACAAAACGCCAAACACTTCGTTCAACTCTCTTTGCATGCTTCTCCTCTAGTGTGAAAACTGGCCCAGCATAGAATAAAACCGGCATGCAATAAATATTTACAAAATCAACTCTTTCGAAAATCGTCCTGACAACACCACCCCTCTTGACCACTCAACATTCCCTCGAACTTTCGCACCGTTTCTTCCCAGTGTATCTCTCCCTTCATCTCACTTACAAAGTTCACTCCGAGTATTTTGGCTTTACTTGCTTCTTGAATCCAAGTCTCACTAATAACCTCCGAATAATCTTGACGGTCTCCCAACGGTAAAATATTGCTCTTCTTTCGGTGGATTTTTATATGGAAGTTTTGCTCATACCATTCTAGAGCTTTACCGACATTTTTAATGTCTTCTTTTCCTCCAGCAATAAATGTCCCGTCATCTAAAAAGGCCATGGACTTCAGATATATATGATTGCCTAGGGACAGGCCTGTGATCCTTTCGTCGACATACTTGAACAGGGGGTCTATATACAATTCAAACAAAACTGGGGACATTGGGTCACCTTGCTTCAGGCCTTTTTCCATGTTCACGCTTCTTGTTAATGAATTATTAACCTTAACAACTGCTCTTGGATTCCCTATACATATTAACAAACATACACACTACCTCTGCAGAGAACTCGAATTTCTTTTCCATTAACATCCACAACAATTCACGGAGAATAGAATCGTATGCCTTAACTATGTCAACACTTATCAGGGCTACCAGTTTCCACAGGTTTGGGTTTCTAAGCAGATCTTCGTCTCTTCTCAGTATCAGATCCCTTATTACGCTCAGTATGTGTTGCGCTTTCCTGCCCTTCATTCCACCGTGTTGATAATTTCCAAGTATGTCTTCCAGAGTTCCTTCTAATCTCTTTGCTAATATTTTCATGCATATTCTATAGTCGCAACACAATAGCGCTATTGGTCTCCAGTTTTGCAAGTCCGACTTTTCTCCTCCTTTATATACTAATGAGATAACTGCCACTTCCTGTTCCGGATAACCTTTTGTCACGTACTCATTCATCACTTTCACTAAGAAATCGCCCACTTCACTCCAAAATTCCTTATAGAACTCATACCCTAGCCCATCGATTCCGGGAGCTCTTCCATTTTTCATACACTGTAGCACTTTGAATGCCTCTTCTTTGTTTATCACCTGTTTTAGACTTTCATTTTCTTCAACGGTTATACATCTTTTCACTCTAAAATCCCCCAAAAATTCATCCCCAATATCTTCCTTTTTCTGATTCAACAGTGTCAAAAGCCTTACGGAAATCTACAAAAAACAGTTAAAGGGACCAGATTATTTTCAAGAGCTTTATCAACAAAACTTAAAAGATGGTGAACTGCATGGCTGGTGGAATGTTTACTTCTGAAGTCGAATTGGGCCATCATACAATATTTTCTTCGAGTCCAAATAATCATACAATCGCTTATAAATAACTTTTTCATAAATTTTACTAAATAAAGGTAAAATCGAAATCGGCCGCCAGTTACAGGGGTCCGAGGGGTCCCCACCTTTCTGTAAAGGTATGATTTTTGATCGTTTCAGTTTCGACGGGAAATGGCCTTTAGCAATTGACACATTAATTAAATACACCAGTACTGGCAAAAGATACACCGACACAATTTTAAAAGCCTTAAGGTTCAATCCATCTACACCAGAAGAATTTGATTTAAGACCACAAACAATTTTATCAACTTCTTCAACAGTACATGGTTCGAATTCAAAGCCATCCTGCATGCTTAAAGGATGTGTGTTAAGATTGTCGGCACCACCACCTCTAGACACTTCATTCTGTATATCACTACCAATCTTCGAAAAATAATCACCCATGTAATTTGCCATTTCCAACTTATCATCAGTAATTCTGTTGTTAATTTTTAATTCGGTGATACTCGTATCTTTTTTTTCACATCCGATCACTTCACGGACAATTCCCCAAGTATCTTTTATATTAACTTCCTTACTCTTTAAACGGTTTAAATAATACTCATTCTTTGCATTTCTTCTTGATTTATTTACATAATTTCTCAACTGTTTAAACTCATTTAAAGCCACTTCAGATGGGTTATCGAGATATTGACAATACAATTTATTTCTTTGACTTATTAAACTCAAAATTTCATCATTAATCCACGGCTTCCTCGGTTTAGCTTTCTTACAATTAATTTCTTTCAATGGGCATTTTTTTTCAAACACAGGGTAAAGGATATCTGAAAAAATATTGAAACCTTTTGAAGCATCATCCTTTTCACTGTAAACCACCTCCCAATCCAACGAACTAACTTCATTTTTAAATTTAGCCAGATTAACTTCTTTCATGTCACGCCTGAAAATTTTATTTTTTCTTTTAATTTTACAATCTGATAACTTCTGCAACGAACAAAGAAGCGGTAAGTGGTCCGAACCAGAATGGGTTAATACGTCACACATGCTATCTTCCACCAAAACTTCACTGACGAAAACATTATCAATCAAAGTTGCAGAATGGTCTGTTAATCGGGATGGGATAGAATTTAACGGGAAAAGACCAAGTGAAAGCATGAGGTTAAGGAAATCCAAATTATTGGCTTGGAGATCTAGTAAATCAAAGTTAAAGTCACCCATGATTACCATTTTATCAAAATTTTGAATTAATTCCGAAATTAAAGTTTCAAATTTGTAATACGGTGAAAGTACGACGGACGTTTGGACTCGTGGTCCTGTACTGTATTCGGTAGCGTGGAGGGGGAGGCTCGTGGGGTCTATCTCCTAGGGTATTGTAGAGTCAACCAAACTAGAGTGCGAATATAGATTTAATAATAGATTCAACTTATTCAATACATGTAGCTCGTACTCTGGCAGATACACTATAGCACTTTTCACTTACTGACGAGCGACGTACTTAAGACTAGCTTAAGATCGACTGACTCAAGACTGACTGACTTCATTAATACATGTACAAAGGTCCTTATATACTGGAAAACTTACACTCTAAGACAGTGTCAAAAACAGCTCAATTGAAACAGGAAATACCGTGAACAATCCTCCGTGAAGGAGTTTCGTGGTGTAGGAAAAAGAGGCTTTGCGACAAGGAAGAACCTTTGCGAGAGTCCCTGGAATCAACGGATGATTCAAGGGACTTTCGCGGGGTGAGGTATCATTTCGGGGGGAAATCGGGGTGCTCTTGGTGAGTACACAGATTCCTCTCATTACAGTCGCCCCACCTTACCAGCTTTAGCCCTCCGGGCTAACTAACACCTACGGACAACTGATAATACAAAGACTGGCACTGTGAATTATACAACGGAAGATATCTATAGATATACATTACAACAATGGGTCCAGATACGTTTGGTATCCGAGTCGGGATCCCCTAGAAGGGTGCCCCTTAATAACAATAAGGACATATAAAAATGATAATGGAAAAAAAATATGGTATATACAACACTGGCAAAACTTGTGTCCAAGTCCTCTCAGGGAGTGCTCGGGGTTTGCCATTCGTACACTAAGCGCGTGTCACTGGTGCTGGCGGGGCTCTCGGGGTGCCCTCTCGCCGTCATTATATGGGTGCTACATGGTTTATGCGCTGAAATCTATATATACATGTATTATTTTTTTTTATTTTTTTTTTACTGTCACTTGTCACTAGCACTGGCCTATCTTTCCCTACTCCCCTTTCACCGTCGGATGAAAAAGGTCCGACCCGGGGGGGGGGGGGGTTGATCAACTAAAAACAAAATTAAACATGGTATGTAAAAAGAAAATCCGATGCTGTCTTGTGGAACTATTCCGCGACTTTAACTGATTCCCTGCATCTCCCGCCGTCCGCACTTCCCCATCAGTCCCTCCCCCACACTATTCACGGTATCCTGCGCCAATAGGCAGCATAGAGGACACTGCAATTGTATGTTCTGACCTTTCTCTCCTGAGGGATCTGTTGTTGAATGTTAAGGGTATGGTATCCTTACTTCCCAGTGAGGGGTCGTTGCAGTTGTTGGTCCTCTCTTCCAGAAAGAAGGGTATCTTCGGCTACGTGGCTTCGTGTGTTAGTGGGGGTCGAGAGTCGATGGTCCAGAGCGTTGGTCTGGAGGTGCAGGTCGTCTCTCGGCAGGTAATATCAGCCTATAAAAGTAATTGCGTAGTATCGGACTCCCTTTTTTTCATTGGTAGATTTCTGCAGTTTTCTTATTTCATAGTGACGAGCGCTACGGATCATCCTTAATTCACGTTTTCGTGTTAGATACTCTAAAAGCTCAACTACGTACATCTCATAAATCTTTCAGACAGCTGGTAAGGTGAGAATGTGGGCAGGGGCTGAATTCCTAAGATATCATGACCGTGACCTTTAAATGGTCCGAAGTGCTGAGTCAGCTTCCCGCTAATCGTCAAATATCTCAGGTTAGTTACAGCATGGCAACATGGAGTTCTGACGATTATCATAGAGGATCATGTGAAAATGTTACAGAAAACTTCGGTGGCTGATTGAGCCACTGGTGATCAATCGACTTCCCGATTTTGTCGTATGGGGTCTTCCATTATTTTTAAGCAACATTAACTGAAGCAAGTTTGACTAAACCATGGAAAGCGACGGGAAAGTCAAGCGTGGTTGCAAGTCTCGTTCATTAACGAGCGCTAGTTTATAAGGAGTGCTTGCTAAATTGGCTTTTGCAAACTGACAAAAGGAGGGATTTCTCGACCTCGTACATGGGTGCTAAATATCATGCATTTTGTTAGTGGTCACAACACTCAATCGTGGGCATGCGTTTTTCTGGTTAATTTACTAGTAAGGTTTGGGGCTTACCTAGTTCTCGGCATTGGGCGCTGTACCTACTGATGGGACAACTTCCTTTGGTAAGGTTGACTGAATGAGCATGTCCCAGTGCTCTAAGTCCTCCAGGGTTGGGAGTAGTGCTGATGCCCGAAAGCTGTCTAGAAAGTCTAGGGACCAGCTTGGGCTTGTGCCTTCCTTGGCTTCCACCTGGGCTTCTTCTGTCTGTGGCTCCCTGTCGGGATTTGTTGAGGGCGCGTCCGTTTGTTTTGACCTCAGTTCTGTCTGGTTTAGGCGGGTACTAGCTTTGTAGATCCATCCTTGGTCATCTCTACTAAAGAGGGATCGGGCGGCGAGATTGATTAATAAGCGGCACATCATTTGTCGGAGACGGAGGATGGCGAGGAGGGGCTAAGATTAATAGGGACATCATTCCAGTATAGCTAACTCCATATCGGTATACAGTCCTAAGAGTCGGGGTATTCCGCATTAAAGCGATGTATTTATTGTTTTCGCGATTTTTCTCTTCTGGAGTGCGGCAGGGTAGGGCCGCGTTACCCTGCCGTAATCCGGTGTGAATCGCATAATTTAATTTACCCTTGATCACTTAATTTGCGCGTGGCCGTCGGATGAAACAGATTTTCGTCATAAGCGGGCGTCCGACATACATTCAGTTCTCTGGCAAATATCAGCTATATAGGTATCAATTCCGTGCATTAAGAGATAACTACTTGCATTGTGGCCTAATTGCTTGCCTGGTCATGGATAGAGTCATTCTATCAGCAGAAGTCCTTTGGTAATTGTGACGGTTCCTACTCCTTATCCAACATAGGTGGCACCACAGCCTAAATCCAGGTCTTACATTGGTCGATTCCATGACGTCGAGGCGCTACAGCTACAGGCACAGCATGTGTTCCGTGTCGACACCAAACATCGGAACCTCAGAGGCTTTAGCGGGAGTGCCCAACTCCTCGCTGCCACTCGAACGTCTACAAAGTCCCCACCTTTCGCATACGTCTCATGCACAGTTACCCCGGAGCTTCACGTCAGGCAACGAGCCATCTTCGGCTCACACAAATCTCGTAAAATCAACAGCCTACGTACTAGGCTTAAATCTCATCATTCATTGTCGCTTCCTTAGGCTAAAGGGTTGCCGATATCGGGATTTCCATGCCTGAGCCCGCAAAGCCCTTGCTATGGACAATTTTCCTAGTTTTCATTCCCTCACTTGCACTTGCCCACCTGTGCTTAAGCCCTGTGGGCATTAACTGCGTAATCCGAACTGTCGTTACATTTTAAATGTCAGTATTTTTGACTGGATTTGACACTTCTGGCATTGTCACACGCGAACGCTGCCTCTGAGGGAGCAACTGTTACCGAGAACTGTTTCTGATCCAGTACTTCCTCCTACACTGAGTAGAGGGTATCTCGAGGGTAATTACATAAGTCCTTCCTCCTATAATATGCGTAGAGTAACCCAGCGTACCATATTGGTCCCGCTATGGCTTCTTTCATACGGATTTGCCTTCACGCCGTGAGATAACAAATACACCTAAGATTCGGATTCCTGGCCCTTCCGCGTCTCGTTCGAACACTGACAGTCGTAGGGACTATCAAACTCCAAAGATAGTCAAATAACGATACATTAATCTATGGACAATTCACTAGATACGAAAATTAAATAAAATCTACAAAAGCAAAATACGCTACAATATAGCACGCAGCCGAATGCCTAAGAAACACCACATCAAAACAATCGCTGTTCTGTAAACTAGCCTATAACTTAACCACATTTTTGAAAGCTAAGGGGGGGGGGGGGTAATTTGATTTGAAATTTCCTTCATTTTGTTTACCTAATGCCATTTCAGTCACGTTATCGTCCCCCTTTTCTTACGTTTTTTCTTTTTCTTTACCCGTTTCATGTCTCTCGCTATTTTAATTATAATAATTCATAACATGTCACCCTAGTTTGTTTCACTCACGTCACCCTAAACGCCGCTAAGCCACCACTGTAATACGGAGAAAGAACGACGGACGTTTGGACTCGTGGTCCTGTACTGTATTCGGTAGCGTGGAGGGGGAGGCTCGTGGGGTATATCTCCTAGGGTATTGTAGAGTCAACCAAACTAGAGTGCGAATATAGATTTAATAATAGATTCAACTTACTCAATACATGTAGCTCGTACTCTGGCAGATACACTATAGCACTTTTCACTTACTGACGAGCGACGTACTTAAGACTAGCTTAAGATCGACTGACTCAAGACTGACTGACTTCATTAATACATGTACAAAGGTCCTTATATACTGGAAAACTTACACTCTAAGACAGTGTCAAAAACAGCTCAATTGAAACAGGAAATACCGTGAACAATCCTCCGTGAAGGAGTTTCATGGTGTAGGAAAAAGAGGCTTTGCGACAAGGAAGAACCTTTGCGAGAGTCCCTGGAATCAACGGATGATTCAAGGGACTTTCGCGGGGTGAGGTATCATTTCGGGGGGAAATCGGGGTGCTCTTGGTGAGTACACAGATTCCTCTCATTACAAATTCCTCTAGGAAAAAATCTGGGCTAGCACTAGGGGGTCTATACACCGATGAAATAAGAAGTGGATCATTATTACTCATCGCTATTTCAATAGCAAAAGTTTCAATCATACCTTCAATCCATAATGACAAATCTTCCCTTACTTTAAATTTTGCATCATCCTTGATTATGAATGCTAATCCTCCCCTTCCCATCGCTGACCGGTTCTTGGAAATGAGTGAGTAACCTGGAAAATTAAATAACGAAGCAGGACACTGTTCATTAATAAATGATTCACAAATACCTATCACTTGCACCTCACTATCCAGTTTGTTAATTATATCAACTACATCTTCATGTGAAGTAGTTAAATGGCAATTCCAGTGGAGAATCTGGAATCCGGACAGCATAACGGGTGCACGCACATCATCTACTGCAACATATTTACTAAGCCTTGCAGGCTGTTTATCCATAAATACCGACCGGCTACCAACATCTCTCGACAAAATATTATCTAACTAAAAACGATTATTTTCTAACTGTAGTAATCGCGAAAACATTCATAAATAAATAATCCTACTTTCTATTACAGAACTATGACTACGAAAAAATCTCAATACTAAAGAACACAATTGTAACTACTATAACGAAAAACAACAACATTCAGATTAGATGTCGTCACGACTCCACAGTCTGCGTGACTGAGTGTCAGTTTCAGATCGAGCGAAAATACGTCCGTGATCGGACCATACGTTGTGGTTACCTAGCCTATCACGAGCCAGTTGCAGTATTTCCCGTCGCTTCTTCGTTAAACTTTCTGACACAAATATACCTGATTTGGCCAGTTTGCTCTTGGCAGCAAGTACCTTTCTAGCCACATCTTTAGACGAGAATTGGGCGACTACCGGGGCAATCATATCAGGCCGCGTAGGATTCTTAGGAAGGGTAAAACGATACACTTTCGTTAGTTCTGAAATAGTAACCGGTACGCCCATCTTGTCCGAGATAATACTGTTAATACACGATTTTAGGTCAGCACCCGGAGCTTGTTTGACACCACTGAAGATCAGGGAATCCAACCTATCTTCCTGCTCAATGTCATCCAGTCTGTTTTCGATCTTTTTCACTCGCTCTTCAAGGATCATGAAGCTGTTTTTCAGCGATTTCAATTGCTTTTCGATAATATCAAATTTTGGCGTGTACTCCACCACCAAAGAATCATATGCGTCAGATATAATTGATTCAGCCGATTGCGGGAGTTAATTGTTCATGCGATCAGAAACTTTGCGTGAGATTTCTTCCCTGAGATTCGCTTTCACCGCTTCCAGTTCTTGTTGGGTCTGAGTTAGTCTAATGCTCAGGTCAGAAGATTGGTTGCCTATATCCGAGCACGGATTTGACGGGGGATGTTTCGAATGCTGTCCTTGTGGATCGGTACTGTTAGAGACAGTGCCCTTGCGCTTAGCACGATATTTTTCCAGGTAAGGCTGGTAGACTTTTCTTTGACTTTTGAAATTAAAAGTTGCGGAAAGCAGTGAAGGGCAAACAACCTCAAATCTTCTGTTTTCTTAGTTATTTTGTTTATTATTTCAAAAGGCGGTAAGCTAAAAGCTTGTCGCTATAATATCTCTCCGGTTTTCCTTTTCTGCACTGAGTTATAGCATTTGATCAAAATTAGTAGACGGTATTCTGGTCCTGAAAAGTTACCAATACCCTCATCATACCAAATAGGTGATGAATTATTGGTTGTAATTCGTTACGATGTCTAGTATTGGAAAGGATAAAGTTCAACTGGCTACAAAGTCGATCTACCTTTTAGTTCCTTCTTCTGATTCCCTTTTCTCAGCGCTGATTGGTTGAGCCCTTTGAACATTTGACTACGGAATGTATCATCAGATTTCTTGAAAAAAGAATCTTCTTGGGACATACCATTTTGAAAGATTCGATTTGTGAACGATTTCATCGTTTAACTGACAGCGAAGAAACAAAACCAAGGTGTTGCTCTCGAAGCACTTTAGTCGTCGACGCAGAACAAGGTTGTTGTAACGCGTCAGGTTATTCAGGAAATGTAGGTGCAGTTTCGTCTAAGAAGTCCCGATTTTGATGGACAAAATGATTTCGATGAACTCAAAAGATCCTAAATGTCAGTCATATTATATGGACTAGCTTATGGTTGGGAGTGCGGTAGAGAAGACTATCATAATGGTCTACCCCATTGTCCGAACTAGTGTGTTCCCGTCACATTTTGTGAAACTTAACCTTCGATCTTTTTGCAAAACAGAACGCTATGACCATTAAAACAATATCGATGTCATCTGCTTAGTTAGGATGGAATCTGCAAACTATGCATTGTATTCTTTTTTTTACCTTTTCTGTGCAACTTTAGTCAAAAAAGTCAAAGCGAGCATCCTTGAACTGAATAGTTTCGAAGCTCTGACAAGTTCAGTACAGTTAGATAGATGAACTTTTTCAAATCTCCTTCTATAGATTACGAGAAAAACGTTGTGACTTTTGTTGTATCCCATGATGCAGTTTAAAGTAACATATACAACATCTATTAACCGTTAGGAGGTTTCAGAAGATCCAGAAAGTTTTTCAACAAAGCTTCTTGTTTATTGTATCGTCAAGTGCTCAGATAAAACGCACTGTTTACGACCAACTGTTGAAGTTACTATCCAACTACTAGTACGAAGTTTGAACACACCCAGACATTTTTTTTATAGCAAAACTACTTGGCTATTGCTTCCTAAAGTGCTCAAACAAAACGCAGTGTTTACACCTTCTTTTTCCTTTAGACACCACGAACGAACCGATAATCGACGAAATCGAGAACAGCGACGTCCGAATCGGGCAGAATTTGACTCTTACGTGTTCGACTACGCATCTCGCCAAAGAGACTTTAAATTTGAGCTGGGAGAATCCCGACAACTGCGGAGTATCGGTGAGTAATAATCTCTAAAATAAAACACAAAAGCATCCATGACATTGATTTCAAATACTGCCACCTTTCTGAAAGTTCAGTCCTCGGTTTTACCCGATTAAATATCCTCCATATTAAGTTGACCCTCGAAAAGTTGAAAGGTGGCAAATGACGTGGTAAGAAACTGCAAACGAGGCAATTGAAACATGGCAAATTAGCTTGTGAGACGAAGATTACAATACATCTCAAATATGCAAACCTCTCCGAAAACGAATTGTGTTACGGAGCAATACTGTGGTTCTGTCCCTTTCCACCAGGGCAACCAGGACAAACTTGTTGACAAACTATTTCACCAGGGCAAACCTGTTGACAAACCATTCGTTTGCAGAATAGGAAAAATGATAGCTGGTAAATAAAGATAAAATAAATTTATATGATGAATTGATTTTCTAATAAATGGCAGAAACAATCGAGTATACAGTTTATTTATCAAAGCTTCAGAAAGGAAATTTGAAGAAATGTTTTAATGCTAAACAAAAATATCAGATACGTGTTAGTCATAGTAGACAGAATGAACGAAAACCAGTAAAGTTACTTTTAAGTAAACGACAAATTGATAAGATTTAAACCTGTAAAATTAATAATAACGGCTCTGATATTGATGTATCATACAAACAGATTAAAGAAGCGATTTAAAAAGTTGGATTTCTACCTTTCGCAATACCGTTAGTAATTACCTAAAATGACCAACACAGGTGGTGCGCTTAAACTTCCTGGGGCACAAAAAGTTTTGGGTAATGGTGTACTTGGAAGACCTAAGAAGGAAACCAATCCAAAAAAGGATGATGCACCATAACCAACACGGGTGGTGCGATTTACACTATCTGGAAAACAAAAAGTTGTCGGTAATGGGGTACGTTGCAGGCCTAGGAAGGAAACCCAGTTAAAAAACGGGGAAATAAAAAAAAGAAGCAAAAGTAAAGTATAAACCATTATTTAGAGGTGTTTTTCTATAGATACGCTACCCAAACATATAAGTGACCTAGAATGCGGTGTAATTACTTAGCATAAACGTGGAACGCCTGGAACTCACTGGGCTGCGTATTGTAATCTACCTGAATACCCCTATGTAGAATTTTTCGATTCTTTCGGTATTCCTCCAGGAAAAGAAATAATTAGATATCTAAAAACTTTGAAGAAAAAAATAGCTTATGAATATCTTGCCGTTCAAAATATAGATGAATTAGACTGCGGATTTCATTGCATTTTCAACATTAAGCGCAGAATGAAGGGTTTCAATTAGTAGTTTATTATCTCTTGTCTTTTTTTTATAGAAATTGTTTTCTAATAAACTGAGATTTTTTTGTATGAAATGTAAAATGAAAACTGATACTGAATCAATGTTTAAGGCAATATCACAGAAAAATAATGTTCCTATGTTGAAAGGTAATTATGTTATTTGCGGATCGAGGAAAAATCTATTTTTTTTTATTCTCAGGTGTTGATATTATTTACAGAAAATTAAAAGAAAATGGAGTGAACGTTTCTAAAGATAAAATAAAACATGTGTTGCAAAATGAGAATGTGTATACGTTAAAAAATCTTCATATCATAATTTTGAAAGGAGGCAAATCTATATTCACTTTGTTGATGAGCAATGGCAAGCCGATTTAGTTAGTATGCAGAAATATAAAAGAGCGAATGATATAACCAATTACATCTTGACTGTTATTGATTGCTTTAGTAAATATGCTTGGTGTGCCCCTTTGAAAGATAAAACAGGTGTTGAAATATTAAACGCATTCAGTCATATCTTTAAAGAAAGAATTCCTAGAAAGTTGCAAACTAATAAAGGTAAAGAATTTGTAATGAGAAATGTTCAAACATTTTTGTAAAATAATAACATTCACCGGTTTACATCTGAAAGTGAATTGAAAGAGCAAATAGTTGAACGATTCAATAGAACCCTGAAGAAAAGCTATGGAAATATTTTACTCACAATAACAACAATAAATGGATTGATATTTTCAGTGGCGCCGTTTGAGGGACGCAGGGGGGGGGGGGCATGGCCCCCCTCTGAATTTTAAATGGGCCCAAAATCGAATATTTTTTGTTTATATTCCTTAATTGTTGTCTGACATACTGACATAAAGGCATTCACCAAATCGTAAATTTCACACTTTAACAATCAGTTTGTATACTGGTTCTCAACCGAACTCTTTGTATTTTTAGCAGAAAACGGGATGATTTTTTTAAATTTTGCCTGCGGCGCAAAGTTTCAATAAAATATGGTGTTGAAGTCTCTGCATCTAAGCGGTTAAGGGGTTGATTTTTTTTCAATATTTCGCCCTGTAAGGCAAGGTTTCAACAATACAAGCGTTGAGAATCCCATCTTTTTCTTATATATAAATTCAAGAACAAATCTAATTTATATTTACTTTTTTCTGGATGACCACTTTTTGTTTTGGAAAGGGCTGCGTGGACTCTGTTTGAGAGTTATCGTGCAATAGGCAAAGAGAAGCCCTTGCTTTCGTTTAGGATTCCAAAAAGATGCTCTGATCGTAAAGTCTTAGCAAAATTTTGCCTGCGGCGCCTTTCTTGGTATTCTCTATATAGGGCCTATAGTCGAACATCGTGTCATCTGGGTATGGTTTTAAAACTGAAATACGTATTTGGAAAATTTTAAGATGTTAACCCTATATCCGAATTCAGAAGACTCCATGAATCCAAGATATATCTGAATAAGGCTTCGATCGAGAGCCTCAGAGGGTTTAAAGAAGCTTTTTCTGTCATAAAGGAAGGCCTCAAACTCCAGCTCATAGCAGGCTCCATAGTTTTATTTTCTATTTTTGTAGTGTTACCTTCTTACAATTTAGTAAAAAGAATAATAATAATAATAATAATAACTGGTAGCGAATGATAAACCAACCGAGCGGTTGTTGGCTTAATCAAATAATAACGTGACCGACTTGGGAAGGAACATAACTACATAATCTTGGAAAACTAACTATAGGTTTATTTACATGACGTTACGGCAGAGAGGTACAAGAAAATAATGTGATGTGGTAACCTATTTACACTAGAACATATTAACGATACTCAGCCCGATAATCCGCGTCCTCTCCCTACTCCTGCAGCGCTCATGCTGCCTCGATGGTAGCTCAAACTTAACTGCCATTCAATCTTCGCCGAGCGCATTCAATGCGAAATGCTCATCTTTCACCCGCGCTCAGAATTCATTGTAAATCGAAATAGCTCACGACCGCGGGGTGAAGGTAATACGGAAACGAAGTAATGAACTTGCGTTCATACATTTTAGACATGGGTTACACCTCCCTCCTATCAAAGAACCGACCCGGTTCGCCGCAACACCACCCCCTACACATGGCCTACACAAAACAACCTAAATAAATAACATAGTTCAGATGTCAGCGCTACTGCGCGCTGGAATCACTGTTTGCACAAGGTATGATTCATATTTGGGTTCCACCTGAATCTGTCCAGTAAACCCCAGGCTTTTTCACTCGTGCGCAAAGTTCAACCGATCACAGGTTCAAGGTTCAAGGTTTTATTATTTACAACAAAACAAAATAACTAAATATCAGGAAGTTACCCGGCAGAGAGGGACTCAACAAATGCTCGGGCAACATACAAAGAAGAGAAGAAAATTCAACCAATAACAGATTAAGAGCGCGCCTATATCATAACAGCGTGAACAACAAGAAGAAAGAAAAACATATAAAACAATAAGAGATTATAAAGCAACTTACCACGTCAGATCGAAGACTCAATAACCATCAAAATATAAAAAATATATAACCATGGGCAAAGAATCAGAGAATCAGGACTGAACAAACCAGAGGCCAAACCACCTTCTCCAACACTCCTCATTAATACAAATCCAACAATTTAGTTTTAAACCTTTTTTTTAGTAAAGGAAGAGAAAGGCGAACAATATCTTTATCTTCTAATAAATTATAAAATTTAACTAAACAATTACGCAAACTAAATCTGGATCGTTCACATCTGATCAGAGGTTGACGAGGATCCGAACCAAAACGAGTAGCATAATGGTGGTCATAAGCGGTGGGGAGCAGCTCGCAGGAATACAAAATCGAAGGCAGTCTATTTTTGAAATAACACTCCAACATTATTATCGAAAAAAATTGCAGAAATAAAGAAACGGGTAAAATATTAAGCAACTTATAAGCACTCTTTGTGGGTGACGAGTTTGGTAGCGATGATGGAGATGGCATAAACTCCTTCAGGAGGCGGATCCCCTTATTTTGAAGTCTCTGAAGAGGAGCAAGATGACTGCTGAACGTGTTCAGATATACAAGGGGACAATAAGTGAGGTACGAGTGAATAAGGGAAAAATAAATAGATCGCATAGCGTGGTAAGGGAGTAGAAACTTAAGGCGATACATCATTCCAACATTACGACTTATCTTCAGTTTCACTTTATCAATATGGGACTTAAAAGAAAGGTTACTATCTAACTGAATACCAAGGTATCTAACACTATCAACCCTTGTAATGCTATCACGATCGTCCATATGTACTGACTGTAGGTTTGGCAGACGATAACCAACACGAGAAAAAATTAAAAAATTTGACTTCAAACAGTTTACCACGAGTTTGTTGTCATGAAACCATTGACGTAGGCGTGCTATAGCAATTCCCATTTTCGAGCGTAGTGACGATTCATCTTTAGCTTTAACACTGCAAGCGGTGTCATCAGCAAATAATATTGTTAATCCAAGGTCCTTCAAAGCACTTGAAATATCATTAACATAAATAAGAAATAAAAGTGGACCCAGAATCGAACCCTGGGGCACACCGACCTTATTAGACTGGGGCACTTCAGAAGAAATAGTATCACCATCACTCACGAACTGAGACCTGTCTGTTAGGTATGACATGATTAGATTATTTACTGGGCCTCTAATTCCACTATTATCAAGCTTAAACTGCAAAATAAAGTGTGAAATTGTGTCGAATGCCTTTTTAATATCAAGGAAAATAGTCGCAGGTATTTCATTGTTATCAAGGGCATCATGGATGAATTGAGTAATAACCAACACTGCGTGCTCAGTCGAGTGATTTTTCCGAAAACCGAACTGAGACGGAGAAAAAAAATCTTTCTCTAACAGATAAGACACAATCCTATTGTACAAACACCGCTCGATCAGCTTTGAGAATGCAGGAAGGATAGAAATAGGGCGATAGTTGGAGGGATCCAGTGGATCGCCACCCTTGTGTAGGGCGATGATTTTTGCCGACTTAAATATCTTGGGGAACGTTCCAGTTGTAAAACACAGGTTTGTCACATGCGCCAATGCATCAGCAACTTCGGGAATTATTGACTTCAGCAGGTTAGTTGACGACCCATCAGTTCCTTCGGAAGCTCCGTTTTTCAGCAGCTTGGTTATGTTGATTAGTTCCTGCGCTGTCACCGGATACAGAAACATCGAGTCTTGACTGCGAGGAGGTAGGTAAGATGAAAATGTTTGTGAATCCGAACCAGAGGAAGGTGGAGCAGTTTTCTCACCAATAGTCGCGAAATGGTTGTTGAGCAAGCTGATGACCTCTTGTTTACCTGAGACCTTCTGATAACCGTCAGGAGACATCATCTCGTCTGGAATTGAATGATCCTTATTTTTCCCTAGGCAGGAATTGATGAGATCCCACGTCTTCTTGGGACAACCTTGAGCATTATCAAAAGCTTTCGATAAGTAAATCTTTTTTGCAGATCGCAAGAGCTTAGTTAGCATATTTTTATAAGTTTTGAATATATGCTTATTATCATCAGTAGGGTACTGCAAAAAACGCCTATATAACTTATTTTTTTTCCTAGCCGATTTTAATATTCCGTGTGTAATCCATGGTTTAAATGGAACTTTATACCTCCGATAGGTCAACGACTTCAAGGGGCAAACTTCATCCAAAGCTGCTTTAAATTTTTGGACAAACGCTTGTCCTGCTTCGTCCACATTTGAACAAATATACACATCGGAAAATCCCCGTTCTTCTAATGTCGTTTTCAACTTTTGGACAGTCAAAATATCCAGTTTTCTTGATTTTTTCTTATTTATCCGATTTTTTGAACTTCCGGTATCTACACTTGCCAAACAGTCAATCATAAGCCTGTTAAAATGCTAGAAAAAAATCTAACTGCTTTGAGAACACCGACACTACCCTACACCGCAAGCACTGACCACACCGCCAAGTCCAACTTGCCGATTGTTCATCAGGAAAGCCACTTCACTTAACACAGTACGACAGAGACAACATCAACGACGACAACAGGATTACGACCTCAGCTTCATTGATAACAGCAACAGCTTCAGATGTGTTTGGCTGGATACCAGCTTCAGGTACGTTTGGCTGGATAATTTCACAGCTGACATCTTCGGACGGGTTCGGACATAGGCTCACTCAGCTCGAAATTCGGAAAACTGCAAGGGCTAGCAGTGTGCGCAACGGGAAACGCGCTAAGTGTATTTCAGCACTCTTGAAATCTCCGCTCACGGGAACGTCAGATGGGTGATGGGTGGCTTGCAACGTCGAGACTACGTGCAGCTTGTTAGGCATTTTGGATGCGCACCAGCATTACTTCGCCCCCTCGGCCAGAAATGGTTACAGTTGGCTGGCAACGAATTCAGCAGCAGCTTCAGGATACAGCAGGCGCTTCGCGCCATTCCGTCATAGGAACTTGACGTTTAGTAGCTGATGACAACTTGGCAACGTGGTTAGTGCCTCACGAACAGGATTCTCGAACAGGTGCTAAGCTTGCACCTTCAGCAGCAACGTAGAACGTTATAGGCAACGTTAATGACATCTCGGCACTAATGACTAGTGCATCACGAACAGTATTCTGGAACCGGTGCTAATCTTGCACCTTCAGCAGCAACGTAGAACGTTATGGGCAACGTTATTGACATCTCGGCACCAATGACTAGTGCATCACGAACAGGATTCTGGAACCGGTGCTAATCTTGCACCTTCAGCAGCAACGTAAAACGTTATGACGTGCGTGGCGGGTGAGTGAGAAAATTTCGCTGAGTAGCCTGATATGGTGGCCCGACGTCCATCTCCGCTTAAACTGTCGTACTCTCGTCCCAGTGGCTCATTCATGTAGATGTCGTGGTTGCAGTACTTGGAATTAGGTAGCATCGATGCTCGCATGTAGAAGGATCTGCAAACGGAAACGCTTAATATCTGGCACATATTTACATTATATACATACAGATAAATCTAGTCTTTCATAATTTGCTGTAACAACGACAGTACTAAATTCTTATCAATCGGGGCTGCCGAAACAACATTAGCGCCCCCCAACCTTTCATATCCCAATCGGTCTGGGACTTTTACACTACGCGATGGGCGTAAATTTGGCGGACTCGCAACTTCGCTATCAGCAGGGCTACTCATACCCCCAAGTTTTTCTGGCGAAGAGCTTGTCTCATTTTTCGAGACTTGTAATTCAACCGCCAGCTCTTCTCCATCTGAGTTCTGCCCCGCATCCACACTAACAAATAAAGATCGAGGCTGAAGACCAGAACTCAGGTCGCGTGAATCTATGCTGTCTGACTTTTCGAATTCGTGGTACGGGGTGCTTGTCATAGTCGGTACTTGTCTACGGTCAGTTGTCGGAGTCACGTTCAGTGGGATTTTTCTCTCAAGTCTCGGTTCTTGTGAAGTCTGAGGGGTTCGTAAGTTGCCAAATGAGTCGTTGGTATTCGGGTTAGTAACTACGCTACGATTAGTTGAACTCCCATCATGCTTCTCATTCATCATACAATCCCAATCAACTTCGTCTGGATCCGTTAAAGGACCCCTCTTGCTTATTCTGCTTTTTATAATATATCTAGCTCCCATACAGAATTATAAGCTTCTAAAATCCCCACCGTTCTCCATTGTTTCGTTTTACGAAATTTTAGCGCTTGTTTGGCCTTGCCGAGTTTTGCCCGTCACACAACGAAACATTTGCCGGGATCATCGACGTCTGCTGACAACTCTTTCACACATAAGGATCTGAGAAGCTTTTGTTTATTACTTCTTTTATTTGCTTAGTTTTCACACTTTTTAACCACGGCGCGATCAGTTTTCAAATGTTTTGCGCCCAGCCGCCGCGTCGGAGAGCAGGAAGGCTGGACATAGTCGACACGCAATAACAAGAAAATTGCTAATTTCAAGTGGAAAGTAATGGTATTTTCGAAAATGTTTTTCTCTGATCCATTTCATAGGGAAAAGATTATTTCTAGTAAGAGTTGTTCTTTAACAAATCTTCCTCTGATATCTCAAAAAAATTTCCAAGTAAAGTCTTTTTCGTTAATCTAAAAGTCTTTTCCGTATCATTTGTTACCCACACATACCAACCACTGTCCGTTATTTCTATTAACTGATCCTTAACTTCCCAACCATTTCCTTTCAACTCAGACACAAAATAACCAAACGTAGGATCTACACATTTATCTACTACACTAGGAACAGAATCTTTCTTTTCGACCACCACCTTAACTCGCGTTACCCAACACGGAGAAATAACTGTCGGTTCGGCTACACGCACTGTCCATTCAGGTACGGATGTTTCTACACCAATGGCGTTAAGAGCCTTTGCACCACTTGGTGTAGTTTCTAACTGCAGCATCTCTGGAATGGCACCGCAACATTTCCTGACATCCTTACAAAAATCATCTTTAAACAAAACTTCGCAATTTTCAGCATCAAAAATCAATCGATTTAACTTCATTTCCTGGTAACCAACTACCAACGGGTATGGAAGTGACGGACACACAAATACTTCCATTATTACTTTCTTGTGTCGAACATCCAACTCAATACATGCACGTGCCGTAAACTCCAAAGGATTTCCAGTAATAGCCCGAAACGATCCGTTCCTGGCTTCAAACTCAACCACACAACTATAATCCAATTTCTTGAAGTCGAAGCTTGAAGGCGAAGCTCCCGAATCAAAGACATGAGATGTCGACCCCTCGCCGAAAAACATTTCACCATGGGCAAATCTTGCCAACTACCGACATAAACTTCATTAACGCCTAGGGATGTTGCAGGTACAGATTCCTCACGGCCGCCGCTTATTCCTGCTGCTAAACGCGACCGACGGAGTTTAAACCTCCCGATAATTTGACGCGACAATTTCTCTTAATATGACCGACCTTCATACAACGATTACAAATAGGCTTACCGTCATCCGAATATTTATTTACACTAGGCCTAATCGACGTATTCATCTTCGAACCTGAACTACCGCTAGCCGTCGGAACAGACGACACTCCCCGACGTGATCCAATAGGCTGAAAACCACCCCGACTTCGGCCTCGGTTACGATTCTGATTACGCGCTCCCGCCACAAAATTTACCGAACAATCAGAACGCAACTTCAGAGCCAAATCCACCTCCTCCGCCCGTGACAAAATTTCCACGGCTTGGTCAAACGTAGCCGGCTCCTTCTGTAGCAACAATTTGGCAAATTGTGACGTCAACCCGTTCACCAACTCATTCAACATAACCAAATCAGTCGCTTCATCGCCAAATTTCTCTACGCACGACTCCTTCACTAATGCGCAGAAATCCAACAGTGACTGATTCGGCATGAGAAAAAGCTTACCGTACTTTAGCTTACCAGCCGAACTGGTCCCGGCAAAACGGGACTCAAAAGAACTTTTGAACGAGTCAAAATCGTCAGGATCCGACGCCGACCAAAAAGAAATACGACTTCCTCGAACTTGAGACCCAAAAAAAGTTTCTGCTGGTCCCATGCTACGATTTTCGAGATAATCGCAACTTTTTTTATGAACTCGGCGACATCCGATTTACCACTATACGAAGGAAGGGAATCTAACAACTTCAAAACAACTTCCGGCGTAAGCGGTTTCGACTCTACCTTTTCCATTCTACTTTAGGCCTATGTTAACAAAAACACTCTAATATCTTAAGCTATGTCAACACCACAAAATACAAAAAAATACAAAAAAAATTCTCTGCGTGTTTTCAAATTTTGTTTCTTATTTTCCAAGTTGCATGATTGTTACTTTAAGATTCGTTCACTCCGTTACTGTACCTCACAGATACAGTAAAGTCTGTAGAATCAAAACTACAGAACCAACGCTGCACACCATTGTTACCTCCTTACAATTTAGTAAAAAGAATAGTAATAATAATAATAATAACTGGTAGCGAATGATAAACCAACCGAGCGGTTGTTGGCTTAACCAAATAATAACTTGACCGACTTGGGAAGGAACATAACTGCATAAATCTTGGAAAACTAACTATAGGTTTATTTACATGACGTTACGGCAGAGAGGTACAACAAAAGAATGTGATGTGGTAACCTATTTACACTAGAACATATTACGGATACTCAGCCCGATAATCCGCGTCCTCTCCCTACTCCTGCAGCGCTCATGCTGCCTCGATGGTAGCTCAAACTTAACTGCCATTCAATCCTCGCCGAGCGCATTCCATGCGAAATGCTCATCTTTCACCCGCGCTCAGAGTTCATTGTAAATCGAAATAGCTCACGACCGCGGGGTGAAGGTAATACGGAAACGAAGTAATGAACTTGCGTTCATAGATTTTAGACATGGGTTACAGTAGGATCTTTAAACAACGCGTGACTCTGACATTTGCTCCTTATAGTAAATTTAAAACCCGCTTTAACTTTATCCCAAATAGCAATTAAGTTTTGCGTCGGGTGAAAAAAACAAGAGCTGTAAGCTCATATGGCACTTGCGTGGGTTGAGATGTAGTGTTTGATCAAAAGTACTTCTAAGGTTACCTTTGCGGTTCAGATGCGCACTTTAAGGGAGCTAGAGAAAAAGTATTTTGTTTTAGAACTTGGCCGTAATAATATGCACTTTATAGGCGCTTGAAATTCATCTGTAAGAAAAACTATTGAGACAAAACGATCACAGGCCCTTAGGGATCATTGATATATACCGTTTGGTAAAAAGTATTTTCACTTTTCGGTTAAAATGTGCACTTTAAGGGTGATAAAATAAATTTTTAAGCGAAACCCTTGTGGAACAAATGATCATGAGTTGAGATGTATCGTTTGATAAAAAAATGTAGTTTTCGACCTTGCGGTTCAGATGCGCACTTTAAGTGAGCTAGAACTTCATTTGTAAGCAAAACCCTTGAGGCAAAAATGATAACGGGCTCATGGGATCATGAAAATGTATAATTTGCTTAAAAGTATTTTTCTAAATTTACGGTCGAAATTGGTAGTGTCGGATTTGGAAAGTGGCGATTTCTGTGCCAATCTTGTCAAATCTCTAATATTCCAGCCCAGGTCCATCGTCCTAGCACATCTGGAAAAACCTTAAATCGCGATCACCGATATTCCGGACCCGCACCATCAAAGCCCCCACAGTCGCCGGAGCCAATCCGGTTCTGTAAGTGATTTATCCAGAGCATCTCTTTATTATTCCCACAAAGTTCCATCCCGAACTCCCCAGTCTGAGCCGGTCACGTATCACCCCCCATTGTTGTCGAATCCGATCCGGACATGACAAAGATCACCAGAGACATGTCCTCTGATCAATTATCAAATTTCACTCAAATCCGATCAACCGTTCCAAAGTTCCGCATGACTCAATATTCCGGGTTCCCCCTCCCGCTACTCCCCCCACGACTATCGGATCATGTAAATTTGTATTTATAAGTCAGTTTGATCGGGTCCCAAATTCGCCTCCCAAGTTTCGTCGTGAAAATCCCCAAAACCCGCCATTCCCGGAATTCCGGGAAAATCCCCTCCACCCCCCCCTAGTGTCCGGATCCATTCCAAATGTATAAATGACTTATCTGGACCAGATGCTTGTTCTTCCCAGCAAGTTTCACTCCGATCCTTCCATTCTAACCGTTTCTCGTGATTTCCGGTCCCCCCCCCAACTCTCCCATAGCTGTCGAATCCGGTCCGGACTTCAAGTGGGACATCAGAGGTATGCCATTTATTCAGTTATTAAGTTTCATTCCAATCCGATCACCCGTTCGAAAGTTACACACTACTCCAGTTTTCCGGATTCCCAAGCCCTCCAATCCCCCCAGGTGGGAAACTGATTATTTCCAAGTTAGTCCGGTCGGGTCCCTGATGCTCCTGCCAAGTTTCAACGTCCTAGCACATCTGGAAGTACTCCAAATCGAAAAAGTGTGACAAAAACTCCTTTTTCAGAATTCCCCGGCCCACCAATCCCCCCCAGATGGTCGAATCGGGAAACTGATTATTTCCAGGTCAGTTTGGTCGGGTCCCTGATTTTCCTGCCAAGTTTCATCGTCCTAGCACATCTGGAAGTACCCTAACTCGAACATGTGGGACAAAAAAATGGGACCGACCGACCGACAGACAGACGGAATTGCGGTTGGTATATGGCACTTGAGCCAGAGGCTGCAAGTGCCATAAAAACTAGGGTGGGGGCCCAAAACAGATTTTTGGCCCCCTCTGAGATTTCTTGAAATGGCGCCACTGGATATTTTACCTTTATTTATTAGTAATTACAATAACTCGAACCATCGTTCAATACAAATGAAACCAATAGATGCTAGTGAAAAGGTATATCAGAAAAAGGTTAACAACGCTTTGTTTCCTCCAGCAGATGACTACAAAATCACAGGAAATTGCAAAGTAGGAGATTTAGTCAGAATAAGAAAAGAAAAGAGTATTTTTGATAAAGGATATTTACCCAATTACACGAACGGAGTATTCGAAATAGCATCCATCAGACCTACCAATTCTATTACTTGAAATAACTGACAAAAGTGGGGAGTTTATTCAAGGAGTATTTTATGAAAAATAACTTTCAAAATTTATTATGAAATAAAATTACTTGTCTATAAATGGATTCAGGACGCTTGAGTGATATATAATCGGATATAGTTAAGAACAGAGAAATTCAAAGAAGAAAGGTTCAGCAAAATGAGATGAAGAAGGCAATATTTCGGGAAATTGTTTCAGAACTTAACGTTCCAGTTGTTATGGCACAAAGAGAAAACATTGTGGCACAAAAAGAAATACTGAATCTATCATTACCAAATTACAGGAGGCGGATAATAATTCAAGAATACGGTCTCGAAGATTAGGTGATACATTTAAGAATCAGATTACTGCTTCAGAGGAAGCGAGTCGAGCATCAATTCCTGCTTTAGAACCAACTCCTGCTTTAGAAACAATATCCATTAATATGAATAAAGATATTGATCCAGAGTTGCTAAATCAAAATAATGTAACACATACAGAATTCTGGCATAGCACTGATCCTTATTTTTAAAATGCCAATTTACACTAAACATCTTACGGACATAGAGGAGGCTCTGGATCATTTAACAACTATAAGTCGAAGTTATGGTTGGAAAAAGAGTAAATGTTCATATTATGGCATGGATTTATCACCGTTTTGGGCCAAAAAGTAGCCGAGAATACATGAAAGGTAGCCAAGAATGTCAGAAATGTAGCCGAGAATGCTGCATTTGTCGCTGAGAAGTTTTAAGTGTATCCGAGATATCACTCTTTGTTGCCGAGAATGAGGCCTTTGTAGCCGAGATCGCCGCGAAAAGTATGTCGCCGAGAAGTACAAAAATGTAGCCGAAAATTATCTATGTAGCTTCCGAGATAGTCATAATATAACCGAGAATCCAAGAAATGTTGCCCAAAAAATGCAAGAGAAGTCACCGAGATTGCAGAAAATGCAGCCGAGATTACACAAAATACAACCGAAATTTCTAGAAAAAAATACACTGTCCAAAGAAAAACCTGTCACCGAGAAATATGTCGGAGATTACAAGAAAAATACATTATCAGACTAAAATTGTGCTGCCGAGAATTCCAAAAATGTAGCCGAGATCACGCAAAATGTAACCGAGATTTCAAGAAAAAAAATACCCAAAAGAAGGGGTTGCCGAGAAACCCATAAACATTGCCAAGATTGCAACAAATGTAGCCGAAAATGACACATTAGCAGTCAGCAGACTAAAAGTTGTCTCCAAGAGATCCAAAAAAGTAACCGAGGTTATCCAAAATGTAAGAGATTCTTGGCAGTTAAGCCCACCAGCCCAATTTTATGACTACTTATGTATTTTCAGGCTGTATAGTTGCAAAAGGTCTCGCTAGTTTCTAGGAAATCTTTGATGTTGATTTATCAAAACTCCCACAAATACTGAAACCTAGAATAGAATAAACTTCATCACTGAAAGAAAATAAGAATCAAACTTGTTTATCGATATTACTATAAAAAGTTCAGAGATACTCTACTCTTGCACTCAAGTCTTGAAGCATCGGTACAGTACAATAATCGGGTATGCTCGCCGTTGAAGGATGTGCTTCCGTTCTCCTACAGATATTGCCAAACTACTTGCTTTATTCTGGAACATCCTGGTGTGTACCTAAGAAGCTTGAAAGTCTTGTGTGTAAGCGTTGCCCGCCTGTCTTGTTCTCAAGAATAACCCCACAACACTGTAGCACTTCGCAGTCGAGGTTTGATACGGAAAATATACAAGAAATTTCACGTCAGATACTTCTTGGGATGCACCTTTTCATGAAGAAAATCTATCTTGAAATTCCGGCTTCCTAACTATGACAGCTAGAAAGTAGAGGTGAAGCTGAGGAATTTATCCTTCGCACTCCTGTTCCATGGACTGATTGTCAATTGCTACACCTCTTCCACTTTTTGGCTACCAGCCCTTGACTTAGAAATTCTGCCTTTCACAAATTGTTAATTATTCTTCAACACTGGAGCTTGAATCCTGGTCAGGTGTTCCCATTGGCTCTGGACCTGAAGGTTCCAGTGATTATTGTATGGGCTTTGTCCTTTCTTTCGTGTGTATAGCTTCCACCAGTTGACCTTTAATGGTAAATTTCCGACAATGAAATCCATTCTCTACCGCTGTATCTAATACTTCTGCATCCATCACTGAACTTCGATGATGCTGGCCGAGTCGGTAAATGTTTCGATGTTGGTCAGGTCGGTTAATGTTTCTTGATGAGTGATTGTACACTGGAAACAGATTCAAGTTAGGCACAAATAGCACATTTCAGAAGTCGATATACTGATATTTTCAAAGGATATCATTTGTGTTATCCTTCAAGAACCAATAGAAGGTTGGGTGTATGTAAATCAGAATTCAGCATCAATATATCTCCTTCCATGTTGCAGACAGAAGATCGATATCTTATTGCTGGCTTTTTGCACCTGAATCAGATTTAACTAATTACATCTTGGAAAGACTGAACTGGTTCATCTTAAAAAAATGGTATTACATTTCGAAGAGTCTTTGATTACATTAGCCTACTGGAACAAAATCTTGAATAATCAAACTA
This sequence comes from Branchinecta lindahli, assembly GCA_023053555.1. Taxonomy (NCBI): domain Eukaryota; kingdom Metazoa; phylum Arthropoda; class Branchiopoda; order Anostraca; family Branchinectidae; genus Branchinecta; species Branchinecta lindahli. The sequence continues at coordinate 51,059 of JAKZAO010000044.1, read as the reverse complement.
AACGACGGGCTCTTTCTCTTAAATTATTTCAAGCTGTAACTTCTTTTTGGCCGACATTCAAATAAAATGTTAGATCGGGAACAAGATTTGTTTGCATCATCTTGTTCTTGGCAGCAAACATGACAATCTTGAAGGTCACAGCATCTTTAAATGGTCTGCTCATGGATAATCATCAATTATCACTGTCTCATAATGCAGGTATTTTGTATTCATGGTGGTGGTTTCACTACTGACAACAATCTTCATTAAAAATACCCAACTGAGATTCCTATGCTCTGGAAACTGAACTGTTTACTTACTAAATCTCAGGCATGCATTTCTTATGAATTTGCTGCTTCAACAACTATCTAAGCATGTTGCAGATCTGTTTCAAACCCCCGACAAGAAAGTGCCAGAGAGCCTCAGTGTTGACTACTGATAGGCTACTTGGCAGACAATTCTTAGAGAACATTGCCATGTCCAGCCCCAAAATATTTCAGTCAAACCCCAACTCAAATTAAATTGGACGAGACGAGAGCTACTTGAACCTCTCACAGAACTTTTAGGGGCACCTTAATTTTTTTTTATATCCCATGCCAAATGCAGGATGTTTTACTATGCCTAAACCTGGCTATACCATGCAAAGTGCCAGATGCCGGACACAAAGCAACATGAATGATTTGAGTGAATCTGTAAAATCAATCAGTGTGAGTTCCTTTATAGTGGAGGAGGTAGGCACCAGTTATCCAACAAATCAGAGATTAGTGGTCAGCTTCCAACAATTCCAACTTTCCAATGGTAAAGGAGGAGTACCAAAATTTTCAGATTTCAGGAGAGTCTTTCCTCCACAGAGATCTGTCTGACTTCAAAAGGAACTAGAAAACATGACAAGAATACCATGCTGTAACTAAAACAATGATTAACATGCAGAAGAAGTAATGCTGGTTGGCGTAACTACAGACAATATCCTCTGAATCTGGATGGGTGGAATAGACTACTGACACCCCTACTCTATTCCCCTGTAACATTTTGGAACTGCAAGTACAAGGTCATTCAGTAATGCTAACTGTGATTCTACTGAATTTAGGTGAGTTGATTTCTAAATTTCTCATTCTTTTTCATTTATTTTACTTCAACTGTTCAACCCAGTTAGACAGCATGCTTCCCGAATTCTCCATGTAGAACAGTGTATGAATGTACAGAACACAGTATACTGTTTTCATGCAGTACACCATGTATTATAGTAGAGGTATGCTTATTTGAAAACTTACTTAAATATAAACCAGTCATACACAAACCTTTGATTTTTGGATACCCTACGCCAAACGGTGGGTATATCTAACATTTGACGTATCCCATACTAACCCTGGATAAGCTATGCCAAATGCTAGATACTGGAGCCCAGTAAAATATTGATGATTTGAGAGAAGATCAGAAATGAACCAATCGTGCTATATACAGCTTATATAGTGGGGTAGGGTAGGGTTAGGGTACCAACAAGCTATCCAGCTGATGTGAACAGTGCAGTTTTGGGCTAAACAGTAGAATGAAGATCCGAAATACCTATTCAAGTGTTTTCAGAGGCCCTTAATTACCTACTTTGGCTAGCTGGTAGTTAGCCAAACTCTGGACTCCTTGGTAACGCTTTTGTGGTTTCGAATTCTCCGGCACTGGGCTTCTGTCGTGTTTTTTCCAGAACGGCTGAAATCCCTAAGAACAGAAACAACAAAGGCCCGCAAAATTTGTCCAAAAGTCAATGGTCAAAAAAAAATATTAACGACATATCTGAACTTTTAAAGTAATAATGATTTCATTTTTCTATTTACTTTTGGGCGGTGCTATTGTGCTAAATACTCCTTGAGCCCAAGCTGACTGTTAAACATGTATATGTCAGCTACGATGCTTTTGCAGCGATACTTCGGCCCTTCTTAGCAAGGGTCCTCGTCAGGCTGGCAAAGGTCAGGTACACCGTTGGGGAAGAAACGAACCTGGAATCATTGCAGGCTCGTTTCTTCGTTCCAAAATTGGTTTGGATGATATTTATTGCTTTCCCTGAGATCACTGGCGTGTTTCGGACTTGAAGACACCCCAGATTCCGGATGTCTGGAAGGTACCATAGAGGCAATCCATTCGAGAGACTAAACAAATATGCAAATGTAGGAAGAAAAGGGAAAGTGATTGGCAGTTGTGACTGGGATGCAAGAGATATTTGAAATGCGAAGGGGACATCTAGGAAATGCTGAAGAATAGCAAAATTGGCTGTCATCATTGCCATGCAGATATCATTTTACCAGATACCATGGTATCTGTTACCACGGTAACTGGATGAAACTTCTTTCCCACCAATTTGACAAAAATTGATGAAAGTGAGATGACTTTTTCAAATACCACGATCAGTTACCACGGTCGGACCATGGTTTTTGAATATCAGATACCACGATAACTGGCCAGATACCATGGTAACTGCAAAAACGCCTTTTGACCGTATATCAGATACCATGGTATCCGCAAAAACGCAATTATTATCATAAAAATCTGGAAGGGTTGGCTTGACTATGTGGAAGCCCCGGACGTCTGGTAATCTTGAAGGTGATGCCTGGCTTTTATCCTCCCTTCTGAACTTGTATCAAAATCTACCGCTACTCGGAGTTGAATCCTACCGCCACTGGGGGAGACCTCTGATTTGTCTCGGAGTTGACGCGTATAACTTGGCTTACCTGTCAGTCTTGTACTCCTGTTGACCTGTCCTGACATCAAAGCAAGTTTGGAAATTGGAATGTAGAATTGGCTTAGGAGATTGGGAGAAAATAGCTAAATAAAATGAATTTCCAGTGATACAATAGTTGGTGGGAGGCTTAGAATTCATTATGCTGTCAATTTTGTAACCTGTTGGGTATCAGACTTCTGGAGAATCCTCCTGTGTAATTGGACCAAGAGAGGAAGGCTATGCTTATATGAACATCAAATAAAACAGGTCTCCAAAAGAAAAACACTAAAACCCATCTGTAAATTTGATTGCAAGATACTTGCCAAAAACATCTAATTTATGTAGAGGTACAGGAGGGGTACCTGACCTCGTTTTACACTACCTCGATTTTTGCCGCGAAAATGTTAAAATGAAATGTACAAGCTGTCCTGACAGTCGAGAGGCAAAATATGACTTTTTTCAAATTCATGTGTCCATAAATATTGAAATTTTGTGCCTTTTCTTCATTTTGTAGCTGTTTCAAAAAGCTGTTTTCTGGCTATTGACTTTGCTAGCTCTTACTATTACTTATTATACTATTACTTATTTAAGTTTACTATTACTTATATACTGTCGTTAGATAGTGTGCTGATTTTCCTAAGGCTTTGTAAGGCCTGCGAGCTCAAAAATTAACATGAAAGTACTATCAACTTCGAAGTACATGTCTGCCACAAAACGTGAATGAAATCAAAGTAATTCAGACCTTCATGTGTTTCATGTTGTTTTGCAGGTTTTCAAAAATCCAAAGCCACATTCTGTCACAGTTTGATGTTCAGATATCATTTTAGAAGAATTTCCGTGATGAATCGTTTTGAAGATTAGCTCAATGCCACGCAAATACAAATGGGGACGGATATTCTTCCAAGAGAGGAAGGTCGGAGTGATTGAATTGAACAAGGACACCCACTTTGTTTTTTTTCTGTACAGTAATAGCTACTGCAGAGATGGAAATGTGACGTAGCTTCTTCTTGAAAGTTTTTGTGAAATATATATACATATTTCTGATGATGATCATTACAGAAAAAAGGTCTCACTGCAGTGGCCAAGGGGGATTGGTAACTGCATACCCACTGCCAGCACCATATAAACCTCTACCCTCTCAATTCAGCATGTGAGGAAGCCCTCGCCAGATGAACCACCTCTTTTCTTCGAAGTGCTGTTGAACAAGCACAAGCCTTCGAAAGCTCAGCTGTGAAGCAAATGTGGGCAACTTCCTGTTATGTGGAAGTTGTATGAAGTCAACTTCAATCTGAGACCATCATAAGCCATGGACCTGCACTTCCGGTCATAAAGATGCTACAAAGTGCTTGGTTACCTTACCTCTCCATTGCGAAGAATGAAACTTTCTTATTATTATTCTATGTTTTAAGGCCTGTACTGTTTTCAAGGCCACTTGTCGATGACTTACATGGAAGGCAATAATCTTTGACGTCAGTATCAAGTCAAGTCTCCAAGTGTCAAGTATCAAGTCTCCCTTGACCAGGACTTTGCGCAACAGTAATTTAATTATAAACTTTCCAGGCGGTAGCACAATTGTTAAAATGATTTTTGCCAATGATTTTGAATTACACTTTTTTCAAAGACTCTATTTATTCTAGCTTTTTTAGTACCTGTGACCTATTAAAATATACTTATTAATATGGTTTATTATACTATTTGTTATTTTGATCTTGTCTGAGTTCCATCTGTTTTGATTTTATTAGTTTTCGCATATGTCTGCAATTTATTATATGTGTGTTGCGGTAACCTTCGTATAACCGATTCGTTGTTTAATCTAAACTTTTAACAAAGCTGAATAACCTCTGCACTATTCATCATTTAATAGGGGAATATTTTTATTAATGAATTTCTCCCGGCTGAGTTTTCTCAGCCGTAAAGAAAATCATTGAATTTCGGTTACCTTACTACTCTTTGTGAGACAAATAAGTACACGGGTTTCGCACTTTCATCACTACTCTTCATGTGACAAAATGTGTGCAGTGGAATCCTACTTTTCTTACTACTAGTCATGAGACAAAAATCATCTATTTTTAAAACTTTGATTCACAAGCTCGAGAAAAGAGAGTCTTATTGTAAAAGTAGCCTAGATGGCGGGTGTGTGTAAATTCGCAAAATCTTCATTCAGTCAAATAATATTGAAACAATTTTATTATATTATAAATGGAAGAGTTGGAAAAGAAAATGTATTACAATACTGTTAGCAATTGTCTTCTTTTATCCAAATTCGTCTTCTCAGCCGCTGGTCTCAGCGCATTTCTTATGCTATCTTTAGTATCTTTAAGTATGGGTGCCGTTATTATTGAAATAATTGAAAAACATTTAATCATCACAGATGGAAAATCAGAATACAGAACAACTTATAATTTCTATACTGAACTGTTGTCGTTGTTAAATTGTGGACATTGAACGATCGAAGAGGTTATTCAGCGTGAAACCGAAATGCGTAAAATCTTTCGGTTTTTTCATCGCGAAAAATATATGAAGCAAGTCCGTTTAAATGGATATAAATATTGTAAGAACGCATCGATAGTTCAAAAGAATGGTTCGCAAGTTTGACTTTTCACACACCATCCACCATCTGGCAAACCAAGATTCATACATCATCTAGCAAACCACGCTGAATAATGCAATCCTTTGCACTAGACGCGATGACTATGAATCAGACGTCCGCTTAGCAACCAAGATTGCGACACATTAACCTGATTGAGTTATGTACAGATCTTTCCAAGGCCGGAGAAGACGTGAGTCATTTCAAACTCAACTCTCCCGCTATCTAATTGAGTTCTTTACAGAACTCAAGGAGGTCGGAGAATCTCCAGCAGATGAATCATTTCCAACTCAGCTCTTGCGCGTTCAAGACATGTGCTAGGACTGACGCAAAATCTTATCCGCAAAGCTTGTTTGTTCATCACGCTGGAAACTTGTTTTTGAGGGATGCGCTACTCTACCAATAATTAGAAGTTTTGGATTTTTATTAAAGAAATTCAGCCGCTAATAAATGGAGGCGATGAAGGATGTCTTGTCTACAATCAGAATGAATAAATACAATGAAACAATTAGGAAAGAAGAACTAGTTCTATGACTGAAATATACCATCGTTAAAATGAGAATTGCTAAGAAAAAATATGGTGATAAGTTGGTTGTAGTTGTTAATCATAATAACAAAGCATGCGATTTGTTTATACCACAGAAATACAATGCTATTGAATACGAGTTGCATCAAAAGAAAAATCTGATTTTGCATCCTATTTTGCGGGTAAATAAGAACTCTGAACAATATGGATTAGTTAGATTAGTTAAAATGATTAAGTATTGGGAAAAAATATTAAGTTTGCCGGGTGAGAGAATATTGAAAGAGGCGTATTTGGAGTCATTGAAGGATGAAACATGTGAATCTTGGACTTTCCAGATTTGTTCAATATTAGATAGTTGTGGGATAGGGTATATACGGAATAGTGGAGAGGGTCCGGGGAGAGAGCTAGGATATGTGTCGAAAGAAGTGAGAAGTAGGTTATTTGACCAAGAAATCCAAGTTTGGTCAGCTAGGATAAGAGATAGTAGATCGTTAAGTTTGTATGCAGAGGCTAAAGATCTTTGGGGAGAAGAAATTTATTTTAAAGCGGGTTTAAATAAAGAGGAAATGAAGTTAATTATAAATTTAAGGGCAGATAGTCTGCCACTTGGTGAAAGACGTAAATATTTGGGTAGTGTTAGGGAGAAATCTGGTCCTTACTTTTGTCCAATGTGCGGCGAAGGAGATGAGGATATTATTCATTTTGTGTGTGGTTGCGATGAGTTAGAGGATTTAAGGAAGGAAATTTTTAAGGGAGGGATTCATGGGAGGGAGTGGCTGTTGAAAGTTATGCGGTGTAGGACTTTTCTTAGTATAAGAAACCTGGCGAGATTCCTCAGAGTGGCCAGTCTACACAGGGAAAAGTGTTTGGGTGGGGGTTAGTGTTAAATCGTAGTGTGTCAGTTCTTTTGTATTTATGTGCATTTATTTTTGTTTATTTGTTATGGCCCTTGGTTTTTTTTTTTTGTTTTTTTTTTATTGCCGCGTAGTATCTTTTCATTTCTTCCTGTCCAAAATGATTTGGCCAGGTGACTACGCTTCCACTTTCCCTCGGTGACGCCAACGGTCCTAACATCTAATATTTTAAATTATTTTTCAATGACCGACCTATATATTTAGCGTCACCTACACTTTCCTCTATCTCTACATTCAATTTTTTTTTTTTTTATTCTTTCTCATTTCCTCTTTTACCATTATTTCTCTTTTTACCATTTTCATCACATCTTTAAAACATCAAAATTTTCTGTCTTCCCTTTTTTTAAAAACTCTATCTTTACTATTCTATTTATATCACTTAACATTTACCTTAATATTTTCACCTTTACTTTTTATAATAAAAAAAAAACAATCAATGAAAAGCATGCAAAAAGATTATTGTAACATGAAAACGAGTCAAACACAAAAAAAAAACAAAAAAAAAAACAAAACAGCACAACCCACGCCGAGAGGTGTCCTTCTGCCATAGGGCACATCTACTGTGGTGGCAAAAAACTACTACCTCAAAAACAAAAACAAGACTCGAATTCTCTTACAATAAAAAAACCAACACACCAACCTCCCAAACTTAAAACTTAACACTAAATCAAAAAATCTTTTTAAATTTCCCCATAAACAAACAAAATGATTTCAATGTGCTCTATTATTACAAAAAACAAACATCGGTAATAGAACACCTTGAAATCATCCCACACTCACACAAAAAATTAAAAAACCATTTCTCTTTTTCTAAAAACCCACAAAAAACAAATTTGAATGCTTTTCCTATAAAAACAAAACAAAAATCAAACAAAACTAAATTTAAACCAAATTATTTTCTTATTAAAATTATATTAACATATTTACAATTATTTCCAAATATCATTAAATTAAATTTTACTGTGCAAATTTAAACCCTCCAGCCACTCGCAATCAACCGTTCTCGACCACTTCGTACACTGCGAATTCACTTTTACCAGCCCTTTCAACCACGCCTCAAACTGGCTAACTTTCACTCCTCCTCCTTTTCTTCGTCTTTTCCACACATACACACATGCGCAAATAACCACGAAACACATAGCTCGTTCTTTAAGTTTATCCTCCACTTCAAAACGTAACTTCAAAATTTTCTTTCGATCCTCGAAAATCCTCAAAAAAATCTCTCCATTCTCACTACATTCTATTAGTTCATGCCTCATACCGTCACTAACTGTTTCTCCACACAGATGACACAAGGGGCTTTCTGACCTTATCATCCTATTTAAGCGATCTTTATATGGGAGAATTCCATGAATTACTGAAAACATTATATCCCTGCAATCTTGTTCGCATCGATTTTCGTGTAAATGTTTAAATGATATGCCGAAATCTATAAATGGCTCTTTTCTTTGGGCACAAAACTCAATTTGGAGATTTGCTCTTGATTGCACAAACTGTTCTATAACACTTTTCATGCCATCACTATCAACTCCATTGTTCATCCCCCCTCCCTTTCTGAGGCAACGGAGCGTTTCTGCTGCTCTTCTCAGCTCTTCAGGGATTTCTTTTAGTTTTCGTGATAAGTTTCCTTCGTTTTCTTCATTTATCACGGGGAGTAGCCACCCTCTTATCATGCAGCTAAACTCATCCTCTTTCGCCAAGGAATCGCACAAATTCCTCAGGTGCAAGGATTCACATTTTAGTCTAAAATCAATCACTCCCAATCCTCCCTCCTTTCTCGGCACATACAGCATTTTCATGCTCAGTTTCTCTAATTTACCAAACCACGCGAACCGCCATACCGCTCTCTCAATCCTTTTAGCATAAGCTTCAGATAACTCGAACACTGGTGCAAAATAAAATAAGATGGGGAGACAGTACGTGTTAATGTAACTTGCTCTCTCAAACACACTTCTCAAAAATTGTTTTTCACGACCCCCCAGCATCCCCTCAATTCGCCTCACTTTTTCGTCCCAAACATCAATTTTTTCTTCGCAATTCCCCCACTGGACTCCTAATATTTTTGCTTTTTGTACCAGCTGTAGAAATGCACAGTCCACATCACTAGCATCTCCTTGACCACTCAGGACCAAAATATTGCTCTTTTGCCTGTGGATCTTCACTTGAAAATGGCCTTCATACCATTCTAACCCCTCACAAATATCTTTTATATCACTTTTTTTCCTGCTACGAAAGTCCCATCATCAACAAAAGCCGCAGACTTTATGCTCAAACGTGGGCTCACAGGGAAACCCATAATTCTTTTTTCAATATATTTGAAAAGAGGATCAATATAAATTTCAAATAAACTTGGTGAAGATGGGTCACCTTGTTTAAGTCCACGATCCATCTCAACTGTTTCCGTAAATATACCATTTACGTTTATCACTATCTGCGGCTGATCATAAAGGTTTTCAAAGAACTTCACAAATTTATCACAAAAACCAAACTTATGTCGCATCAGAGTCCACAGAAGATCTCTGATAACCGAGTCGTATGCTTTCACCACATCTACACTCACAAGGGCTAAAAACTCGAGGGGTATTCCGATTTTTCTCATTTCTTCCTCTCCTCTCGAAATCAAATCTCTTACCCGATGAAAAATTTCCGAGAATCAGTAGTATGGAGTAGTACGAAAAAGTAGCATGTAGTAGCAACGTTGCTACTACATGCTACTACTAGCAAACTGGATGCTATTTGATACTACTACATAAGATTAACCCAGTCGGAGGCATGTTTATCAAAGTATTCCATACTACTACATATCGCTAATCAAACTATTCCATACTACTACATATAATTCCATGCAACTTTTTCGTACAACTACCATACTACTACCCAGTCAAAGAATTTTTCATCGGGTATAACACATAAAATGTGCTGTGCTTTTTTTCCTTTTAGACCTCCGTGTTGGTACTCTCCTAAAATATTTGCTAGTACCACCTCTATTCTTTTGGTCAAAACCTTCGTACATATTCGGTAGTTGGTCTCCAGTTTCTTATGTCTGCTTTTTCCCCTCCTTTGTGCAAAAGCGTAACACTGGCCATCTCTTCCTTTGGGTAACCATAAGTTACAAACTCATTGCAGACTTCCACAAAGAACACACTTATCTCATCCCAAAAATCTTTGTAAAACTTATAGGTCAAGCCGTCAAATCCCAGTGATTTTCCGGTTTTCAGGCTTTTCAAAACTTTTTCTATTTCTTCTTTCGAGATTCTCTGCCCTAGACCCTCATTCTCTTCTTCTGACACTTTCTTTCTCACTTCAAAATCTTCCAGAAAATTACTCGGCTCTCGGGCGCGCATTGGCTTTTTGAACATGTCCTGGTAGAAAGTATGTATCTCTTTTCTGATCAAAGCTGGATCTTCTAGAATCTCACCAGCTTTCCCCCTTATCTTGGATATTGAATTGGATTCTCGATTTCTTTTCGCTTTTATCTTCGATGCCAGATTAATTTGCTCTGTATCATCTAATTCGTTAAGTCTGTTTCTTACTTTCCACCGTTCATATTCTGCTTCCTCTATTTTTTGTATCTCATGTTTTACTTCGTCATATTCATACCACTCGCCTTGGCCGGAGTCAAATTCGTCCTTCAGATCGTTCAAAACTCTATATAGGTACCTTTTGTGGGCTTTCTCAGTCCTTAAGTGGTCCTTTTCTAGTTCTCTTATGTACTTAGATATCCTCTTTTTGAAAGAAATCCAAAATTTTCGCTTGATGAACTTTGGGTCCATCTTCCAAAACCCTCTTCTCTCCCTTTTTGGTTCACTAACTTCTTTTCTATTTACATCAGCAACAACAGCTATATGATCCGAAAAAGGGGCTATTACATTTTCCACTTGAGTTATTTGTGATACAAGATCAGCACTTACATAAATACGGTCAATTCTGCTCGCTCCTCTCTGATCTATTCTTGTGTAACCTCCTGTTACTTTTCTTTCAAGCCAAATGTCCTTCAAAGTCCACACCTTAACTAAATCTTTCAGATCTTCACTTAATTTTCGGTTCAAACCTCTTTTACTTTTATTGCAAATATCGTTTTCGTCAGTAACACAATTAAAGTCTCCCAAAACAATTAACTTATTCCCTTCCAAATATTTCGGTAACTTCCGTTGGATCACTTCCGCTCTCTGCTTAAAATTGTTAGTTCCTGACGGAAGATGAGTGTTCACAATTACCACGTCTTCCCACACAACACTACTAATCTCTCCGTCATCTTCAAACTTTAAACTCATTCGCTCAATATTTGCTCCTTCTCTGAAAATAAAACCAGTATCCGGTTTTAAACCACCACTTATAAATATAAAACCATTATCACGAAAAATAGGTAAAATCTTCGTATCAACTTCTTGGACACATACCAGATCTATTTTATTTATTTTTACAAAATCAAAGAACAACTTTTGCCGTTTTTTTTGCTTCATTCCGTTAACATTAAGCGTGGCAATCCTCATGATAACGATCAAACCGGTGGGTTTTCTTTCTTTTTTTCACAAAAGGATCCAAACTTTGCCTTTTTAACTGTTTATTTGGTTTTAGTTTCGGCTTTTTTTCCGCTCGTTTTTTCGCCGCCCGTCATCCTCTTCTTTCCGCTGGGTGTCTCTGTCTCCTCCGAGTCCAGAGACACCTGGCTTAGTTGCCTCATCGGTGTGGCATCCGTAGGCTTTGTGCTACCGGCTGGGTTTCTTTTTGCGGGGATCCTTGACGGGCCACTCTTTCCTGCCTTTTCTGTTGTTTTTCCTTCATTCTTTTCTTCTCTTATGTTTGTTTTCTCTTCTGACCCCTTACTTGTTCCTTGCGCACTTAACGATTCAAGTACCATACTGACAGCCTGATTTGGCGTCAGTTGAGCTATACCTTGGATCTCCTTTTGTAGGTTTCCGGAATCGCTTGGCCTTGGGGTAGGTGCAGGTGTGCCTGCCGACACCCACGGGCTAAACGACCTGTTTCCTTTCGGCTGGTTTGGGGCCTTTTTCTTTGGGCAATCTGCCGCTCCATGACTTGCTTCATGGCAAATAAAGCAAAGCTACGAAGTACTCATCCATAAGTTGCAGCGAAGGCGGGATTTCCTTTTCTACGTACATCAAGGCAGTCCCTTTCCCTGTGTACACTGGGATGAAACCTTCTCCCTCGTATACTCTTCTTCGAATATTCAAAACCTGCCCATACGGTCCAAGCGCTCGAGAAATATCTTCGTCGTCCGCCTCACCAGGAATTCTTCGAAGATACACGACGTTTGGCCGCTTCCCCGACTTCTCCACGAAGACTGGATACAGAGCCTGTTCTATCTTTATTCTCATGTTTGTTTTTTTCAGTCTTTGTACGGCCTCGTCCGCCAAAATTGCCGTTTTCATAGTGACGCGTACGCTACCGTGCCGCCTAAGGTCATCAGTATGAATCGCACGTACATTCGTTTGGTTCATGCCCACTCCCTTCAGGAAATAATGGACTGCAGCGTCCGTCATTTGCCTCATTTCCTCTTCGGGCACCGCGTTGAAATCGAACCTGATCGTGCTTTTGTTCATTCTCTTTTCTTTATTTTCAACTAACACTATTCTAGATTATCCTAAACTCTAACCTATCACTATTTTTTTTTTTTACTTTTTTTTTCTAAACCCAATACAAAATTAATACACACTAGTGGCAACATTGCCTGAAATAAATCAAGTTTACTCACCAAGAAACTAGATGGTTTTCGACATTTTCTCACACTTTTACAGTCTAAAACTTAACTAAAAATAACACACACAACACAAACTATACTATTTTCTTCAATCACGCTAAATCTCTTATCTTTTACACCTCAAAATCGCACTTTCCAAAAATCGTATTATTATTTATTTCAAGCGCAAACAGACGCAGCGTTGCCCTTTGGCTTTTAAGGCAAATAAATATCATATCATATGATATCATATGTTGATATAGAACTGTTTACTCAGTAGTAGTGGGGGGTACTTTTAATAATATATTTTGATTGTATACTGTAGTAGTTTATATGTCTTTGATGGTAATATTTCCTATTACTTAGGGCCTTTATATTGGAAGTATGAAAATAAAACATCTTTAAAAAGGGTGATAATTTGGTAAAAAGCATGTTAAAATTTAAGAAATTGATGTTAAAATGGGGTTTTGAAATTGGGGGGAGGGTTGAGGAGAACCGGCGTATTATAACTACTCAAGTGTTTCGATAGTTTATTGTTAGATTTTTTGTTTTTGTTCATTAGGATGATGTGAAATTCCGTAAAGTTCATTCACGCATTAAAATAATTCATTAAATCGTTATCGTGGCTTTTTAAAGAATAAAACCAAACACCAATTCTAAGGCGAGAGTCGAGGACCGTGAAAGGATTGTGTCCATCAACCGTTAATGTTCCTTTTACAAGTTCTTTTACTCTAATCGTGACGATGGTAATGATTCAAGTCCAAGAGCCAACAGAAACAACTATGTCTTTAGCAGCTTCTTGGATGACCAACGAAAACTTCTGGTTTAAAATTTCTTGTTTCATAGACTGGAAGAATTGTCATTACGGAACCTTTCCGCTCACAAGAACATCATGGATTTGTGTACCGGACCCAAAGAAATTTGATGGTCATCAATGCCCAGAATTCTGACACAGGGCCTTATATTTGCAAGAGTGAAAACCAACAAGGAATGAAACTTGAGGCGCAGCAGTACGTGAACATCTATGGTGAGTTGACGCACTTTTAACTTACCCTAGCTTGTCTTAGGTATCTTTGATACAATCCGAGGCCTTTGACAATAGTTGCGTTTTTTGCCTTCATCCAGTTAACCGACCTACAAGATTTCCCACTATAAGTCGTTTTCTTCCTTCGGTTAACCGACCGAAGTTCTTAAAAGCCGTTTTTTTGGCTCCGTTCGCCGGTCGGTTAACCGACCCGTGGACTGAGGCGGGAGGTCCATCCAACCGACCTACGCTCTTGGCACGGCGCGAAATTCAAAATTCTCATTGGGGAGATAGGCGCCGGCGACGGGATGACGCCATGTTTTCTTATAAGCCGTTTTTTAGAGGTAAGGTAAGTCGAACCGACCGGCGAGACGAAAAAACGGTCAATAGTGGCAAATAGGTCAGTTAACCGACCTACGGAGAAAAGGCAAAAAACGCAACTAACCGGTCTTGCAGTGCTATTTTAGTTGTGAAACTGCAATGCCGCACCCACTCATAAGTCTTGTAATATTATAGTATAATATTTATTTTACAACCTGCGATTGTGTAGTTAACAGAGTAAGAAAAAGTTCTTACTGATAAATGGCATGGCCTGACGGAGCGGAATGTTGATGAATGTTGATGGGGTATGACAAAATTCGAGGGATCTAGGTAAGTTTTTTCATGCTGTCTTGAACGTAGGGGAGGTCGGGGTTGAACCGTACGTTTTTTGTTTCCGACTAATAATTAAATTTCTGTAGAATTTGAACAAATTTTGAACTGAAAGATAATGAGTCTAGCTATGTCCTGTAATTTTTTGAGAATTTAATTTTAACTGGTTTGGTTGCCACGATTTTTTTCGAAATCTGTTCGGTTCAGCCCCACTGGGGTTGGTTCGGACAGGTGTTGTTTTGAACTGGACATGTTAAGATTAGCTCTGAATATGACCGAATGAGTGGTACTACTTATAAGCTAATCAAGTTTTCACTTAAGAGTTGGACTATCCAAATAGTTGGACTTTCCAAATATACCACTTAACGAAAAAGCTTAGAAATTTCGAATTCAAATGAAAGTGCTTGTTGAACATGATTTGTTCCACCGGAAGCAATTGCTGCTTTCAGGAATATTTTGATCCTAACATAACGGGGCTTAACCGGACCTCTAGAATAATGTCCAGTTCACCCCCCCCCAGAACGTGTCCGGTTCAACCCCCCAGAGACCATTTCAAAAAAAAATGAAAACCAAGAAAAAACAGAAAGTAGTAAGAGCCTCGTAACAGGCTAGTAAGATACAAAAATGAACCTACGTTGGGCTAAACTATCAAAGACTCGCCAAAAACAACTTAACTTCTTCTCTAACTGAAAATTAAAACGAAATCGTAAGTCCGAATTTGGCGGTGAAAACAAAAAAAAAGTCGCCTTGTTGGGAAATCATTTTGCAACTGAGAGTTCAAATTTCGTACTATGAGTCAGAAAACTGTTGCCAAGCTCCGTTAGCGATTTCATAATTTTATAACTCCAGACTGAAATAAACAAGATATGTCGTCGTCAGTATTTCCTCTATCGTTAATGTTTTTTACATAAATAGTCTAGCTCCTCTAGAGGTTCGTATCTTAGCGATCAACTCCTTCTCTTTAGAGGTTCTTCTTGTTAGATACCAACTGTTTCTCCCTAGAAGTTCATCTTGTTACAGGTCAACTCTTTTCAGTGGTTCCAACCGGTCGTACGCGTACCCTAAGGGGAGGCGAGATATTCGCAAGGGGTACGCAAAGGTCCAACAATTTATTTAGTCCGTAGCTTTAGAGACTATTCAAGTTATTAAGCCAAGAGCTTCAGAACATCAACATATACTTTTACACACAGGATTTCGCACGTTTTCTTGAGAGAATGTTTTAAACATACTTTCTGAGCTTCGGTAAAAAGCTTATGGATTTCCTAGGACCAAAAAGTCGGCATAGGGTTGGCCTATCTTGGTAATTTGGATTATCTTGCGGAGCTTCAGCTAAACTGAGTGAACTAATATCCAAGGGAAACGCGCTTTCCGACGGACGGACTATAAAGTACAAACAAACTGCGGAAGTGCCTTTCTGACATTTGAGGAGCTTATGCGCAACAACAACATTAGATCAAAAATTGGCAATCTGTGATTGTATTCAGGACCATCTGACAAAGTTCCGAGAAGAGCCTGTTCCATAATTTCTGCTGATCACGACCTAAGACAGAACTCAGGATGGGATCCAGAATCCATTTTGAGGAAACGTGATTTCAAACTCTGATCGTAGTAACTAGCTTACAGAAACTCTGATAGAATTTGCTACTGATCGTATTCTATCTTGCTCTTACTTCAGCTTGTTTGGGCACCACTGAAGCGTCTAATTGCTGGGCCCTCACCGACGCCAAAAAATATTTCAACTCTGTCGGTTTCACTGTTCCACTTGCCCATTCGACCACAATCATTAAAAACGGAATCAACTGGCCCAATTGACTGTCGATTGTTCCTGCTGCCAGAATCCGCCTACACAAACAATGCATTTTCGTAGTTCCAAGATTCGATCAATCCTTACTATGAAGAACTGTCTTTCCATGAGCCTCTTTCGCAATACCCAGGGCCAAAATTTTCTGGTATTGCCCTGATGTTACAAGAGCCAGCCGGGCGGTAAAAACTGAGCCGGGCGGTAAAAACTGAGCCGATCTCCAAAAAAATTAATAAAAGACATCACTTTCAGGAGGAAAAACAAAAAAACACTAAAAACTAATACAGTAAACAAACATGTTGGAAAACGTTGTAGAAAATTCTTTAAAAACTGAAAAAAAATGTTGCTGTCCTAGCCAGCCAACCTGGGTTATACCTTGTTACAGTCATATTCCCACTGGAAATGGAACTTGTCAACTGAAACAACATTACTTCCAGCTTACTCTAACTTGTTTTCCTCTAGTCTCCAGAAGGCAGCTATTGAGCAGTTCCAACAGTATTATCTTTAATTTTTCTCTGAAAAACAGTCCATCAATATCCAGTGTTGCCACTTTTTCTGATGGAACCTGTGACTTTTGGTCAGAAAAAAACAATGATATTTTGGCACCTATACGAAAGTAAATTTCAATGAGGGATGTTGCCGACCGTTTTGGTGTTGCAAAGTCAACTGTTTATGTTTATAGGACATGTGTCATATCCTCACAACGTTGGCACCGAAATTCATTATATGGCCACGTGGAAATTAAGCTGCTGAGCTTAATTTCCGCGCAAAAGCTTGTTTTCGCGGTCTGCTTGGAGCAGTAGATGGATGCCATGTGCGAACTGTGAGCTCCGACTCGTAGAAGCAAAAAGCATACTGTAACAAAATTCGTATCACAACATGATACTCCTAGGTGTCAATGCTGACAAAATCTTCACTGAGATATTTGTTGGGTATCCTGGTTCATGCCATGATGCCCGCGTCTACCGTGCATCGTCGCTAGGCAAAAAAATTTACCAAAACCCATGTTATCTATTTCCGTCCAATGAGTTTCTTGTTCTGGGGGATTCAGCATACCCACTCAGTGAGTATTTACTCACCGCGTTTCGTGACTGGGAGCATGAACAGAGCCCAGAAGAACTATAACACCAAATTGTAAAAGACAAGGGTCTCAATAGAGCATGCTTTAGGACTTCTCAAAGGCAGATGGCGGAAACTACAAAGAGTGGAATGTCATCTTGAGTTCGTCCCTTACATAATAACTGCCGCGTGTGTGCTTCACAACATTTGTGAGATGAATGAAGAGAGTATTGAAGAATGGTACGAAGAGAATGACCAAGTTCCAGAAAGTGCTGTTGCTTATGTGCCTGTTTATGCTGTGTGGTCACAGCAAACAAGGCGTGGTCAAGAAAAAAGAGACAGATTTATAAATAGTTTTTAATAGAGTTTGTAAATGCTTTGCTGTATTTATCGTGTAATTTGTATAAATGTACAACAAACTAACTGAAAACGCCGCTATCACAACACAGGTTTCAACACAGGTTTCTCAAAATTGAACTTGAAAAATTAAAACAATGGTATGACTGTTAAGCATACTTGACAGTGCAAAACGGATACCTCAGCTGAATTTTATTGCAGCTATATTTCGGCTCTTTTTGGCAAGGGTCTTCTTGAAAGATGAATGGGCTTTGGTAGGGGAGACGATATGGTTTTAACCTATGCCCCAACCCAAAAGATAAGGCTCAGAACTGATATGCCAGCCTTCTGAAATGCCACCTTGAATTCCAGATGAACTGCAAGTAGTCCACTGGTCAGGGTGCTACTGATAAGACCTGAGACGAAATAGAAGTTTAAGTGTAGAGTGTCCATATACACCAAAAATAACAAAGGTCCAAGCACAGAGCCTTGAGGCACGCCACACACCAGAGGAAATAACTGGCTAAATGAATCTCCAATAACAACTTTCATACTTATTCCGTGTAAATATGACCTGAACCAATCAAGCTGTTCATTTCTTATCCCAAGTGCAAACATCCTCTTTAACAAAAATTCAAAATCAACAGTATCGAACGCTTTCCTCAAATCCACAAAAATTGTCATAGGAATAAATCCTTTTTTCAGTGCTCTATAAAATCGGCTACGTCAAGCCCGTTTCGTACGAACTCTAAACTTTGAGTAACCTCGGATGATGACCGCAATATGTTATGATAAAGCACACCAGTCACTGTAACACGTGGAAACATTTCCTGCGACAAACATCTCTTTCCCGGGTTTTCCGAAGTTTCCAGCATCCGGACAATTTCTGAGTAGTATGTCTCCTACCGACAAACAATGCAGTCGCTATTCAACTTCTCTTGGTCTGATTGCCGAAAGCGCTTCGATCCACCAACTGTCGCGGTCGTTCTTAAACCGAAACCAAATTTCAGTTCAAAGTCAGACAACAAAATAAAAGACTGAAAACCCGCAGCGCAAATATTTTGCGACAATAGTTGCGTTCGTTGCACTCCGGTCTGGTTCTGGTGTTTAGTCACCAGTGTCCGGTTCTTTGCTTATAACGCGTTTTTTCGTTCACCAGTGAGTTGATGAAAACTTGCTAACTCCTCGCTACAGCGGGGCTCACGAGCAGGTTCTGGTTAGTCCGCACCGGTGGGCACTAACCAGACACTGGTTAGTCCGAAAACGGGTTTTAAGATCGGGGAGTAGTCACCGGTGAGTGCAAAAACGCGTTATAGGAAGCACCGGTGAGTAGTCACCGGGCAACGAACGCAGCTAATAACAAACTCTCCCGTTACTTCCCGGGAGTAGGCGCCGCCATGCCCCTTTACTCTTGTCTGGGAGTGCGCAATCCCGAGCTATGTGTCCGACTTTTTCACAGTTGTAACAAACTATGTCTCCCCTTTTCCGACTAGCAAATAATCTTCCAGTCGAACCACCTTTCTTCTCAGCCATCATTCTCAGGTCATCTTCTTACACTTCTCTTCAGCTTCGAATATCTCAACATCTAGTTTAGTGCCGTAACATCTCGTGACTAGGTACGCTAGTCCTTCGCAGTCGCGACTACAACTTATCATATCTGCCTTAATGAAATATTCATGGTCCACGGTATTCCCTACCTCTCGCTCACTTCATCTTTTCTGCTAGCTTGATTGCCATCCTAACTATAGCTGCCGGTTCTCGGTCTTCTCTAGGTTACCTGGCCATCTCAAAAACTCTGTTTTCTCTTCTGCTACTGACGTGCTCTTCGTTGCGATCTTCTCCAGCTCCTGTATCTTCCCCAACATTTCTAATAAGACTAAAAACAGAGCCTGCCTCTACGTCACTCCTACATTGACACCTCTACGCCACTCCTAGAGTGACGTGTCTACACCACTCCTAGAGCGACGTCTCTACGCCACTCTTAGGGTGACTTCTCTACGCCACTCCTAGAGTGACGTCTCTACGCCACTCCTAGAGTGACGTCTCTACGCCACTCCTAGAGTGACGTCTCTACGCCACTCTAGAAGTGGCGCTCCCCACCACCCCGGAGTGATGTGTTGACTCTACTTTCACTGTCCCCTCTTATCGCGCCTTTTACCCATACGAAACAAGGCATCCAGTTTTTTACCCGAGCATGTCCGAAATCTCCCCGTTAGCTGAGAGTGTTTTTATGGTTAACATCCTGTTTCAGTTACAGATACCCTCATTACCCTCAAGTACCCTCAGCACCGGATACGTCTTGAAATAATGATACAGATACCGTATGAAAATTCAACTTGGCCTCCATATCAATAGTTTCCGCGAGACGACAAGATTGCACCCTCAAACTTTGTAATGGAAATAGGATAATTTACTTTGACCTCCCATTACAATAGTTCCCATGGAATGACCGAAACCCTGTTTTGAATATAAAATACCCCATTAATGCTACAAGTTACCCTGATTGAAGAGGACTGCCCTTGGTTTGCGATTGCTATTCGAACAAACAGTGAACATTACAAACCAATACAAATCAAACTTCAAAAAACGGACCTCTTGTCGAATTCTACTATCTTAATTTCAACACACATTTAGTGTGTCGTCACAAAACTTGAATTCCCGACTTCAAAAATTGAAAATGGATATTGCAAATGTAAAAGTTTTCTGCAACTCCGGCTGAACAACTAAATGACATTGACAAACCAATTATCCCTTTGTCCGAAAATAACTACGTATCGCATATTTGACCAGGTTAAACAAATACGTCAGCCTGTTTTATTTTAACATTTATTATTTCATGACTTGGTACCAACACTTCCGTATTAAGCTAAAATATCATTACGTCTGACAAATACCAAGCCTTTCTTACTCGTAAAAACCATGAACTGGAGTACTGCAAATCCCTAAATAAAACATTCTGACTATCCGAATAATCCGTGACTATCGCGAGCGTTTCAGTCACTCGATTTACTGATGTTTCTGCCTCACTGTTCTGCTCACAAAACGTGTTCGACCTCTTGCAACTGTTTATCCTAAGAGAAAAATAGTAAAACCAATTTTGTTCAAATCATGATTCCGTAACATAATCATGTTCGTACTAATAAGAACTACATCTACAAGAGTCGAACATCCGTTAACTAAAATTTCGTAGCTTCCGACGTCGTCGTTTTTCAGTTTCTTCGCTGCTGGTTGAAATTCTTCTTGATTACCCAGAAGCCTCTCCTCCATGGCAAAATGGATCAACAAACGTAGGGTGTGTGGTGCCAGCACTCCTTCCTTCAGCATTGTTTATAGTAGCCGCACCTCACAACCCACAACCTCCAACGATATATCCAGCAAACTTGGTCTGTCCATTTCACCATTTTTTTGTCCTTTAAATTCTCCGAACACAACACTCTCTTTATCCTCTAGTTCAAACATTTTATTAGAACGTTTTCAATCACTTCACTCGCAGAATATTCGCTGCAGTGTGGACGCTCAGGCGACTAAACGGTTGAACGCTTGAACTTAAAATGATTTGTCGGAGTCCTATTACCCTCGTCATAGTTGCTCTTTTCATGGTAGTATTTTTGGGATAGAATGCCCTGTAGATAGTCTTATTTCAGATAATATTCATCTACGGCTTAATAAACTAGGATTAAGCTGTGTTTTCATCGGCTAATTATCAGAGGCTAAAACCATCCAAGCTTTTCAGGAATCTGTTCTTAAATGACGTAAAAAACAGAAGTTCATTGTCAAATATGAAAAAAAAGATCTATATAAAACTGATAAAATGATGATTAGATTGAAATAAAGATTGGCATGCTACTGAAAAATTTTTCAAAACGAATAAATGAGCTAGGGTCATCTTCAAGCGATTTTTCCGACCCTTTTGGCAAGGATCCTCTTCGAACTATAGTTAGAGGAGACAAACGCGGAGTTTCCATTGATTATTAACTTGATCGAAATTATGATTTTCAGTATGGAATATTAATTAGAGCATCAAGCCACGAACCAGTACCCAGCATGTAAATTACGCCTTGTTGAACGGGTAGACCGCGTCTGGGTATCTGGGTAGAAATATTGCTTTAGTGGGAACCTCGGATGCTAAACCTGTTACAAAGCAAATTATGAACCACTGCCTTTTCCAATAGAAATTATAGCGTGAAAGCCAATACTATCTGACGTCTTTTAATGCTATGATACATAAACTAACTGTATATTGCGCTATCCAGAAAAGATGGAATACATTTTATTGACTATTACCACCCACGAACATGACCGCGAAAAACAATCGCGAATTTCGAATCGACGCAGTAGGTGAGAGACGTGATTCTGATCAGTATCGGCTCCTTGTAACTCATAGGTATTATAATTCGGTATTCGCTTCCAGTTGGTGAAATTGGATCAACTGAAATAAAGTATATCGTTAACTGCTTTTTCGACTGATCCACACGGGAATGTCATGTGACTTGTAGGTCAAGGGTGGTATACTTAGGCAATTTTCTGTGGATAGCTTTCAACTTGGGAGCAAAGTAGGCTCGAAGCACTCGCGCGAGGGGGACGAGACCCCTCATTTAAACGATTTCTGGATCACAATGGCGCAGATTCCCCGCCTATTAATAACGGAAGTGGTGTAAAATTAATTACAATGCATTAGTTGAAATAATTCCTATTATTAAAGTTTAACTGAAAAGCCGTTTTAATTTTGTGTCATCTAATTGAATACATTGAATTATTTGGATTTTGCAAAGGGATTTTTATATTTTCCACTATCGTCCCCACAACGTAAATTCTACTATGACGCGGGATATTTTAATCTCAACACAAACGCAGCTTTTCAGTGGGCAGTGGTGAGATTGGTGAAGATTACTTAGTGCCTGAACAAAAAAAAGTCATAAATCTATCTCGTAAAGCATACAACAAAAATTCAATACTACAAATAACAAGGAAATTCCACTATTTGAAAATCGATTTATTCGTGAACACCGGAACAACGAAGTAACGCATTTTCAGCGGGTCTTCAAGCCGATTTAAGTGAATAAGTGACGGATAACTAGATTGTCCTATCCCAGCCCATTTCGGTTAAACTTTAAAATTCGTATAAATAAATTCAAACCTTTAGCTTTACTTTTTTTAGCTTACTTTAAAGAGTGTCCGACACCTGTACGAAGGATAAATTAATAGAAGCGCCGCCAGCGAAATTCTTTAAACTTTCTTTTTCTGTCATAACTGTCATCTTACCATACAAATAATAGCTTTTAGTGTGTTGAAGACTGCATAAATTCCAAGCCAAACGCCAACTAAATGGCACACCATTCTTATAAATAGTGATTAGTGCGAATTTGGAACAGGCAAAACATTGCGGAAACACCGGGAAGAAGAGCGTTTTTTTTTGTCAAATTAAAATTTGGCGAAAGCATCAGAGCTAAAAAGAAGGTAAATCTGTCCATCGAAAAGTAGTGGTCATCCTAAATAAAGCAGACAGAAAGTAATATTGTTCTGAATTTACAGCAAAACAAAAATATTTTACGTTAAGAGACATGCTTACTCACAAGCAAAATAAGGAAAGCGATTTGCCGGTGAATGTGTTTGACGGTACATTGGAAGAAAAAAAAAATCCCGGTTTGCTGATATCACCAGGTTTCAGTCTTCGCCCGACAGGGGTTTAAAGAAGCAGACTTGATTTGTTATATGCAAAAACATCCCAATTCGCCGAAGAAACTTAAGTTGCGTTTTTCCGGGTGTAGTTTCATCGTAGTTTCTGTCATTGATTTACATAGGAATTGTGCTTGTTGTTCCCACCAAATTTCATTCCGATCGTTCAACTCCAAGGGTGTCAAAAAGTTTCTAGGTTCTGCTTCAGACCCCCCACCTTCATCGGATCCGGTCCGGACTTGAAAAGGGAAATCCAAGCCACGTGGTTTTTCGACACACCATGTTTCATTATGATTCGATCACCTGTTCGGAAGTTAAACATACATCAAGATTCCAGATTCCACCAACGATGGTCGGATCGATACGTTGACTATTTCCAGGTTAATCTGGTCGGGTCCATGGTGTGCCTGCCAAGTTTCATTGTCCTAGCCCACCTGGAAGTAATTTAACTTCGTATCACCGGAAATCCAGAACCCCCCTTTACCTCTCTCTACAGTGCAAGAATCCGGTCCGGTTGTGTCAGTGATGTACCTAGGGCTTGTGCTTGTTCCTCCCAACAACTTACATCTCGATCGCTCCACTCTAAGCGCGCCACACGAATTCCGGTCCCCCCTCCGACTCCCTCCCATATTGATCGGATCTGATGCAACATTTTGGAAAGTTCTTGATGAACGACCCTACCACAGACGAGTTTTGGTTCAAAGAGATTGCCCAAGAGGGTGAAAGTGAATATACGAACCCTTCGAATGACAGCGAGCCTACGCATGCACATTTGGCCGATTTCGTCTCAGACCCTTTGATAAATGTTGTCGGACTGGAAGATGGCGCGGTTCCAGTTCCAGAGATTCCAGAAAGCATCCTTCTGAAACCGGCTTACGCGTGTTCTTCCATCAAGCCAGGTTTTGGAAGGTGGATTCAGTGCGAGGTTGTTGGAGGTTCAGCACAGTTTTTGTTTGTTGAGGGGTCGCCTTCTTTGTCTGAGCGAAATATCCTGATTTCCCCTCAGTGTGTAAAGGTGATTGGTGGTTGCGTGACCGTATGGGCTGTAAATATGAATGAGCCTATTGATGGTGCCCCGTGTGTAAATGTCCGTGCGTCAGATATGTCCCTTGTCTGTTGTGAAGCAGATCCAGTCCAAGCTGATGTGAGTGAGGTTATTGATGCGTTGGTGTAGCCCAGTCCACCCATCGTTGGCAGTGTTCGATTTGGTTGGAAGGACGTGGATAAGGCCACCTTTATGACGTTTTTCAAATTAGACCATATCGAGTCTAAGAATTGGAACGCTATTGAAGATTTATTGTGGGAATTCTGCGATATTTTTGCACGGTCAGATGATGATTTGGGTGATTGCGGTGTGGTCACTCACAGGATTGAAACGGATGGTCACCCCCCAATTAGACAGCGCCCTTATAGGGTACCGGCTCACCTGATTGGAGAATTAAAGACCCGGATTGAAGCTATGCTGCGGCAAGGAGTTTTGGTCGAAAGCTCGAGCCCTTGGGCCTCTCCAGTTAGTCTGGTGAGAAAGAAGGACTCAAGCTTTAGACTTGTAAACGACTATCGAAAACATAACAAAATAACCAAGTTTGATAGCTATGCCTTGCCTCGCATAGACGATATCCTGGATAAAATGAAGGGGTTCAAAGTATTTTCCAAAATGGACCTGGTACAAGGCTTCCTCCAGATTCACGTGGAGCCTTCACACCAGGAAACGACGGCTATTACGACACCCTTTGGACTGTTTGAATACCAAAGAATGGGATTTGGTCTATCGAATGCCCCGGCTTCGTGTGAAAGGATGATTGAGACAGTTCTTCGTGATATGCTGGGTTTGAATGTGTTCGTATTGCTTGATGATACCGGTGTGGGCACGATCGATTTTTCGAGCCATATCGATGTTTTGCGCGGCGTGTTCTTCAGATTTAGGGGTAACAACCTTAAACTGAAGCCTTCGAAATCGGAATTTTGCGTTCCCTCGTTGACGTTTCTTGGTCACGTGATTTCAGCCAGAGGTATCGAGCCGGATCCGGATAAGCTTCAGGCGGTTCGTTTGCTCCGTTATCCAAGGAACATTTCCGAGCTCCGTTCGAGCCTTGCGCTACTTAGCTACTTCAGGAAGTTTATTCCTGACTTCGCCAAAACAGCTAAGCCGTTGTCCGATCTAACGAAAAAGGGGAGAGTTTTCACCTTTGGAGACCCACAGGTGGATGCATTTGAGTCCCTTCGGAACGCGTTGATGTCCCAGCCGATCCTTGCATACCCAGATTTCAACGGATCTCCGTTCATTCTTACAACGGATGCATCGAATCATGCTATTGGTGCTTGTCTTTCACAAGTTCAGGATGGATCTGAACGTGTTATTGCATATGCTAGTCGTGTTTTGAATGACACTGAACAGAAGTACGCCACAACAATGCGTGAGGCACTTGCATTCTGGGAATTCTGTCGAAAATACAGGCATTATTTATTGCCGAAGCCTTTCATCGTGCGGACTGATCATCTGGCATTGAAAGCGCTTCCATTTATGGATTCCCCAAACGGCAAGTTGGCCCGAATTTGTCTTGAACTGCAAGAATACAAGTTCCAGGTTGAATACAAGCCAGGAAAGGAGAATTTTGTTGATGCGTTGTCACGATTGGTTGATATCCCGGACAGTGGCCCTACCGTTGTCAATGTGTTGTCTTTATCGGAGCGCCATGACCTGTTTTCTGTACATGAGCTGAAATGTGCTCAGAAAACTGACCCCTTTTGTTCAGAGGTGTTTGCTCGCCTTGCCAGAAAGGTTGAGTTCTCCAAGGATTTCGATTTATATGAACGGTCGATCGAGTCCTTTTGTATTGAAAATGGTGTTGTTTGTTTCCTCTTCTCTCCAGCGGGTTCATATCGTGATTCGGTTTCCGTAGTCCCAGTGATTCCGGACAGTTTAGTCCCGCGGTTTCTCGATTTTCACCATATGGCGCGGCAAGCTGGACATATCGGCATTGGGAAGATGATGAAAAAGATTCGGTCTACGGCATATTTCCCGTCAATGTACAGTCGAACGAAACTTCACGTTTCCAGGTGCATTGATTGTTTGAAACGGAAACCTCCAAATAGAACCCCTTCGGCCCCTCTGGGTACGGTACCGGTTGCGACGGGCCCTATGAATTTAGTATCCCTGGATATTGTGGGACCCCTACCCCAAACCAAATTCGTTAATAACGTGATTTTGACTGCGCGTTGCCATTTTACCAAATTTGTGTTCCTCCTTCCCCTCCCTGACCAGAAAGCGGAAACGGTGGCGAAAGCGTTGGTGGAGAAAGTCTTCATGGTCCATGGAATACCCAACCGAGTTCTCACTGATAATGGGTCAAACTTCTGCTCAAAATTGATGGCAGAAGTCCACCGATTGCTCGGTATATCGCATGTTACGACGAGCCCGTACAACCCAAAATGTAATGGATTGATTGAAAGGGTCCATAGAACCCTGAAAGACGCGCTCTCGCAGCTTGTATCGGCCGCGAGGAATGATTGGGACGAGCATCTACCGTATGTTCAGTATGGGCTAAACACGGCCCATAACGAGGCGACCCTTGAAACGCCTTTCTTTGCGATGTACCTCCGTGACCCGTCTTGTCCGTTTCCGAATATTTGTTTGAATTCCAGTATTTACGAAAATGTGCAGTGTTATGTGTCTGATATGTTGGGGTGTATGAAAACTACGCATGGGGTATTGTCTGAGCGAATTTCATTTTCGAAAGAAAAACAGAAGTTGTCGTCACCGGGTAGTCGTTTCGAGCCTTTCGCCCCAGGTGATATTGTATTTTTGAGAACCCCTCCAGCACCTGGACCAGGCTCGAAACTGAATAAGGAACGATTCGGAGGCCCTTATCGGGTTATCAGATCTTTAAATGAGGGCCTGAATTATGAAATTCAGCAATCGGGATCGAAATTGCAGATCGTACACTTCAATAGGCTAGTAGCCAGCCGATTGAGGTCCCCATGGGTTTCGGAAGCAGCAACCTCACCCATGCCTGTTACTGCGCCACTACCCGACATTACAAGAGATGAGACTGCCACTGCTTACCCCACGACAACCGAGTATCTCAGGCGTGTAGCTGATGAGTGTGCTTACAACACGCTACACGACAATCTTTCGCGGCGGGTTACTTTTCTTGATGGGATCACCCCACCCCAACCCTATTTTGCTCAAACAGATACTTGGTCGACAAGCGAATTCGGTTTAATGGTGCCGGGCTTACCACCCGAGCAAATTCGAATTTTGCAGGTTCCCGTGGACCCACCCTGGGGTGGAGCATTGGCCAGACCTGTTTCGGAGCCCTTCACTACCGACAGGGAGTGTACTGCTGCAAGTCAAAGCCGCGGCAGCACACCAGAGGCCATTATCGTAATTCCCCTTGCTGACGCCAACCAAGTTACACTATCTGCCAATGAGCGTTGCATAACTCAAAGTCACGAGCCAAGACCAAACCAATCCGGTGACTACTCTCGTTCAGTCTATCATCATAGCAGCAGCAGCTCGGTACACTCCCGCGCGGCCACGTCTCTCTCCAGTCAAGTCGACATTGAAACCTCCGGCGGCACCGAATATCATCCACTACCGGCAACCTTATCCCTACCCACCTATCAGCAACAAGCCCAGTCCCCAGCTCTTCCGGCTGCTTCTTCACGCTCTCAGCCACCTTCTACATCAGCTTCAACACCAGCCCATTGTAACAGCTCTAGTCTACAGTCTCCGTCTGCCCTTAACCCACCCAGAACAGGCCAAGCCCTTTCTTCTGCAAATTTGCCATCAACGACACTACACCCCACCACATCCACTCCAGTAACTACTGAATGTAGTACTTCTTCATGCTCTCAGCCACCTTCTACATCAGCTTCAACACCAGCCCATTGTAACAGCTCTAGTCTGCAGTCTCCGTCTGCCCTTCTCCCACCCAGAACAGGCCAAGCCCTTACTCCTGTAAATTTGCCATCAACGACACTACACCCCACACCATCCACTCCAGTAATTACCGAATGTAGAACAATGTCTGTCAGAAGGTTCAACTCTATTACCAGTCGTTGGTTTTACCAACTTGCTTTCGTCAGTGATGAGCGGTTCAGTCCTTTGGGCCCTGTCGGATCATCACCAGCCCTCGATAGACCATCATCAATCCTACACCACCTAACTGAAAGCGTCTCTTCAACCAACACAACTACCCCCATCCCTACCACCTCCTCTATGGCTGCGATAACTCCACTTTCTGCCAGCGACGCCGTAGTTCTTCGTCGCTCGTCGCGAACATCCAAACCCCCACTTCGATACCAGTCAGTGGACTTCAGGCTAGGCGCCAGAACGCATCAGTCCACCACCTACCCCTCCAGCAGTTCGGACGAACTGGACTGATCCAGCACCGGCGTCGTCATCCAATACTACATGCGCCAAATCTTATGGTTAAGTTATTATGTCTATTTATATGTTCTATGTTCTCCCCCTTTTGAAGCAATTTATACCCAGCACATTTATTGGCTTCAAGTTAAGTAAATTTAATTCTAGTGTCTTGTCTTTCTTTTTCACAAAGGTAGTGGAGGTAAACTTTTCTGGGCAATAGCCGGAATTGAAATTATTATCATAATAATTAGAACTATCTTCTCATCTTTTTTTTTTGTCTTAATATTCACGTTTCCCGACATACCTTCCACGAGTGCAGCATACGGACAAAATATCCAATAAAAAAAAAAAAAAAAAAAAAAAAAAAATTATCCCCCTCCTTTTAAGATAATTTGGGAGGTGTAGTTTGTTTAATTTCTGGCCTTATAATAAGAAAAATTGGAAATTTATTTTTGATATAGTGATTGGCCCACTTAAAAAGAGGCGAGAGAGAGAGGCCCCCTGAAGATGTCGGGTTGAGGCCCGGGTGCCGATCCTCTGATAAACCTGTTCCTAAGGCTGGGAGTGCCCATGTTATGCCCATACAATTTTAGATGTATTTAAAGGCACTCCTGTAACCCACTTGGGAGCCGGGTGCATGGAATATTTGGGGGAGTAGTTGGATGATAAACAGGTTTCCGATAGCCGGTAGTAACCATTAAAGCTTACTTGTGTAACCTTTAGGGGCTGGTTTCGGTGAATATCTCAACTGCAAGGCGCTCTTGGGAAAAATCGTGGGTCAATCATTCAATAATTAATGAGTGAAAGTGATTGTGATGGAGATTTGAAATTTTAAGGTCGAAATTAAGGTTAAAATTTGTGGGATGTTTTGTACCCTATGCTACACTCTCTCCAAAGGAGGGAGGTGTGTTATGGAGACGTCTTTACATTCCGGCTCCCTAATTTACTATTTATTTATTTCAGATCTATCTGTTCCCCTGTCGCGTCCTTTTCCTTAGTATTGTTTAATAGTTAACTAGTAACCCCTTTCATTCCGGCACGGCGCCATAAAAGATCACCTTCGCTACCGAAAGATCACTTGAGCGATCATTTCATTGATTTCGGGCAGTCGTGATTTGGATCTCACCCTGTCGTGTCATTAGACTATAGTAAGTTATAATTTATCGTTCATATTTTGTTTTAGGCCTAAGATGTGTATTAAAATGACAATGTTCTAAACTCCGTCCTTTGGCTGGGTTAGTCTCGAGGCTTAGCAATGGTCTGGCGACCTATCTGTCCGGTTTAGCCCTTGGAGGGATTCGGGCCTGAACCGAGATTGAGGTAGCGGATATGAATTTACCGCGTCCTGAATTTTATCTTTGGCTGCGTTGCGGAATTGGTGTAGGCCTACCATTCGGAATGCCATCCTGACCCGGCTTCAATACCATTACGGCCTACACCTCCGAGTTTACGTTATTTATATATATTATTTCGCCCATCTATTACATATAGTTGGCTCGTTGTATAATATAAACGTTAAGCCATAACAATGCTCAAAGGGTCTATAAGATTTTATCCACTCAAACTCTTTTTGGAGATTCAAAACTTCATTCAAACGGGAGTTTTCGATTCGGAGGAATTGAATGTCCTAGTAAATTGTTCGCGGCTTGATAATATTGGATCCTTTCTGAATATTCGGGGAGCACTTATTTGTCATCGGGGACTTTGTATGGCCCTATTACGTCCTTCAATATTTCAAGCAGCACTGCAACTATTTTCTCATCATGACCGTAACAGATTCCAACGATTCTTGGTCAGACGTCTCTAGGGAGGTACTTTTGACATTTTGAGTCACAAACAAGGTATGATATGATCACCAGCCAGAGATATCATCAGTGTGAAAACAATAGTCACTTCAGTTAAGCATCCAAAATCGAAGAAGGAAAATCAACCGGATGACGATCAATATCACTAGATCTTGATAGAGCTATTTGTCATTCTGCAGAGTTTTATCACAAACAGGAATGATGTTCACTCGTCAAAGGGTAAAAAGGAAATGCCCTTGAAGTCCTTCCTCCACTGAGCCTCTATCTCCTTGCGAGATCTACCCTTTTTCTTACTTTTCGAGCAATATTAGCTTTCACCTACTGTTGTATCTGAAAGATGGAGCGTAGGGTAAACGAGGGCGGTAGTAGACCAAGTTTACGTTAACATATAATGGTTTTATTTCTGACTTACTCTTTATAAAGGTAATCCCAATCCAGGTAAATAGACAACACAGTCGATAACGAAAATAGGTTAAGTCATGTGTGACTTCCAAAATACGAATGACAAATAATAGACATCTAAACGAGCTTATATACTCCTAACTGCACAAGTGAAGGTTCAACTGACGTAATATACAATTTAGCTTCCTGACCGGAAGCTACCTGATGTCGACGTAGTATGGAATTTAGTAAGATCCACCTGACGTGGACTTTATTACCCTTAATCTACTCATATTTTAAAACCTGGTAAATAAAAGTTTCATCAACTAATGCATTATCTTTTTCAAGATGCCCTTCCGTCCTTAGAGCATCTCTCTTAGGATATTAATCATCAAACACACAACTTATTCATTCACTCACCTACAAAAACGAATAAGAACCAACCACCAGACTCCCGTTTTAAAATCTCCTTTCCTTTATAACAAGAACAAATAGCGAGGAGGTTAAAAATAACACTTCGAAACTCTAACATTCCCTCAGGCTGTTACCAGTGTCGTCTTTACCCTAAGGGGACATTTTCGCGTGGATGGCTCCCTCGGATGTTACGTCCCATCATCATGATGGGTGTTTTCGCGTTGATGCCATCCAGCGCGATGGTCATTTTCGCGTGAAAAGCTCGACGTGTGACGTCACCATACAGCTGAATGTGTCTCTCCCGTTCAACGATGCTCCTCGAGCCCTGTTGAACTGGTAGAGGAAGATGACATCTACCTCTGTCTCAACCCGTTGTCGTGTGGATGGCATCATCCAGTGACATTTTCGCATGGATGTCGAGCTCAACAGCCATTCACGCGAAAATGTCCCCTTAGGCTGGTGCTGGGAGGCCACGCCAAACGAGAGGCAGCGCGGCTGGTGGGAATGGCTGAGAAATCAGGCTAGGGTTCCTAACAGTACTGCGTTGTTCCTAATGATCCAGCTGTGACCAGCTAAGTTTCACCCTCGTCGCTTACTTTATTCATATCTACGATGCAGAGATGTGACCATGATGTGGCTCGACCAAGAATCTTGTGTGTAAATGTGCTGTCGTTTTTTTGTTAGTGGAACTGAAGAAAAGGGGCCAAAAATCCTTGGATCCAAAAATCCTTAGGGTCCAACAAAAGTAAATGGCGAGACTGCACTGGCTGTAACATTAGTTGCGTTTTTTGCCTTCATCCAGTTAACTGACCTACAAGATTTCCCACTATAAGCCGTTTTCTTTCCTTCGGTTAACCGACCTGAGTTCTTATAAGCCGTTTTTTGGTTCCATCCACCAGTCGGTTAACCGACCTGTGGACTGAGGTGAGAGTTCCATCCAACCGACCTACGCTCTTGGCACGGCGCGAAATTTAAAATTCTCATTGGAGAGATAGGCGACGGGAAGACGCCATTTTTTCTTATAATCCGTTTTATTAGAGCTCAGTCGAACCGACCAGCGAGACGAAAAAACGGTTCATAGTGGCAAATAGGTCGGTTACCCGACCTACGGAGAAAAGGCAAAAAACGCAACTATTGACTGCGAAAAAACAAACCTAAATAAAAAACTTAAATATTATTATAACAGATAAAAACCTACTGGTCACCGACGCTTCAATCACATCTTTCACGCATTAGTCATCCAAGGATAATAAATATAAAGAATCTGGTAGCCAACCCTTAGTAATAAGCATGATGTATAGGCTCCCCCTGATGGGTATCCTTTTTATATAATATTTGTTTTAATCCGTATCTCGG
This sequence comes from Branchinecta lindahli, assembly GCA_023053555.1. Taxonomy (NCBI): domain Eukaryota; kingdom Metazoa; phylum Arthropoda; class Branchiopoda; order Anostraca; family Branchinectidae; genus Branchinecta; species Branchinecta lindahli. Next base: position 18,768 of record JAKZAO010000044.1, on the reverse strand, counting down.
TTAACGTTCTTTTGTTTTTTTTGTCTCAGTTTTGCTTTTTTTCACAACCATACTCCTTTCTTTTTGTTCTTTGTGTGGTTGATGGACAGTAAGATATTTCATTCTTTCATTCATACCTCATTCTGCGAATTGATTCCAACCATATTGTGGATCAAACTGTAGAACCTCGGAACTTTAAGACTTTTTCCTTTTTTCCTCATTTTCCACACGTGAATCCAAACTCCATTCATCAAAAAGATCATAGCCTATTCTTTCCTTTTTGCAGCACCGGTTTAAAAACACAGTTTAGGGTTGCTGCCAGTCTAGACCCCATGTTTGAGAAAAAAATAACCATGGTTCCAATCTGACAGGTTATGAAACCTAGTTTAAACGACTCGGCTTGCCTCGGATAAGCAACAAAAGCCCTTTGAGTGGTAGATACTGTGGCGGAATAGTTCACACTTTTGATAATTTAACGAAGTACGAAGTGCAAGTAGTGAGGCATGGAATTACGTGGGATGAAATAATCAGCCACTGTGAGTTCAATTCGAGTATTTGTAACATTAAACTACAAATACAACAAGCACTGTGGAGAATAGAATTCGTGCATGCAATGCTTGCTAATAATTTTACCCCAACAGCAAAACTACGTACCCTTCAAATCCAGAGGCGTTACTAGCCAAAATGTTTGGGAGGGTGAGGGCAAGGTATTTACCGACTGGTTGGTCATTTGTACCGACTGTTTTTGCAGATAAAAACGACTATTATTGAGAAAAAACGACTTTTTGACGAAAAATAGGCTGATTTTAAGAAAAACTACTATATTTAAGAAAAAATTTACTACTTTTACGAAAAATCGACTGTTTCTACTATAAAACGCGGCGCGGCTAATTTTTACAAACTTGGAGGTCTGGGAGGATTCCAACTGAACCGGTTCACGTGTCCTGTGAAGAGTAGGTATACTATTCTATTATTAATATTTTAACGAAAGTAGTTACTATTCTTACAAAAAATCGACTAGTTTTACTAAAAAAACGCGTCACTTCCCGCCGACTCGGCTAATTTTTTCAAACTGGGAGGTCTGGGAGGATTCCAACTGAATCGGTTCACGTGCTCGACTTATCTGCCAAATTTGCTCTTCCTGCCACGAGCCATTTTCTCAGTATGGCACCTGTGAATAGTAGGTGCTAAAAAGAAGGAAATGACAACGTCAATACTCCCTTCAGATGAAGAACATTTCTCGTACCACCCATCAAAGCTTTATTCGAAACCGAGCATTTCAGTGAATCTGTGGCACCCCCACTTCAATTCGTCCACCGAGGTTGGATCCATACGAGATTAAAAAGTGAGAAATCACACTAGCTAGCTAATAAATAAAACTGTCTTTGGTCAAGACTTCCGATACAACACCCTAGAATTGTACTGAGCAGACAGCCACTTTCTATATGCTGACTTTTGTGTCGATGCTAGTGTCTCGTCAGGCCTGTAAAATTTAGAGTAGAATGAAATTCGCAAAAAGCCGGGGGCAATGGCAATAAAAGATTACAAACACACTGCTAATCGTACCACCACCAACCCAGATTCCCATTCCTTAAGGATAAATCAGTGTTACTCAGACCCGCTGTCACGGAGCCCATAAGCGGGTGTTAATTTTCTAATACGCATTGCTGCTAATCCGCTATCCCTGCGGCAAGCCGAGTCAGCTATCCTTACGAGTAGTGCCAAAATAAACTTTTTTTTTTTAAGGACTCGGTTGTCTTTGACTGAAATGAGCGCCCGGGACCTTGACGAGCAGTCATACTGATGTGACTTGGCAAAAGGCAGTGGGTCCTAATCATCCCCTCCCCCCTTTGGGCTACCACTGCTTGGAAGAAATCGAGCGAAATGTGTTTTTCTTGTTTATCTTAAAGAAAACATGATTTTTTTTTCCTTTCAACATGTTACTATTTCTTTAACGTTCACCATATTCATCCAGAACAATAAACTAACAAAATCAGTGAAAATCATGCTCTGAAAAATTTTTCCACCGTAGGTCTATCTGTTCTGTAATTTCTTCCAATTCAAACGAACTTTATTCCGAATTAATACTAAAAAGCTATGGAACGCAGATGTGTCAACAGCCATTCAGTATCGTTGAAACTAATGAATATTTTAGGTATTTGATTACTGATCATCTTTTAGGTGGAATTCTAGCCACCAGTGACTCTCCGATCGTCCTATTTCCGACAGAAGGAGCAATCGCTGTTAAACAATATGAGCCAATCAAGATTATATGCGAAGCAAAAAAAAACATTACTTGGGACTTTCCAACAAAGGTAGGTCTTATATATTCCATCCCAAAGGCAAATGATGAATTTTTATTCGTGGAGGCTGTGCATTAGCAGAATTTTCCTGTCTCGTCTGCAAAGTCTTGTAATAAAAACATTTGGTACATCAAAATAGATGTATTGACAGTGGAGGCTTAATAATATGAACTTTTATTTCAACAAGGGACATCAACGATAAAATACAAAAAGGAAAACACAAACCAATGGGGTTCAGCTGTATTCGTGACGAGCATACTTATTTTGTTGAAAATATGCTTTTGCAGAGAGGTCTCCGACCGCTTAACAATATCCTTGAGCTAGGAGCGTTGGCGGGGGACAAGCTCACGGCTCATGTTGCAATTTCGGTTGATTCTGTAGAGGCGGAAAGAAAACTTGTCGTTTGTTATATTTTTTTTTCCCGTAGAATCTTTTGTTATTTAACTTATTTTTTACCTTATTTAAATTAAAAAAATCACATTTCGTACTATTCTTCTCCCTAATATTTGGAAATTATTTCTCTCATTTAAATTTTTTCAACTTTATTTTTAAACAACTCAATCTAAATTAAATATATAAATATATATAAATATAAATATAAATATATATATAAATATAATTTAAATACTTAAATAAAAAATAGAAATCCTCAGTCAGACACACCTTCACACAACCCCAGCTATTTTACTGGCACAAAAACAAGGACAAAAGAGAACACAATAAAACATACAAATTATTTTCATTATGTATATTATACAAATTTCCATCTTCCGTTCCGACTACTCAAATGCACATGCAAACTCTTCAAACCTAACTACTTTACTGGAAAAGGTAAAAAAAAAAAAAAGGATCACTAATAAAACAAGAGCTGGAAGCTCATATGGCACTTGCAAGGCTAGGTCAGAGGATGAAAGAAGGAATTCGTCAATTCGTGGGTTTCTTTTGATCATTTGTAAGCAAAACCCTTGAGATAAGAATGATCATGGGTCCTTGGAAATCACGAGACTGTATCGTTTGGTAATGCATTTGGCTGTGCGCACTTTAAGGGCGCTAGAAAATCATCAACCTCCACCTGGCCTTCCCAAAGCCTGTATGGTGTATAAGGCTTCAGGCGATTCTGATGTACCACTGATTTCCTATTGTCGCTTACTCGAGTGATTTCATAGTTGAGTTTGTTCTCAAGTACTGCTGTCACTCGGTAAGGTCCCGCCCAGCGAATCTTGTCAAGCTTCTGGTGTCGTGCCTCCGGTGGAACGTGAAGCAAAACTAACTGTCCCACTTCAAACTGATGATATTTCAAATTTGTATCATAATATTTCTTCTGTTTTTCCTTTGCTGTTTTGATATTTTGACCCACCATGTCAAAAGCTAGCTTCTGCCTCATTATCATTTCTGATTTGTAGTTCACGTCCGAATCGTAATATGTGCGACTGCTTATAATGCCATCTGATGGGAAACGAGGTTCACGCAAAAATGTCATAAAGTGAGGGGTGTCCTGTATTGATTCTTGGTAAGCCGTGTTAATCGCCCACTGGACATATGGAAGAAAATTCTCCCAATCCGAAAAATCTCGTCGGCTCACATACATGCTTAGAATATTTGCAATTTCCCTGTTGTGTCTTTCTGTGGCTCCGTTACAGGCTGGATGGAAACTTGAAGTCCTGAGTCCTTGAATATTCAAGATTTCTAGAGTAGCTTTGAAAACTGAACTCATGAATTCGCTACCTTGGTCACTGATTATCTGATCACAGCAACCATAGATCAGGACAAACTTCTCGACAAACGTCTTTGCGACCTCGTTTGCCGACTTATCAGGAATAGGTGCCAAAGTCACGTGCTTAGTAAAGTGATCAGTTATCACGAGTACGTACTTGTTACCTTGGTCCGACCGATTGAACGGACCCAACAAGTCTAAACCAACCAACTCTAAGGGACGACTTACCATTGGAAGCGAGCCAAGAGGTGCTTTCGGAGTGTAAGGTAAGCCTTTGCGCTGACTGCACTTGAGACAACCTTTAACATAACCTTTGATGATGGAAAACATGTCTCTGAAATAGCATCGCTCCCGTATGCGCTGATAAGTGTGCATGAAGGCGAAATGTCCTGCCAGCGGAGAATCTCGAAAAAATTCAAGCGTTTTCCCTTATTAAGCTTGTCGGCAAAACCGGCACAACCTTAATATCAGAGCGACGGCACTTGTTTGTCGGTATGGAGAGGTAACAAACAAGGTCGGATTCTTCGTCAATGACGAAATTCTGAATTTCTCGCAATATGAGTCTTTCAGTTTCCTGCGGCATCCTTTTTCCCGAACTCAAATGATCGCGAACAACTTTGGAGAAAGCATCCTTAGCCTGCAGGTCTCGCATATGAGCTGTTGACGTAACTGGTAAGTCACTGATATTCGTCAAATTGACACTTACTGTAGGCAACCTTGACAGTGCATCTGGAACGACATTTTTAGGACCGGGTATGTACTGAATGTCGAAATCATACCCTTGGAGCTCCATCTGAAAACGTGCCCACTTACCCGTAGCGTCGTTCTTTTTCATAAGCCATGTTAACGGTCTATGATCGGAGAAGACAGTGAACCTTTTGCCAAGCAGATAAGGTCTAAAAGTCCGAATATGATAAACAACAGCGAGAGCCTCCTTCTCCGTCGCTGAATGCTTCCGTTCAGCCGTGTTCAAGGTTCTGGACGAGAAACGAAGGATCCTCTCTTGCCCATCCTGAACCTGAGCAAGCACTCCACCAATAGCGACGTCTGAAGCATCTACTTTCAAAATCATAGGATTAGCGCTAGGACTAAAATCAGGAAGTCCTAAAATTGGCTTCTGAAGAAGGTTCGATCGCAACTTCTCGAAAGCTTCTCGCTGTTCCAGCCCAAAATCAAAATGTGTTCCTTTCTTGGTCAGGCGGGTAAGGCTTTCTGCTATTCCGGAAAAATTTCTGATGAATTTGCGGAAATAGGAAAACAATCCAAGTGCTGAACGAAGCTCATGTAGGTTCTTCGGGTAAGCTAACTCTTCGATAGCAGTTATCTTGCTTGGGTCCGGTCTTATCCCTTTCCTGGATATTTGGTGTCCCAAGTAAGTCAGTTCTTCCTTGAAAAAGGAACACTTTTTACCCCTTGAGCTTCAGATTCGCCCGTCTAAGTGCCTCTCAAACCTTTGACAATGCTGCAAAATGTTCTTCGTCTGATTTGTTGGCAGCCAAGATGTCATCGAGGTAGACTGAGATACCTAGTCGAAACAGATGATTCAGAATCCTATTCATCAGCCTAGAGTAATGCGCAGGCGCGTTGGACAGGCCAAAAGGCATCTTCTTGAATTGGTAAACCGGTGTGCCTGGCGCTGCAAAGGCTGTGATCGGTCGCGAGTCTTCATCGATAGTACATTGCCAGTATCCAGAAATGCGTCCATGCTGCTGTAGACACTGCATCCATGAAGTCTATCCAGTAGCTGGTCTATGTGTGGCAGCGGATAAGAGTCTTTCCTGGTAAGACTATTGACCTTCCTTCGGTCAATGACTGCCCTCTTTGATCCATCTTTCTTCGGTACTATCAGCAGTGGGCTCAGCCATGGTGAACTTGATTCTTCGATTACTCCGCACTTCAGCATCTTGTCGATTTCAGCATGTACAGATGCCTCCAGGTGTGCAGGAATTCTGTAAGGTCTCATACGGCTTGGAGGATTGTTGCCAACGTCGATAGTGAATGGTTCCAGGTCACATTCACCTAGGTCGAACTCATCTTTTGCAAAAACATCGCTGTTGTTAACTAGGAAATCTTCGATGACCTTTCTCCTTCTTGAGTTCTTCTGTAGATGGTCCAGCTTGAACTGCGAAAGAAAAACTTCGCGCTCTCTTTCTATCATTGGTCGACACTTCCTGTGAGTTTCTGACGTCACAACCAAGCTGTTGACGGTCACACAGTCTTTCTGTTCAAATTTCGTCCCAGTAGCCACACTCATCCGTGGGACTTTAACGACTGCGTCTGATGAATTCTCTACATATATCGAAACCAGTCCTTCCTCAGGTATTGCAACTTGATCTAGGATTACCAACTGAGGAAACTTTTGGACAAACTGATCCGAAGCAACAATTAAAACCTCCTTGAAATCCAACGTTCGACGTGGAGCCAAACACAACCTGCTTATCGAAAATGGCGGTAGTTTGACCGGCAACACTGTTGTCATCTCGACAACGGTGTCCTCTGACTCATCCTTGACTTCCGCAACAACATTAAACGACCTAGAGGAATCCTTCCTAACAAGGGAGTCGCTCTCCGAGTCAACGTAAAACCTATGTCGCTTCATAAACGTGTATCCTAATATCATCGGAATCCTTAAAGCATCACTGACGAAAAACTTTCCTCGCAGCGTTCGTCTCCTATCTTAACAAAATCCGTGATGACACCTCTGACGTCTAAACCGTGCCCAGACGCACTTTTAACCAACGTGGAATCTGCTTTGAGTCCCTCCTGGACTCTATGTGGCAACCTCCTGAAGAGGGCCCTGCTAATGAGGCTAATGCCGGAACCCGTGTCCGCCAATGCCTCTATCTGTATTCCACACAACGTGACGTCAACAAAAGGTGCATCCTTTGCGCAATTATACGCACTAATGTAAGACGGACGACGGAAATTGCGGGGCGCCGGATTCCTCTTTACTCTGGATCCGCGCCCCTTCGCCAGTTTAAATGCCTCGATGAATTTTTGTTTGCTGGCTCAAGACCTCTTGACCAGCAATTCCTTGCGATGTGCCCAACCTTCGCACATTTCGCACAATTCGGTTTCCCACTAGCGTCCCAGGCGTATGCGTTCCTGTGTTCTGTTTGCCTGGTGTGGGTATGAATTTTAGTGTCGTGTTTCTGCTGCGTAATTTGGCCTCGGTCATTACTTTTCGTGAAGGGTGTATGGCACGGTGTATGGTTCCGAGTGTATTGGTTGTTTTTGGTAATTATCTGTGATCGCTGTGGAACTAGTTCCTGAGACTTTCCATTTTTGTTGTAAAACACCCTCGTTTCGCTCCTACTTTCGTGTTGCAACTTAACCTTTTCCTGAGCGCGATACCATTTTATCAAGCAATCGTTGGTGACTTCCCAAGAATCGGGGTCCCGCAAATAAACCTTTTCGCTCAAACCCCTTGCCAAATGGTCGTGAACCATTGTTTTCAGGAGCGACTGCAAAAGCTGAAAAGAAGACCCTGGTGCGTTGCTCGCTGCTGGCATAGCATCTAGACCCAGTTGGTTTAGAGCCTTCAGCTCGATACTTTCAACAAATTTGAAAGGTTCCTGTCCCTCTTCTAAATATAATTTTTCGTACAAAAGCCGATCTTTCTTTGACGTGCTCTCGAAACGTTCCTTAAATGCCGTCCGAAGTGCCGCGAAAATTGTTAATTTTCCTTCATTAGCCCTGAAAAAGTCTAATGCCACCCCCCGACATTTGTGCCGCACAATTTTTATATCAGCTCTGGTTCCTTTATTTCGTCTTCATCCCAGGCCGATACATCTTTAACTTTATCCAAAAACTCATCTACGTCCGTCCGACCCTCAAAATAGTCGACGGTCCCGGCCGCTTTTAATAACAACTCTATTTTCCCGGCCATTTTGAAAAAAAAAACGTCAAAAACTCTACTATTGGGAACCAACCTGAACTCTCCCTTCCACAGCAAAACGATGTCACCAGTGTTAAACTATGACTCTCGTGTCTACCTTTACGTAACCTGTTGTCCGATACCGAGAATCTAGTATACTTGTAGCGTGTACCCGAGCTGTTGGTACATACGGAACTATACCGATATTCAGATCTTAATCCTCGAAGGGTTGGTTCGTAACTGTGGAGGGGGAAGTTCGGACGGTAGGTCCTGGGGCCCTACATTCAATAAATACTGTTTAGATATCACACTTACGTTTAATATCGAAGTTCTGCATACATCCAATACATCTGTTAATCCATCCTTAATCACTACTGACTTCACACTTAAGACTGACTTAAGACTGACTTAACTAATACATATACCACGGTCTTTATATACCTGCTTTTACACATTGCCTAAATCGTTTCTACTCTGGTTAAATCGTCTCACTTTTGAAAGCATAAAACAGCTGTGAGGAAATTCTCCTTCGAGAAAAAGGCAATTAGCGAGAAACATTTGGAATCAAATGTTTCGTGTCGTTACACACTTTCGCAAGAATGTTCAGATAGCTCGCTACGATACGATAGATTGTGTTGTTTCTTATTCCTGGCGCCCAACTATTAAACATTAGACAAGCACTGTGACCATAGAAATTCTTACGTGTAATACTTGCCAGGCAATCCAAGGTACAAAATATACTTCTTTTCAAAAGGGAATTGGGATAAGAAATAGAAATGGTGGTCATTCCTGGTCGAAATTAATCCGAAAATACCTTATGGTATTCTAGCTATGTGATAGCGTTGGCGTTTAATACTTTGGTAATAAAATTGTCTTTATTCAGTCTTTAGAGCAGAATAAATTGTCTACTCTCTTCTGCAGATAGTGTTTCTTTATTTTTTCCATATTCAAGGATGACTATCGATGGAATGTGGAGATACAATACTGGACGACTCGGGACAGCGAGTATTACTATGGTTCGAAGATTTATGTTTCTACCGCATACAGCTCAAATACAGGATATTTCAAGTGCAACCTTGAAGGCACCACAGATCTAGAAAACTTCAACCGAACAAAGAAGATTTACGTCTACGTTGACGGTGAGCTTCTCGTTATAAGTTATTATTTAGAGCGAGGTTGATATTAAGGATGGAGTTCCAGTAATAGAAGGGCTTTTCATCCACCGAGGATAATATAAATAGCGACGGCTGAAGCCATAGAACTCAGTTGTAAACGAGAAGTGAGTGAAAACTCGCCGTCAAATAGGGTGACCCTGGGAAATCTTTCTATTTTTTTATTTTCTCTGTATTTTCTTAATGCCTTTCTAAACGAAAAATGGAGCCGTGTTGTAAAAAGAAGATGGAGCATAAGGTAACGTGGCTCGCAGGGGCGGTTCGAGGGGGGTTGAGTCACCCCCCATGCTCCAGAGAATCTACTCTCAGTCGTATGTCTTGAGCTTGTCTGTACGACAGTCGTATGTTTTGAGCTTTTCAGAACGAAATACAGGCGGTTACCAAACGTGAAGTTGACCCACAAACCACATTTTTTTGTCGTATGGGTACGCAGAAATTTCTAATCGTAGTTTTCAGATTTACAGTTGTGTATCCTGAGTTTGCCAGAATGAGAGTCGTATGTTTGAGCTTGCCAGAATGACGCCAACCGCAAATTTCGCCTGAAAAGACCCGTTTCTTGTCGTACTTTACGAAGAGATTTTCTAGTCGTAAATTAGGAACAGTCGTATATGTTGAGCTTGCCAGATAAGGCAGTTAGCTATTTGTGAACTTCGCCTCCAAATGACCTGTTTCTGGTCGTATGGTTAGATAAAGAATGTATTAGTATGTTTTAAGCTTGTCAGATTCACAGTTTTGTTTTCTCAGTTTGTCAGAATGACAGTCGTACGTTTGAACTTGCCAGAACGACATCAACTGAGAATTTCGCCTGAAAATTATCCATTTTTTGTCGTACTTTACGAAGGGATTTTCCAGTCGTGCATGTTGGGGACACTTGTAAGTTTTGAGCTTGCCATACGAGGCAGTAGGTGAATTTCGACAGCAAATGACCAATTTCTGGTCGTATGGTTGTATAGAGATTTCTATAAGTCATATGCTACAAAATATCGTTTGTTCTGAGCTTGTTAGAAAGACAGCCGTATGTTTCAAACTTGTCAGAATGACATAAATGCGATTTTCAAAAATTTGGCCTGCGGCGCAATGTTTCAACATTATCTTATCTGGTTTTGTGCAAAAATCTCCGTAAGTTGAAAAAGAAACAGAAACAGAAAAGAAAAAGAAACAGGTTGATTTTCTTTTTAAATGGCTTGCAGAGTAAGGTTTGCGCATAAAAAGGATTTGTTAGCCCTTTATGACGGGCCTGATTATTCCACTATATTTTTTTTAATCAAAACTCAAAGCTGAAGCACTACCGCACGTACCAACTTCCGGGAAAATATCCCACTCCGTTCGGGAGTTATCGGGGGCACGGACAGATCTACCTGCGCCTACCTGCGCCGTCTTTCATAGCTACTCGCTATCACCCTACTCACTATCTGGTTGAATGGCCTGTAATTTATGCCTAATATCTCAGCCACCTTAAAAGCTAGAAATTGTGTGTGATGTAGTAGAATTTTGCCAGTAAAATGTGGGATTACAAAATAATCGCATGCGGCGCTCTATTTAAGTTTGTCTTGGTTACATACGTTAAGAGCTGATGCTTGGGATCTGAGCCACATTAAAAGGAAGAGTTTGTGTGGGAAATAGTCACATTTTGACGAATAATAGTCAATTTCACAAATTTTTCCTGCGGCTCTTCGTAGTCTGACCTATTTCTATTTAGTTGAAGTGTAAATCATTTAGGTGCGGTTCTAAGCTTGAGATTTATGGTCTAAGCTACATTTAAAAGTAAAAGTTGTAGAGGAGTAGTTGAATCTTACTAAGATAGAAATTTTGCCTGCGGCGCTCAGTTTATATTTGGTTTGAGTATATACGTCGGCTTGTCTTCTCTCCAGCGAAATTTGACAGGAACGGCATCCTCTAATTTCTGTTACTTATTTGTATATTATTTTATTAAAACTATGGCATTTTCCATAACGTTTTAAAATTTATAACGTTAATATCTTGGTGCTGTTTTTAGCCAGTCGTATATTCGGAGGTCGTCCCCCCCCATACCCAAGCCCTTCGAACCGCCCCTGGTGGTTCGATGAGTGTAAGGCGGCGGGTAAGTAAGGGCAGTAGTAGACAAGGTTGACTTACTCTGTATAAATGAGAATCCCAATCGGGCAAGTACAATCACTGTAATAACGAAGTCTAAAACATGAGCGACTTCCAATAATGAATGGCATATAAGAGACAATGATTAACAAGCTTATATACTCCTAACTGCACAAGTGAAGGTTCAAATAACGTCGACTAGCCGGAAGCTACCTGACGTCGACTAGCCGGAAACAAACTGACGTCGACGAAGGCTTAAACTCTGACGTAGTTTAGAATTTAGACGTTGGCTTAAGTTTAGCAGGATGTGATTTTAGTTCCGAGTCTTCGCTTGTGCAGTTAAATTCTAGAAAGTTCCGAAGGATTGTGTTCACTTCTGTATGTAGATAAGTAAGTTAAGTGCTAGACATAGAGACCGACACAACAGCCGTATCGTCTGTGTAGACCTCAGCCTTTTGTTCTTGTTCTGCCTAAAATAAATATTCCTTCAGCCCAAGCTGACTGCAAATCGTAATTGACACTGCAAAAAAGAAAGTCGGCTACATTTACTTGGACTATATTTTGGCCATTTTTGTCAAGAGTCCTCTCCAAGCCGCCAAAACTCGAAAATTAAAAGATTCTAACTTGTGTTTCTGATCTTGTAATCATCAAAGTGTGCGGAACTTTAAATCACCCAGCCATACCAATGTGCATTCATCTTGACTCTAAGAAATCACCTAGAATCAGCAGGAAAGAAAAGGAAAGGCACAGAAACCCAAGACATGGTCTCCGAAGTTACATTCACAGCTCAACCAACGGACCTCAAAATCAGCATTTCGAAAAAAAGATCCTCAGGTCCGACTCCCCCAGCCAGGCTCAGCCTGTCTACCTTCAACATGAAGTAATCGAGGTTATGGACGAGTTCAAGCACCTCGAATCTCTGGTTGACGCCAACGAAAGCAGCTCGACATAAATTTAAACGCAAATCGCTTTTGCAGCAAGAGTCTTCGCTTGGCTTAACATGTGCCTATGGCGTGGACGCCAAATCCGGGAGTGTACCAATATAAGAATTTACCAGGCTCTTGTCAGATCGGTTCTCGTATATGGCTGCGAGTCCTGGGCACTTAAACTTCTGAAGTACACGGTCTTAACGTCGTCGACCATTCTTGCCTCCGAAGGATTCTCGCTGTCTGACTAACCGACATTATGAGGGCTACATATCACGAGACAAGTTTTCACGAGAAAAGTCTGAGAAAAGTCTATCACGAGCAAAAAATTTCTAGACAAAATTTCACGAGACAAATCAGTCATTTGGCAATAAGAACCATTCTTCGTTGCCGCTCTGAAGCAAGTTCCAGAAGATTTAGATGACACGACACTCAAAGACTTGATCCCAAACTGTATCAAAGCTGAGCAATGCGGAAAATCTCGTACATTCAAAGTCTATTTCCAAACTCGTGCTGATCGAGATCAGTTCCTCAGGGACTCAGTGAAAATAGGATATGAGAGACTGCCGGTTCAGGAATTTGTGTTTATGCCTCGTCGCTGGTTTAATTGCCACATGATTGGTCACGTAGCTGCGAAGTGTTCGAACGGTGCTTCATGCTCAAAATGTGGTTCCAGTGATCATAAGTCGAGTTCTGATTCTCCTTGCAAGAAGAGTCCTTTCTGTGTAGACTGCAAAGTGCCTGGGCATACATGCTACAACGTGAGTTGCCCTAAAAATCGAAAGGCACTGAAATTCATGAGTTTGATAGTTCGGTTCCTATCTTGGAACATTAACGGCTCTTTTGAGAATAAACTTCCTGTGCTAAATGAGCTTCGTGCGATTTATAGTGTAATTTGTATACAGGAAAACTTCATTACTAAGCATAGTGAAAATTTACTTAAGTTGCGAGAGTCCTCCTCTTATTGTGTTCCCGCTCGACAGCGGAAGAATAAAGGTAGGCAGTCAGGAGGCTTAGGGACTTTTGTTTCTTCTTCACTCCGTTCCAGCCTGTTTGAAGCAAGTGATCAGTTCTTGGCTGTTTGAATTGAAGGTTTTGTCTTTTTTAATGTATATTTACCTACTGATTACCGCAATGATGAACCTGAGCGTCTTTTTGCTTTGTCTCGTGAAAAATTAGGCTCGTGACTAGATAAAGTTAAGCGTTTAGGGATGTCGTGTGTAGTAGCTGGCGATTTTAATTGTGATTTAACGGTAGTTGATTCTCAAGGATCTCCGCGAACAATCCTGATCAAGGGTATATTTGCTGATTGGTTAAGAACGGCCTGTAAGGATTCTGATTTCACTTATATTCACACATCATCACGAACATCTAATCTTGACCACATTGCATTTTCTTGTAACCTTGGGATTGAACAAGTTAATGTTCTGAGTGAATACCAACTATCGGACCATTCTCCTATTGCTTCTTCCGTCAGAACTGTTACGCCACCACAGCAAACACATCCTTGAACTCCACCACCTGCTCCTGAATAAAATCCGAGTCCTGTTTCACCTTCTTCAGATTTCAGATAATTTTTTGAAAGAAGAAATACGCATTAGCCTGGATCTGTATTCCACCGAGATTTGCCACGCTCTTCGTTTTGCCGAGAGCCAAGCAGTTCCTCTCCGAAGAACTCGTAAAGGTATCATTCCGGGATGGTCGTCAAACCCTGATCTAGTCACAGCATGGAGACAAGCAAAATTCTGGTCAGCATGTGGAAGGATTGTGAGAAACCACGATCTGGTATCGGTAACGACCTACGCCTCAGGACGAAAAGAAACTTCACGAAAGCTCTTGCTTTCCATCGAAAGTCGCTTGTTGATCGGAATTCTGCGAGAGCCAAGCATGACCGTACTCTACTCTTCAGGCTTGTTTCTCAGACACGTAACCACGCCCCCCCAGTACATCCCTCTGATATCCCTGACGAGGAATGGTACACCCACTTCGAATCCGAGTTTTCGTCTCCAGACCCCCATCTTCAAGATCTGTATGACGAGGAATTGGATACCTTCTTAGCTTCTTCCCCGAAAACACATTACGCTGTGTCAACTCGCGATCCAACAGTTAAAGTGGAAGTCTTCTAGCGGGATTGATTGTGTGGGAGCCATGCATCTAAAGAATGGTAGTCCTCTTCTGACTCAACAACTCACGCTGCTGATACAGATGATATTCACGCAGTGCACTGTCCCTTCAACATTCTGTATTGGTGATCTTACTCCGATCCCTAAGAAGGGAAAAGCAGAACTCCAGTGCACCTCATTCCGACTAATCACCGTCGCAACTTCTCTGTGTAAGCTCTTCGAGCTCCTCTTTCGGGATGAACTGGAAGCAACTTGCTATACACCCCTCCATCAATTTGGCTTCAAACGAGGAACTGGCTGTACCGACACTACCGACGCTCTTACTGTAGTAGCAAATGCTCTTGTTGACGCTGAGTCAGCTGGAGATAGTCTAGTTCTTTCTGGCCACGATGTAAGACGCGCATTTGACTCGCTTATACACTCTGCAATGCTTCTTAAAGCTGGCAAGCGTGGCCTGAATCGGATATCGTTCGCACACTCAGGGATATGTATTCACGGCTATTCATTCGCCTGAACCTTCCGCCAGATAAAAATATGCCCCCGACTCTTAGGAGGAAGTTGATCCCTGTCCTAAAGGGCGCTCGACAAGGTGCGGTCTCTTCGCCTGATTTCTTCAATAACTACGTCCTCGAGGCTCAAGACCAATGTCAATCTTCCCTGATAATAGCATCAATCAATCTGTCATTAGTGTGCTACGCAGATGATATACTGAATCTCAGTCGTACGCTGCAGCGGAGTAGTGAAATTTTTCGTATCCTTCAAGATGAATACCTCAAGGTTGGTCTGCAGTTTAACTCGACAAAGTCGGAAATAGTTATTTTCAACTGGAAGAGCTCACCGCCCCCCTCAACGGTCCAACCTGCTGATCACATAGTATATCTGGGCCTTCCCATCGGGTCCTCGTTACGACACACAAGGTCTCTTCTCATCGAGCATCTTAACCGTCAAATTCCGGGATCTTATGCATTTATTGTCACTTGCAAGTTCCGTTTCAACCGCCATCTTCTAGCTAGCCTTTACAACGCAATAGTCCTCCCACACACCTTATACATTGCCCCATTTTGGAAAATTTTCACAAAATCAGACCAATCAAAAATCCGTTCGCTGTTTTTCCGTTTCGCAAAATATCTGCTACGTTTACCACCTTGGCACATAAATACACCAGTAGTAAAAAAATACAGAATTGCAGACCCCGAACTTGCTATCTCCCGGGTCATTCAAAAACACAACAAAAAAGTAGCTGGTCATGAATTGGGCCATTTTCTGGTTAAGTGATTTTATTTGTTTTGGAGTTGATTATTTACGTTTCGTGCAAGTAGTAGGCTATGTTTTGTTGTTTGTTGTTGTTTTCTTTCTTCTTTTTCTTCTTCCTTAAGTTCTGTCTTTTCATGATTTGTCATGTGACAGGTTTTTCATTAAACAATAATAATAATAATTTTTCACAAGAAAAAATTACCAGGAGAAAAATTTTCACGAGGCAAGTCGTCTCAAGAAAAATTCCGTGAGGCAAGTGACATAAAGACTTTCTATTGAATTTTATTTGAACTATACACACACACAAAACTGAAATATAACATAAATTAGGACATTAAAATGGAAATAGATCAAATGCAGCTTGACTGGCGTTTGGAGACTTCTCGAAGGACTTCTTTGTAGGCTTTCTTGATAGGCATACTCGTCGAACTGTCAATTTTTTTCTTCGCTAACTCTCATACTTTGTCATCGACAGTCGCTGCAGGGTTACTTATGTGGTTATGGTCAGCCGTGGAAGTTAGAGTAAACTTTCCATTACATAGTTTTCCTCGTACTGGACAGCCTTTGTCAGATAATCTGTAGAAGGTGCTTTCTGCAGATGTTGAAAGCCGAATGAACTTGTAGCCACTAGTATGGAGTGCAGTCCCGCCACTTGCAGTTTTCACCATTTCGAACTGGATTTGAGTTGACATTCTATTCACAAAATCAAAACTGAGTACTTTCCTAATCTGCACCCTCTACTATATATACGTTAGCTCACTTTAAGCTGATTGTCTTAATCCTACTTTTCTAAATCCGGGTTGTCTCGTGAGAGGGTTGCCTAATGAATATTTGCCTCTCGAAGATTTTTTCTAATTTTCGATTTCCTCGTGCGGACTTGCCTAGTGAGACTTGTCAAAAGCCGATTGTCTCGTGAAAACTTTTTTCGTGATATGCTCCCATTATGAGTAACTCGGATCTCCGCCGATCATGCTCCCAACGCCTTGACATCGGGTCGATCATCAAGATACGCCGGTTACGCTGGTGCGGGCAAGTTCAACGCCACCAACCCAAAGCGCTCACCAAGAAAGCCCTCCACTGCCAGCCTTTTCCCGGGTGAAAGGAAAGCCAAGGAGGACATCGTATAACGTGGCTCTCCTGCGTCAAGGCCGATTTCGAAACAATAGGAGGATTCTGCCGTTTTGTTAGAAGATGGGATAAAAACTGTCTTGAATTTACACAGGAATGGACCCTAGACTGCCAAGGATGGTACTCTACAGTGGAACAACTCTTGGACGCCAGGGAGGGCTCGCATACGGTGTCCGAATACAAGTACAAGTACTAGCATAGGGGTAAGGGGATATGCTTAATTCATTTTGAAATTTAGTTTTTGGTGGACAAGTAGTTCACTGGGAATTCGGCCGAAACGGGATATTTGGCAGAATCAAGTCAGGAAGTTTTTAACAGCTTCGTCAAACTAGATATGACGTATAGGGTAAACACATATGCTGAATCCATAAGTACCTGAACATTGTTTTCTCAGAAGACTAGTCATTGGTCAAATTGTAAATAGTAAAAATATTCAAGGAGTTTGGCGAAGACCGGATCTACAAGGCGCAATTGTCTGGAACAAATGGTAAATTTTAGCGATCCCATCAAAACCTTTGGTCTTGTTCCCTTAGCATACGTATAGGTAGTGGAGGTGTTGTGCCTAGCACAACTTTTGTCTTGCTTGCGATTTGCAAAAGGCACTGACCGCTCGCGCTCTCCGTCGTGAGTCATAATATTGTCGATTGACTTAGTCTGTGTAATTCATTCCGGTTTGTTTTAGCCGCGAATCGGCAAGCGATCTGGCCACATGCCGGTCTGTAAATATGTTGTATTCGCGACTCAATGTTTTGTGTTCATCGTCTTGTCAATAAATTGGAATGATTTTGCAACCACTCTTGGCCAACTATGGAACACAAACCCAACAATTGGTGCTCAGCGCTGGGATGCAAAGCCAAATTCTCCGAGGAAAGCCTAAAGTGCAGAATGTGATGTTGATTGCTGTTGGTTTTGCGCGATTTGCGTGAGGCCAAAAATGGCTTATTGTCGGAAGTGAAGTTCCTGGATGAATTTTGAACGAAACGTATGCGTAAGGTGGGGACTTTGTAGGCGTCCGAGTGGTGGCGAGGAGTTGGTCACTCCCGCTAAGCCTCTGAGGTTCCGATGTTTGCTGTTGACACGGAACACATACTGTGCCTATAGCTGTTGCGCCTCGACGTCATGGAATCGACTAATGTAAGACATGAATTTAGCCTGTGGTGCTACCTATGCTCGATAAGGAGTTGGAACCGTCACAATGACTTACGGCTTTATGCCGATGGAATAAGGTCATCGACCGTTTGCTGACAACAGCAAAGCAATCCCTTCCACATACCTAGACTTTTTTGTGAATTTGCCTTCTGTCACGTAGACGAAGACAGTGAATTCGCTGAATGTAGTATCTGATGGGACAAGGAAAAGGATGTGGTGATGTTTTTGTGGACGTTCGAGAGGTGGTGAGACGGGTTTCTCATCTTTGATGACACTTGTCAGTGTCCGGACTCCGGAGTGTCACTTACAGTCTCTGAGCCACTCCGAGGCTCCGACATTTTGGTGGTGACGCGGAGCACATGCTGGCCTTTGCGGCTTAACGCCTCGACGTCGCGGATTCGCTGTTCAAGCTTTAAGGGGCGCTAATTCGGAGTGAGAGCGCATCACCAGTTTTGTCTGCGCCATGCATGCGCAGAATCATCAGACGGCCCACAGTGCTACAGATGCAGTCTACATCGTGAAATATAACGATGGACAGATGATAAGTTTTGAAATTTTCCCTTTCCGGGATGGTGGCAGCTTACCATGTCAATGGACATTCTTGAAACTTTTCGGCCCGTACCATGTTAGATTTATTGTGACCCCAAAGTGGTTCTGACCTTCGACGTTTGGAGTGTAAGCACTCCCTTAAGCGGGGGGGGGGAGTGTTGTGCCTAGCACAACTTTTGCCTTGCTAGCGATTTGCAAAAGGCACTGACCCCTCGCGCTCTCCGTCGTGAGTCATAATTGTCGATTGACTTAGTCAGTGTAATTCATTCCGGTTTGTTTTAGCCGTGAATCGGCAAGTGATCTGGCCACATGCCGATCGCTGGCCCCGGGGTCGCCTGTAAATATGTTGTATTCGCCACTCAATGTTTTGTGTTCATCGTCTTGTCAATAAATTGGAATGATTTTGCAACCACTCTTGGCCAACTATGGGACACAAACCTAACAGTAGGCCATAAGTCAATATGGCTATATAGCCTATATTTCCTATAACGATCTTTTTTTTCAAACACACAAGTTCTGAA